>NW_006497025.1:603080-652881 GCF_000471905.2 Amborella trichopoda
CAAAATAAAATAATAATTTTGTTTCTATCTCATTTTGGTCTTTGCGTATTTCAACTACAGCTTTTATATTTTAAAAGTTTTTATGACTATTTTAACATTATATTAGTTTTTTAATAACAATACTATATTTTTTAATGTGATTAAGCATATATGAAATTTATATCTTTGTTTTTGGAGATACTTGAATATCTTTTATTTTAATTATAACTTTTGAATTATTAAAAATTATTCAAAACACATATATTGTGATCCCATCTCCTTTAACTTTTTCTTACTATTTTTCATTGGCACTATGTCCTTCTTGATTCTTCTATTTAAAATTGTAAATCTTTTGGTCGCATTTAGTTTTCTTTATGACAAATATTATATCTAAATTATTTCCTCTATTCATGCTTTTTAAATAAATTTTATACTTCTTAAGTTAATACAATAGAAAAAACACAACTTATTGAAAATGGACATCGTTCATTGATAAACATGCATTTTTTATTAAGCATAATTTATCTATTTCACATTCAATGCATTATTTTCCATGCTCAACAAAAAGCCCGAACCCAATAAAAAGATTTTACTTTTGTGACAAAGTACAGAAGCAAGTCTTTGCCTTTGTACTTCAACGAATTGAATAAGATATTTGGCACAGATGTTTCGGATTAAAGCCATGTGGAAGGGGGAAGAAATAGGTGTTGATGTATTCATCTCAGCATCTTAGCATATCAAGATTGTCTTCCTAAGCATCTAGTTTTTGCTTTCATTAAAGTTTTAATTGTTGTCTAAATCTTTTTTTTTAATGTTGGGAATATTGTGGGACAAATAACAATGTTGTTTTATTGTTGAATGAGATATATTTTTGAGGTTGGCATTAGGATGCATGAGTGGTCAATATATGTCTAAGTTGTGTTGTGCATTGATACATGAATTATGCATTGGTGTTTGTATGTTGTGCTCAAGCTATTATACCACAGTCTAACAGAATACTGGAAACCAAATCCATAATTGACATGACCGCCAAAAGATGATTGTGCATGTATGTGTATGTGAGATATATATATATATATATATAGAGAGAGAGAGAGAGAGAAATTTGCATTCGGTTTGAGAAAGGTATCGACTACCTACTTCTGAAAGTTAAACACTTATTCCACTTCATAATTGTAAAAAGACTCAACAAATTGTATACCCACAATCATCAAGAAAATATATTGATTTCTATTTTAAGACAATGGATTAGGAAACTAGTGATTTGATACACAATATTTAATGGGCAAGATTTATATGCTTCCCCTACGTCATAAAACTTATATACTCCCCCTTATCGAACCGTCCATTCTGAATGGAGGGCTAAGATTGCCCTAATCACAATGTCACGTCTCTACACCATTTTATTTTTAATTCTTTTCTCTGAACTATTTTGACACCAAATTTTGGATGTCCATTCCTCCATTAAACTCGTACTAGCAAAAAATATATAAAAAAAATATTTTCAATAAAATAGAATGACTAAAATACCCGTAAAAGTTTCAAATGATATTTTGGTTATTATATTTTATCAAAAAATATTTTTAATATTTTTTATAAGTGCACCGCAATTAGAAAATGACACGCACCAAATTTCATATTCATACAATTTGTCTTACTCATCAATAAAATTATTTCTTTCTCTCTCTCTCAATCTTCTCTAGGATACTTCTCTTACTCATCAATGAAATTCTTTATTTCTCTCTCTCTCAATCTAATGTACTTTACTTTCAATTTATATTTTATCCAAAAAATAAAATTCTAAAAATTAATAAAAAATAAATAATCTCTAGGTCTCAATTTTAATATTTTACATCATGCCTATTACTTCTATACCTAATCCAACACAATACCCAAAACTTCTTACTCTTTCAGCATGTAATCAAACACAGGTACTTAGAAGTTACTTAACATTTCAGGAGGTTATCAAACATAGAAACCCATAACTTCTTTAACATTCCAACATATTATCAAATACAGAAACCCAAAACTTCTTACAGTAACTTTTTTCTTCCCAGAAAAGAGGAACTTCTAATTGACCGTTCATAATTTAACTTCTACTTATCAAAGGGGCCCTAAATGTTTTACATCTTTCTTAAATTCTCTCTCTCCTTCTTTTCAAATATCTCTCTTCCATTTGTTCTCCTAAAATCTCTCATCTCTCTTATTTATATCATCTATGGTTTCCTCTCAACCGTTTCTTTCTCTCTCTCCCTCTTTCGTAAAATCTTTCTCACATTTGTTTTCCTAAAATCTCTCCCTTTCAAAGGTCTCTCTTTCAACCGTTTCTCTCTCTCTCTCTATTTTCTCTATCTTGCAGTAACTCCAAAAAATGTATAATACCCATTATTTATCTCTATCTCCCTCTATGTGATAACTCCCATCTTAAATCTCTTTTATAATATTTCTCATATTTCACTCACATCTTTCTCCTTTAATCTTTCTCAATGTTTCCCTCCTAAAATATCTTTTTAAGAAAAATCTCTTTCATCCTCTCTCACTATAAACCCTCACGTTCGAGCCCAAAAGCCTATTACGCCCCATCTTATCCGATGAGAAAACAATGTATTAATATCTCTCTCAAGTTTATTTCCTTAGTGATCTCTCACAAGGATTTTTTAGCTTGAAAATATGTTCTTAAGAGAAAAAATAAAAGGTACGATGTCTGTCTCTATTTCTATGTATTATATTTTTCAAATTATAGTATGATTTTTTTACATATAGAAAATAAGTGGTTTGATCTCTCTCTAACCTGTCAATAAAGCTCAATTAGATTGAAAAAAACTAAGGATTTGGATTCCTGAATAGTTCTAATTTGTTTATTATAAACTTGAACATAATAATAAAATAATAGTACATTTTTCAAATTGTAATATGATTTTTTTACATATAGAAAATAAATGATTTGATCTTTCTCTCTCACATGTCAATAAAGCTCAATTAGATTGAAGAAACTAAAGATTTAAATTCTTGGATATTATAAAGTTGAACATAGTAATAAAATAGTAGTATATTTTTCAAATTGTAATATGAATTTTTACATATAGAAATAAGTGGTTTGATCTCTCTCACATAGGTCAATAAACCTCAATTAGATTGAAAAAAAACTAAGGATTTAGATTCTTGAATAGTTGTCATTTTTTTTATTATAAACTTGAACACAGTAATAAAAGAGTAGTATATTTTTCAAATTATAATATGATTTTTTCATATAGAAAATAAGTGGTTTGATCTCTCTCTGGTTGTGAAACTCAATTAAATTGAAGAAACTAAGGATTTAAATTCTTGAATAGTTCTAATTTTTTATTATAAACTTGAATATGGTAATGACATAGTAGTATATTTTTTAAATTGTAATATGACTTTTTTACATGAGAAAATAAGTGGTTTGTTCTCTCTCGCAAGTCATGAAACTCAATTAGATTGAAGAAACTACAGATTTAGATTCTTTAATAGTTCTAATTTTTTTATTATAAACTTGAACATAGTAATAAAATAATAGTATACTTTCTAAATTGTAATATGATTTTTTTACATGTAGAAAATAAGTGGTTTGATCTCTCTCTCACAGGTCGTGAAACTCAATAAGATTGAAAAAACTACAGATTTAGATTCTTGAATAGTTTTAATTTTTTATTATAAACTTGAACATAGTAATAAAATAATACTTATTATTACTTATTATTAATAATATTATTTTATTTTTACTATTTTTATTTTGATTACCTATAAGATATTTATTCATGCTATTGTCTCTTCTAGCTTTCTTTTGCTATTTTCTAGTTGTATTATGTCTCTGGGATGAAATAATATTTTAATTTTATTTTATAAATTAATTTTATCATATAAGACAAAGCCCATGGATCTTTAATGCTAATGGAAAAAAAACAAAAAATTCGTTCTTGATTCTTAAGTTAGATTATATCAATTTTGTTTCTATCTCAATTTCACCCTTTATACTTGCTTTCTCTAGCTATTTTCTAGGTGCATTATTGCCTCTTTTGAACTCTTTATTAAGAAACAAAATTAAAAGAAAATTTTGAGATAGAAACCAAATTGATTTATCATTTGACATAAGAATCCAAAAGAAAAATAATCATTTTTCTTTAGTATTCAAGATCAATGGGCGTTACCTTAGAAGATAAAAATAAACTGATAATAATAATTTAGTTTTTTTATTATTATTGCATTTAAAAAATAATAATACTAATAATGTTATTAATATTACTAATATAAATAAAATAAAATAATAATTTTGTTTCTATCTCAAGTTTTGGCTTTACGTATTTTAATTATAATTTTTATGACTATTTTAATATTACATTAGTTTTTTAATGACAATACTATATGTTTTTAATGTGATTCAGTATATATAAAATTTGATTTTTTATTTTTTTGAGATACTTGAATATCCTTTTCTTTTTTTTTTTTAATTATGAATTTTGAATTATTAAAAATCATTTATAACTGATATGTTGTGATCCCATCTCCTCTAACTTTTTCTTACTATTTTTCATTTGTTCTAGGTCCCTCTTGATTCTTCTATATAAAATATTATTAAAAATATTTTGGTCGCATTTAGTCTTTTTTTTATGAAAAATAGTATATCTGAATTATTTCTTCTGTTCATGATTTTTAAATAAATTTTACACTTCTTAAGTTAATGCAGTAGAAAAAACAAGACCTATTGAAAATGCACCCCCATGAATAAGCATGCATTTTTTATTAAGCGTAATTTATCTCTCTCACATTCAAGTTATTATTGCTCATGAGCAACAAAAAGCCCTCAACCCAATAAAAAATATACATATTTTTATTTATGATAATTTATCTCTCTCACTCAAGTTATTATTTCCCATGTCCATTTTTGAGGAGTAACATGTGGGTTAAAGAAAAAAAAAAAACGTTAATCTCACCTCTCACCCCTAAATCTTTCCCTTACTCATTCTTTTTTTATCTCTCTTTTCTTTAAATCTCTCTCCCCTATCTTATTCTTGAAATGAGGTATTGATCAATATATATAAATTCTTATCACTCTTTTGTATATAATAAAGTTAATGCTTCTTGAGTATGTCGTAATGAACTAATAATATTAGATATAGACAGTAATATGATATAATGTCTTAAACTAATTCATTGGATATTTGCATGAGTAAGACCCAGCATAAATTTATATATTAGTTTTACTTATATAATTTAAATTATTTTATTAAATGGATTTTATTATTTTAATTGTTTGTCAATTGACTTTGTATTAATTAATAATATATTAAAAATAATATTTACAATCACATTTATTATTAATTAATATTAAATTCTCTCTCTAAGACCATGTTTTATTGAAATTTGTCAATGATAAATATATTTCAATGATTAATATTAAATACATTTGGACAGTTTAGTTTCCATTGTTTTTAGATGGAATACCTACTTGCATCCATCTTTAATATAAGGAAAAAGTTTATATAAAGATGCTACCTTATAATGTAGAGCTACATCGAAAAAGGTTGTTTTAATGTTGTTTGATTGATCATCTCGACATCGAGATCTATGACTATGAAAAATAAAAATATTTTAAAGTCTCAGAAATAGTGTATTTTGCAACATATTATCTACGCCGTCCATTTTCAAGATTTTCATATGTTTATAGATCTACTTGATTTTAACCATTTTTGAAATTTTCAATTTTTATAATTAGATATAAAAATAGATTTTAAGATAATCCTAAGAGCATTTTACATCAAAATTATATACCATGATAAAATTTGATGGTACACCTTACCTCTACACCTACGGATGCATCTGTATGCCAACTGTACCCTTAATATAAAGGGCACGCTTTATATGCTTCCCCTACAGCATAGATGTTCTATCATCCCCCTTATCCGTCCGTCCATTATGAATGGAGGGCTACGATTGCCCCAATCACAATGTCATATCTCCACACTATTTTATTTTTAATTGTTTTTTTATAAACTATTTTTACACCAAATTTTGGATGTCCATTCCTCTATTAAACTCGCACTAGCGAAAAATTAAAAAAAAAATATTTTCATAAAGATAAAATGAGCAAAATACCCCTGAAAGTTTCAAGGGGTATTTTGGTCACTATATGTTATCGAAAATTTATTTTTAATATTTTTTATAGGTGCGCCCCAATGAGAAAATGACACATACCAAATTTCATATTCATTCAATTTGTATAAAAATAAAAATAAAAAAAACATACTTTAAGATGTCGGATCTAAGATCAAAGGGTGAGTGACTCTTTTGATCAAAATTGGACAGCTAGATGGTAGGGGCATGATAGAACTTCTGTGCTGTACAGAAAGCATATAAACCTTTCTCTAATATAAATACTTTATATGTTTTGAACATGTAGAAATGCGATACAACCCCCATGAAACAATTTTCCCAAAAAAATGAAAATGAAAATTTCTTCTTTTGAAAAGTAATCATCGTGTAGTTCTTACGTGGCTGCCAAATTTCAGACTAAAATAATCTTTACACGAAGGAGTATACGCATAATATGCTCCTTCAGAAGCATAACGCACGTACTCATATGTAAAAGTAGGCATGCACGATCCACGTGGACGTCACGCTGACACCCCTGTGCCTCTCTCTCTAACTCTGTGTCCCCAGTCTTTTTTTATATATAAGGGGGAGCTGACACGTGCTCATCAGATGGCCACTGCTGAGCCTCGTCTCGCACGTGCAATTACTCTGCGGGGACAGAGTCAGGATTTGAGTGCAAGGAAAATCTGGAAATGGTTTAAAGATATTGTGCTCCTACGAGAGTATGTTGTACAACTGCACTTTTGAGTTTAATTCTCCTGTTCTATTTTTTTTCGAAAAATAGTTTGATAGGGCTACAGGGGTATCAAAATAACTAAAGCCTCACCTTATAACTCATCACAAATTACAATAATCTTTGAGGTCCCCAAAATTTGGGACGACCGATGACCAGAGTAATCCGCCCAAATATTTTGGTCTTTACTAATACGATAAAGTAAAGCCTCATTTCAAAAATCTCTACTATGGTTCTAAAATCAATTTTTAAGTAAAGCCTCATTTCAAAAATCTCTATGATGGTTCTAAAATAAGACAAATTATGCAGATCCATAAAGAATTAAATTTTAGGGTAAAATGGATATTTTAAATAATATGTTATAATATACACTATTTTTACGGTTTAAAATCTTTTTTTTTTTTACAATCAAGATAATTGCGGGCGAGATGATTGACTTGAAAGTTTTTTTACATCAATTTTTTATGAGAATTTTAATAGGGCTGCATCCTCGTAAAAACATCTTCCTTACTAATATAGACATGCAATATATCCACGATTAGAAAATATTGATTATCAAAAGTGACTTTGAAATTTGACGATAAGGAGATTCATGCCGTCCTTTTTGACTAAGCTGCTTTAATTTTATTAATTCAAATAATGAGCAAATACATTATCCTTATAGGAACAAGACTCATGAACCTCTCATTATGCTCAACGACTCTATTCGTTTTTTTTTTTTTGTGCATTTGAGAATACTGCGAGGCCATTTGTTACATATATGTTACAATTATTCGTAACCATTAAATGTCAAATTGGATAACTTCGAATGCGTTATAAACTTCAAACTTTTTTTTTTTGAACTTAGAGTCTAGTCAATGACACTCTCATAACTATCCGATTTAAAATCTAACAGACAAAAGTGATTAAGATCTTTTTGTACTAAAAATAAATGGTCTGCAAATACTTTTGGTTAAGTTTTAAAGAATCTCTACTCAGTTGTACACCATCTGATGCTATTATAGGAGTCACCTACAAAAATTACAAAACTAACAAGCTTTTTTGTCTCAAATATTATCATTTCACGTACGCTTACCCATACAATTCTTGTTTTCCTCTTTTTCTTTTCTTTCATTCTTCTTTATTTATTTATTTATTTATTTATTGTCCTTTTCCTGGAGTGCTTGATTGCCCTTACCATCCTTTGTTGACATTAGAGGGCCTGGAGGCACTCCGACATTAGAGGGACCATGTGTTGGAGATTTTGTATAAACAATTTACAAAGTAATAAGCACCATTCAATCTTTCTATCCTTTGGTCTTGGTTGTATGTCAATGTTTTAAAACCCGGCAATTTCCAAAATATTTCTCGTAAACCTTTTATATGCTTTCTATGCAAATATGAAGTCAAAGTCAGAATTTTCCCTTTTCTATGAGGGGAAAAGGAGTGACTTCCCTAGTTCTTATACACACACGATTGACATGAACACGGTTTCTATGCGGCCAGCCCACATATTGTAGAAATGTAGGTTTGGCAATAAATATACTTTTCAAATATAATTTGATCTTAATTTTTAGAGAATATATAATCTTTAACATGGAGATCATGAATATGAAAAAAAAAAATTTGAAAATTAGAAATAATAATTATATTAATACAATATTTAGAGCGTTAGTTACACTTGTTTTTAGATGAATCACGTATTTGCATCTATCTTTTAGACCGCATATTGTAGAAAGACGATTCGACCCGCATGAAACAATTTTCTTTTTGACATATTCATTTAGTCATGGGGAACCCGTCGCATTCTACTTTCTCAAGTTTCATTGTTTCTACCGATTCTCTAAACGTTATTTCCAATCTTTATAGTTCTTCTCAGTGCTTGGCTAACAAATGATTCAAATGATGTATTCAAATTGTATACCCATAAATACAAAAAGGGAAATTCATCAAAATATACATAATGTATTAACTCCTCATTAACTATTTAGTTTTTTATACATATGTTTTAGTTTAGGAAAGGTATATAATGAGACCATTTACTTTTGGTACAAGGTAGTGTCTTGACTATTGGATGCGAAATTGGGTCGTTCTATTTATTTCAATAATTCAACTCAAAGTTCAAAAGAAATTTTATTGAACTTTGTAACACACCAAGCCATTAGATTTCACATTAGATGGTTATAAGTAAGTGTGACTTTCTTGTACCAAAGGTATATACTCTAATTATATACAATCCTTTTAGTTTAATTTCCAAATGCCAATCAAAATACACGTGAATAGTAGAAAAAAATGTTGAATGCTCAGTAGCACTCTTTTTTAGCATCGTCAAATAACACTCTTTTCTATTGGACGAGGTTAGCATGTGGCCAACCTGCATGATGTAGAAATGTGCGCTTGGCAATAAATATATTTTTAAAGTATAATTTGATCCTAATTTTTAGAAAATATATAATCTTTAATATGGAGATCATGAATAAAAAAGAAACAAATGTAAACTATAAATAAAAATTATATTAAGAAAACATTTGGATCGTTACTTACAATTGTTTTGAGATGGACCACATGTCTGCATTCATCTTTAAGATGGATGCTTTATACCTTTGGACCGCATATTGTAGAAATATGGTCTAGCCTGCATGAAACCATTATTCATTTCTATTTACCTAGTTTTACGTCTAAGAGCCGATTACAAGCTACTTAATGCTTATGCTCATATTCATGCTTTCGCGGGAGTACGAAATCTTTTTGCTTATACTTCTACATACATTGATTAAAGGAAAATTGTTTGATAGGGCTGCAACCGTATCAAAATAAGTAGATCTACACCCCATACGTAACTCATCGAAAATTGCAATTCAAGCATTGGAAAAACCATTACATCGATCATCTTGGCTTGAACATTATGGTTATGAAAAAAAATTTAGGATTTCAAGCTCTAAAAATAGAGTGTAACATAACAAATTATCTAAACTATCCATTTCGCCCTAAAAATAAGTGTTCAATGATCTACAAGATCTTTACCATTTTTAAAGTTTCAAATTTCATTGTTGATGTTGGAAATTAATTTTAGAATCATCATGTAAATTTTCATGGCCGAAAGTGCTTTCCGAATAAGGATTTGAGGTGAGACTATATTATGTTTTCATAAAACCTTGGCCTTATAGAAACCTCATCCTTGATTAAACTCGCACTCCGCGTAAACTCCTCATAATGGCTAAATTTTTGTAGGAAAACATAAAATAAAAATTACAAATCAGATTCTCTCGGCCAATAGGGGGGTAATGGGCCTATCTTGGCCAATAGAAGTGACAATGGGCCAGGTGGACCAACTCGTCCTAAAAAAACTAGGGTATGAGCCACATAATGTGGCTTGAGGGCCCAGCCAATGCCAGCCAATCACGGGTCCGCATGTAGGGCCAGGCGGGCCGAAGCCGGCCCTATGGGGAGGTGCGGTTTGGTGCCGGGCTGGCCCGGGCCAGCCCTAGTAGTCAAAGACAGAGTAATCACTCTTAAACTTTTGGACGACCCAGATATCTTTATTCTGATAAGGTGTTAATTTGAACCGTTGATTGGGCATTAGAGATGCCGAGCCAAGGCCAATAGAGCCGAGCCGAGAAAAGTAGCCGAAACTTTCAACGGTCTTCTTTTTTTACCCGTCAAAAAGAAGGGGGGGGGGTGTGCCCTTGTGTGGGGCACGTGCTTTTTGCCCCTTTGGGTTTTGTGGTCCCCAATCCCTTTCTATTTTTTCTCTTTTTTGCCTTTTCTAACGAAAAAAACTAATGCCTCCAATCTTTTATCAAATGACAATAAAGGAGCCCCTTATATGACGGGAATGCCCTCCCGTTGCCTTATGACCAAATCTTCGCTCGGGTAAAGAATACAAGGATTAGTTGTGATATTGTTTGCAACATTGGGGACTTTTTCATTGCTAAAGTGATTTGTCCGGGAAGGGTAATTTTGTCAAAATAATTAGCAGCTCAGGAGTGAGTCCCCGAGGTTTCACCCACCTCGATACACGCGCAGCGGTGGATTCCTGGCTGGGGGCATAACCTGTAATTTCTGTAAACAATCAGTGGTAATTTAGGAATTTCTGCCAGGTTATGTCCTCCGTTACAAAAAAAAACCCCAGGGTCTTTCTGACGCCTGGTTTTGATGTCTCGAGGTTTATGCAGTGTGTAATCTTCCGGTTTTTCAATACCGGAAGTGGTTTTCCGACTCCTTCTGACCTCTCTCCCTCTCCCTCTAAATCCCCCCCTAAATCCCTTTATCTCCCTAAATCCCTTTCTCTCTCTAAACGAGAGTGGTCTCTGGTTTATTGAGCTCTTGTCGAGAGTGGTCCGATAGCCAGAAGTCAAATGCTCCTGGTTTTAGAATTGTTTTGGATTTTAAGCGTATGAATCGTTTTGGAAACTTGGATCCAAGTCTCGGAGATATTTTAATGGTAATGGCAGGGAGGTTTTAGGGTTTCCAGAGCTGGTAAGTGTGGGAAATAGCGGGTTTCTGAGCCTTTTGCTATTTCTTCTATTTGGAAGAGCTTTGACAGTGCAAATGCTTGATGATCCGATCATTGCTAAAGAATTCTACTGGAGTTTGTGATGGCTTGATCCTGTTCTCGTGATTAAGCGATTTCAGCTGAGGAAAGTGGTTTTTAGTGAAAAGCGGTTTTACGTGGTGTTTTGGGTGGTTTTAGCCTGGTAAAAGCGGTTTTCTAGGGATTCCCTGGGGTTTCATGTGTGGAAACGTTGATTTTAAGGGTCGAAAGAGCTAGCGAAAAGAAAAAAAGGGAAAAGGTGCTTTGGAAGAGAGTGCATATCTGTTTAGATTGGTCCGTTTGGGTTAGGGTTTTCAGAAGCAGCTTCTTTTGGGATTTTCTAGAGTTTTCTGACTGCTTTACGACCAGATCAAAAGCACCTGGTTTTTGGTGGCGAACTAGCTTTATCATTGGTATTACATTTGCGTTACTGAGGTTTTGGTTTATCAGGCATGTGGTATCGTGATCTAGACTTACTTTTGATTCAGGGGGTTCAATAAGGGAGGAACTGAATTGGCTTTCAGTTATTTGAGAGAGATTATTTTTCCTCTTTTGTTTGGAAGATTACAGTTGTTTCGGATGGGACTATGACTTATCTGGTTTTAAACACTTGCGAGTTTTTAAGTCAGAAGGTATTGCAGTTGATCTCAATGTCTTGTTGAAACCCTTGAAGCGCAATAGGTTTCGAACTGGGGTTTTCCTTATGTGCATTTGAGATCAGGACTTGGAGCATTTGGGATCCAGGTTTGATTGATTATTTTGTTGGGTTTTCATAACAGCGTTGCTCTTGACTGGAGTTGGGGTTGCTTGAGGTTTAAAAGGATTGGAAATAGGGTTTCCCTTTTTGATCTCTGTTTCTAGAAGGAGCCAAATTAGGGCTCTCTGTCTTCTGCAGTGGTGAGAAGAAGATAATTGAAACTGGAAGGGACTGACTTTGTGAACCCCATTGGTGTTTTCTTAAGTTGTAAGCATCATGACTTCTGGTACGAGGTTGCCTACTTGGAAGGAAAGAGAGAACAACAAGAGAAGGGAACGAAGGAGAAGAGCGATAGCTGCAAAGATATATGCGGGGCTTCGAATGTATGGAAACTACAAGCTTCCCAAACACTGCGACAACAATGAGGTATTGAAAGCCCTATGTGCTGAAGCAGGGTGGACTGTTGAAGAAGATGGAACTACATATAGAAAGGTATGATAGAAAGTTCCTCCTTATATGTCCCCTTTCATTTTCTTTGTGATTACTGTCTGATGGTATTTTTGTTAATAAGACAGGCTTCTTGATATTATCTCTGTTCACATTGCATGTCTCTGCATCTGATCAATGAGACAATTGTTGTTAAAAATTTGGCATATTTGGGCTTTTATATTTGCACATTAAGAATTTTTCTTACTGGTGATGAATCTTCCTCAGGATGAGATGCCCTCTTTATTTGTGTATCATGTTTAGGTTAATTAGAATGGGTGACTCAATTATTGAAAAGTATGATTGTAGGTAAGTTTGATTAAGAGTTCTCATCGTATTTTTTCTTTACCCCTTTCAGGGTTTCTAAATTCTTGATTTGCTTGTCAGGATGTAGTTGTATCATAGATAGCTACAGATCAGTGGATAATTCTTTGGGAACATGAAGAAATATGTCGATTTTTAAAGAATGAGTTAGCCTTACGTGCGTCTAAAATCTACACTGTCATGCCCATGTACTGTGACTTAACGTGTCAATTCTGGGGAATGCCCTTGTGCTAATTTTCATGATGAACAGCTCTATGAATCAGTGTCCCAATTCTTTTGGAAAGTGGATGTATTTTTCTCTTCTGAAAAGAACATTAGGACATTTTCGGTAGTAGATGATATGCTTTCCATCTATAAAAGAAAATAGTGTGATCTCCATCAATGAAAGAAACAATTGATATTTCCATGTTCTGGGGTATCTTTTTTTCTTTTTCTTTTCGTTTTTTCTTTTTGAGTTTTTTGAAAAATGGTGAACATTCTTTGTTTGCATCATTCAGCGCACTCTCTCAAGCCTGACCATAGTAAAATTGGAATATATGCCAGGTGCAGATGCCTAATAGATTTGGATTCGAGGAGCAATGGGTTTTAATTTTTAATTTTTAATTTTTTTTAATCCTTTCAAATGCAGAACTTTGCAAATAATTTTAAATCTATTACTAATCATGATGGCTACTCTTAAGTTGCATGACTTTGATGTGATTTAAGTGATTTTCTTTTTATTTTATAAGAAATTTTTTTGACTTGAAACATCAGATGGATGGGAGTGGAGGTTGTTATGTTTCATGTGAAAGTTCTTGTCATCCCTGTACTCATATTCAGCTTTTCTTATTCCTTAATTTGGATGTGATGAAATCACTGACCTTATTTAAGCAGTAACTTGACTTTCAGTCATTCTGGTGCAATTATTTAGACCCTTTTGAGAAATACTTTTGACCTCGAATATATGCTCATGGCAAGGGTCACTATCACATGAAATGCAAACTGCTCATCAGGAACAGAGATATCTTTATCTGGATTACTGGTTGTTTAATAGGTCGCCGCTCTTATTCAATTTCATGGTGTACCATGTGCTTTTGGAAAGGTTTGGGTACTTATTTATGTTCATGTTCCCCATTGAAGGATTTACTTGACCTTTGCCCTCTAAGAAATATTCTAATAGGAGAAATGATCTTTCATGCATTTCTTTCTAAATAAATGTTTTTCGAACTACTTTTGCTCACACGACTTTGATATGATTTACTAGATTTGCTTTTTATTTTATGATAAAAATTTTCTTTTTTATGAAAGAGAAGTTTGTGGGGTGGGGTTGTGGGGGGGAGGGAGTTGGGGGTGTTGGAGGTTGTTGTATTTCATGTGAAAGTTGTTGTCATCCCAATACTCAGTCTGCTTTTTTTGTTATTCCTTAACTTGAATAAGATGGGAACAGTGGCCTTGTTTGACCAATAACTAATTTGTTTGTCATTCTGCTTCATTCATTTTGACCTTTTTTAGTAAGTACCTTTTTGCTCTAATATGTGCATGGCAGGTCACACTCATGAAATCCAAACTGCTCTTCAGGATAGGGGACATCTTTTATCTGCATTACTAGGTTATTTAATTGGTTCCTGCCTTTATTCAGTTTCATGGTGTACAATGTGCTATCAGAATGTTTTATATTCTTATGTATTTTCATATTCTCAATTGCTGGATTTACTGGATCTTAGCCCTCTAAGAAATGCCTCTGATGGAAGAAATGATCTCTCATGCATTTTCTGTGTGTTCAATATAACGGTTTCTCTTGATGGAATACTGGTTTTTTCATTTTATGGAAAACATATTTCCTAGTATTACCCTGTGCTTCTTCAATAACTGGAAAAATCACTTCAATCTAAATCACTTCAATCTCGGTTTAAAAGCACCACATTTCTTAATGCAGTCCCCTCATGCATGGCTATTTCAGCTTTCACGGTCTAGAGGCACACACACGTGCATGTACTAGCAGACCCTTTTTTTTGTTTAGACCTTACCAATGTGTTACATTTCCTCTTTCTGAGTTTGGCTGTTTTTCTTTTGCAAGCTTGCAATCAGGCAATGCATGTCGAGCAGGCTAGTTTGCTTACTGATTATATAAGACTACTATAAGTATTTGTCTTACCCATCTTTTCTACTGTTATATTTTATTTTTCAAAACTTAAGTTTATCTCTTCACTTTGGAGGCTTTTCTTGCTGCAACCTTGAGGTGGTTAGTTGAACCAAGCTTCCCCTAATAAGAAAGGAAAACAACCCATGTTCTACCTTCTCAAGAATTTTGTCATCCATATGGTCTTTTGACAGCAGCAAGTGCTTCGTTTGATGGAGTCATCATGTGAGGGGAATGGTTATAAGAGACCTAATCCAACACAAAATGTGTGGGACCCCGATTGTCACTGTCTGTGGTAGATGATCTGTAACTCCTTAAATTTGGCATTACAGAACCGTGTCCTATGTGTTTCGTGTGGGACTGGGTCTCACAGGATTATTGCCGAACATATTTATCTTTGTTCAAAGGAAAAACGATCTGACTCTCTCTTGTTTCCTTTCACTTGTATGCCATTCAAATCAAACCCAAGGAAAGAACAAAGAGAAGGAAAATCTAAATCTATTTCATGTCTTCATCATCTCTCATCATCTTTGCTATTTATTCCCTCTTTCCAAACGGTATAATAACTCATACTAAGGAACTAACTTGTCTCACTTTTGCAGGGGTGCAAGCCAGTGGAGCGCATGGACATAGTCGGTGGCTCGGCCTCCGCAAGCCCGTGCTCGTCCTACCACCCGAGCCCTGGCCCCTCCTACAATCCCTCTCCTGCTTCCTCCTCCTTCCCATCCCCTGCCTCCTCATACACCGATGGCTCCTCTCTCATCCCATGGCTCAAAAACCTTCCCTCCCCATCATCCCACAAGCTCCCCTCCCTATACATTCACGGCGGCTCCATTAGTGCTCCTGTCACTCCTCCTCTGAGCTCCCCGACCTCTCGTGGGCCTCGGGTCAAAAGCGATTGGGACTTCACCAAAAATGGAGAAAACTCAGTTTCGTTCTTTCCCAATTCTACCCCTCCAAGCCCTGGCCGCCAGGTCGCAAGCGATTGGCTGTCGGGGATTAGGCTTCCTGCTGGTGGGCCCATGTCCCCGACGTTCAGCTTGGTAAGCCCGGCAAGTAGCAATCCATTTGGGGGTTTGTGGGCCCCAGCAGGGAGCGGTACATGCTCACCTTGCAATGTGGAGAGCGGCGATGTAAGGATGGTAGAGGCGTCGGATGAGTTTGCATTTGGGGTGGTGAAGCCATGGCAGGGAGAGAAGATTCATGATGAGTGCGGGTCTGATGACTTGGAGCTGACCCTTGGGAGCTCGAGGACCAGGTGTGACTGACTGGTATCGCCCTCACTCTCTTTTCAATCTTGATCTATTTCCCATCACTTTTTCTTTTTTTGATGTTTTTCCTTTTATTTGGGGTCTCTTCAAGTGTATTTTCAGGGGTGTTTTGTTTGTCTCCTGCTGTGATGATTGAAATATGTTTGAGGGGATGATAATTATTTAATAGTTGATATTGTGAATTTTTATGAAAATAGGGACCAGTACCATTACTAGTTATTATTATTAGAGTAGTGATCCTATGAGATCCTCCCACACCCATGTGAATAGGATTCCAAATGATCACCATCAAATTTGGCACATATCTCTAGAAAAGTCAAATCCCCCACCTATGTGATAATTTTTTTAGAGATCTGTGTCAAATTGAATGGTGATCATTTGGAGTCCTACTCACATAGGTGTAGGAGGGTCTCATAATATCATTTCTCTAATTTTTATTATTATCATTATTTCATTTGAAATACTTGCTCCGTTGCAAAGCAAAGTTTTGAGGGAAGTGGCATGTGAGGTCTTGAGTGCATGAGATCATAGAAGCAAGGCACTCATAAAAAATCCATTGAAAAGGATTGTTCGGATATCGAAAAACCCTCAAATGGATCATCACATTCTCCAGATGAATAGATATGGGGAATAATTTCAAATTTTAAAACTGGTGCATCTTGTAATACATTAGCTAGACTATTTATTTGCAAGATCCAAGTGTTTGTAGATATATTCAATCTATACTGTTTTTTGAGTTTTATTTTCATAATTGGGTGTGGTTTGTATGAGGCCCTAAACAATCAAAGTAAGGCGTACCTTTAAATAGTGTCAAAAGATGAGTTTTTTTGTAGCAAAAATCTTTGTGATGGTGTGAAAATTAATTTTCATCTTGAAAATTTCAAGCCTTAAAAATTGTGTCGATTGAGGAGATGAATAAACACTTGAAAATATTAAAAATCAACGGCTCAAATGTATATTACAAGATGCACTGTTTGAAATCTATGTTTTTTTTTTTGTCTATACCTCTCGAGGTTGAAATGATCTATTTGAGGGTTATTTGACATTGAAATTCCTAGTGAACTTTTTGAGATGGGTCTTAATTTAATCGTTTAGAGCGTCAACCTTATATTAACTTTTTCCTTCATAATTAGACCTAAAATATATTTTTAGATTATCGTTGAAATTTTGGATACCAAATATCTTATGGAGGCGTTTCTGGCTAAGGTGTTTTTTTTAATTTTTTTAAAGTCCAAGCACAAAGTAAAACGTGCTTTCGCTTAAATTCCTTAAAACTTCGATGGCTTCAATTTTTTATCATCGCTTTAAATTATTCACTGGTAAGTCTAGAAACTACCAACATTTAAAGAAAGGATTTTCTTTGTTATTTTGGCTTTGTACATTTACCATATGATACATCAAAACATTAAGGGGTAATGGCCAAATTAACAGTGGAGCGCGCTCAGAGGAGTTATTCTTGACAAAAGTTTGATTTGCTCCTCGTGCTATTTGGTTTGTTTTGCTCACTTTGATTGTGGTATGTGTACTCACTTAGCATATGCAAGATCTTCCTATTTCTAATCACGATAAGTCACTTTTTGAAGGAACTACGCGCCTCCAACTGAGAAAAAACAAACAGGTTGCACAAAGGTTATCTAGGAATATTCGTCCAACACTTATGTTCAAATGTACAAAGAATGGTATGATACAGACCAAGCATTTGTCTTAGAAAGAAAGCCTGCAAAAGAAAGATGGCGGTCTCAAAATTTTGTAACCCTTATGTAAAGGACCCGGTTTCTATGCGGCCAATCCCTCATGTGTAGAAATGTGTTTTGGAATGGATTTTTTTGACTTACTTTTAAAAGACATGTTATCTCTTATATAGAGATCTTGAATATGATAAAATAAGTAAATTTTAAAACTAAAATAATAATTAAAGTAAAAAACATTTGGACCATTAGTTTCCATTGTTTTTAGATGGAATACCTACTTGTATCCATCTTTAAAATGGATGCTGTACATTTTTTGGACCGCATATGTAGTCATGCAGTCCAGCCCGCATGAAACAATTTTCCTTATGCAAAATTATTTGTAAATGGGAGGTGTTGGGTTGTGTTAGGTAGGCAACTAACGTAAAATTTTGTCAAAATCTATCATGAATCTTAAACCTATGTTTTCTGTCCATACTAAGGCATTCCCCAGAAGTAACGCGTTGTACCTGAACTTGGGTATAGTGAGAAATGAGTAAGGATTAGCTAGGGTGTTCCCCAGAAGCGAGAGACCACAACACCGTCCGATTGTGGTAAAAAATAAGCAATGGTTCCCACGACATTCTGGACGAGCACGGGTAAAGAAATTAGTACAAAAAAATAGGATTCGTCTAGTCACATTGAATATAGGAATTCTTACATTTAAGGGTATGGAGTTGATGGATACAATCAGATGAATGAAAGTAAACATAGCTTGTCTACCAAAAACTTAATGGAAAGGAGAAAAAGCTAAAGAAATCGATGAATAAAAACTTTGGTATACATGAAAGGATAATAAAAGATAAAGTAGTTAATTTCAAGAGAATAGGTGATAGGCTCCTATTAATTAAACTTGTATTAGGGGAAGAGATAATTAACATAATTAATGCTTATGCACCACAAGTAGGATTAGAAAATAGAATTAAGAGACAATTCTGAGAGGACATTGATCGAGTAGCCCAAAACATACCAAATGGAGGGATGACCTTTTTAGGAGGGGATTTAAATGGTTTGTAGGGAGTGATAGCCGAGGATATGCAGGGGTACATGGGGGATATGGGTTTGGGGAAAGAAATGAGATGGGTGGGGCTATTCTAGATTTTTGCTATGACTTACGACTTAGCAATAACAAACACTTACTTTAAAAAACAAGATGATCATTTAATAACCTATAAAAGCTTGATAGATTTTTTTTCTAATTCAGAAGGTAGACTACCGTCATGTAAAGGCTACAAGGTTATCCCAGGAGAGAGTTTGACTATTGAACATAGGTTCGTGGTTATCAACGCCTGCATAAAGATATGGAAGAAAAGGGGTGAACTTAATAGGTGTCCAAGAACTAGGTGGTGGAATTTAAAAAATGAGAAAATAGACTTATTTAAGGATAAATTAGTTAAAGAATGAAAATTAAACTCTGAACATGAAGTCAATGTTATGTGGAATGAGTTGGTGATTTATTAAGAAAGTGGCAAAAAAGGTTTTAAGAGAATCTAGAAGAAAAAGAAATTCTGATAAGGAAACTTGGTGGTGGAGTGATGAGGTTCAAAAGGCCATTAACGAAAAGAAATCATGTTATAAAACTTGGCAGCGTAATGGAACTAATCAAAACTTAGAATAATATAAAAATGCTAAAAAAAACATTAAACAAATAGTAATACTAAACATAATGCATATAATAATCTATACAGTAAATTGGGAACAAAAAAGGTGAAAACGATGTCTTCAAATTAACAAAAATGAGCGACAAAGTGTAGGGTTCTAAACCTTATTAAATGCATTAAGAGTAAGGATCAAAGGGTCTAGGTGAATGATGAAGATGTCAACGAAAGGGGAAGAGTTTATTTGAAAAAATTATTACATGACAAACACAATGGAAACATAGCGGTAGAAAGCACTGTTAACATAAATGAGGGCGGAGGTCATAGATACATTCATAGGATAAGGATATCGGAAGTAAATGAAGCTTTGAAAATGATGAAGATGTGAAATACTTTAGGACCCGATAGTATCCCGATAGAGGTTTTGAAAGTGCATGGAAGAAATTGGCATTGACTAGCTAACCAAGCTATTTAACAAGGTGTTGAGAACAAAAAAACTGCCAGACGAATAGAAGAAAAGTATTGTGGTACCTACTTACAAGAACAAAGTAAACATACATAATTGTGTGAATTATCGATTGATCAAATTTATAAGCCACACTATAAAGTTCTAGGAGAAAGTGATTGAGCAATGACTAAGGCATGAAATGAATGTATTAGAATACCGATTCGGTTTTATACCAGGGAGGTTAACAACTGATACTGTTTTTCCTACTTAAGCAACTGATTGAGAAGTTTAAGGCGAAGGAAAAAGACCTCCACATGATCGTTATTGATCTAGAGAAAGCTTACGATAAGTACCTTGATATTTGATTTGATGGGTGTTGGAAAAGAAACGTATCTTCAGACACTACATCGACTTGGTGAGAGATATGTACGATGAAGCGTTAACTAGTATACGAACAACTAGTAAAGAGACAAATGTATTTTCAGTGATAATATGTCTACATCAGGGGTCAGTATTGAGCTCATACCTCTTTGGCTTAGTTATAGACGACTTAACTAAGCACCTACAAGATGATGTATTGAGGTGCATGTTGTTCGCAGAAGACATAGTTTTTATTGATGAGTTTATGAGACTCAAAACAGTGTCAATACAAAGTTGGAACTTTGGAGGAATGCTATAGAATCTAAAAGTTTAAAAATTAACCAAACTAAGGCATAGTATATTGAATACAAGTATAGTAATAATATAAATAGAGACGATGAAGTAGTTAAGATTGATGGCCAAAAAATATAAAAAAAAACGCACTGTCAATATATTAGGTCGATAATCAAGGAAAATTGAGAGATTGAAAAAGATGTTGCATATAGAATTAGAGCTGGGTGGGCGCAGTGGAGATGTACAACTAGAATTTTATCTGATTGCCACTAATGAAGTTGAAAGGCAAGTTCTATAGAACAACTGTAACTCTATGGGGTGGAATGTTAGGCGCCAAAAAACGATATACCCATAGAATAAGTGTAGTGGAGATGAAGATGTTGAAATAGATCAGTGGAAAAACAAGAAATGATATATTTGGAGTGAATACATTTGGGAAAATTTAGGTGCGACACCAATAAGCGATAGGATGAGAGAGAGTAGAATTAGGTGGGCTGGTCATGTATGACGTTGACCCAATACAATACCTATTAAGAGGTGCAAGTTAGTTCAAGTGAAAGGCTAAAAAATGTCAAAGGATAGGCTCAAAAGGACGTAGTCGGAAGTAATGAGAAAAGATATGAGACTTCTGGCCTTACTAAGGGTATGACCCTTAAAGAGCAGAATGGCAAACCAAGTTTCATATAGTCGACCCCAATTAGTTGGAAAAAAGGTTTGATGATGATGGTGGTGATGATGATGATGATGATATATATATATATAGGAAGATACTACAAAACTCCTATAGGGGAAAATGAACAGTGATTTTGCCTACCCTCACTACCGTCCAAAGTTCATCGCACCGTCACTATTACCCGATAGTGTTTCATTTCTAATTTTTTTTCTATAAATCAGAATGACATGAAATTTTGAGTGTGCATTTATCATAAATAGGTGAATCTATGAAAAATGTCAAAACAATATTTTACACGAAAATAATGACCAAAATACCCCCAAAAGGTTTCGAGGTTATTTTGATCATTATTTTTTCATAAATTATTTTTTTTATTTTTTTATTAGGTGCGCCTCACTATGATGTGCACACTATCCAAATTTCAGGTCATTTCGATTTGTAAAAAAAAAAATGAAACACTAAACATGTGATGAACTTTGGACGGTGATGATGGTAGGTGAAATCACTGTTCATTTTCGCCTATAGGCGTTGGGAAGAATTTTCTATAGATATATATGAACACCTATAGGCGAAATGCTACAGTGTTTTGCCACCATCACAGACTTCCTATGTTCGCGGCAGTTTATTGAACGGACATGCAATGAACGACACCGTCCGTTGCGGTTCCACATGAATTTTTTATCGCCAAAGACATGCTAGGTCTGTCGAAAATTGCATGCCGCCCGATTTTTTTGGACGATGTTGAGCCTATGGGCGAAAACACTATTCATTTTCACCCATAGGTGTTGTATAGATGTTACGGTTTGTATAGAGCCGACGCTCTAAACAATTAAAGTAAAGCGTACCTTAAAATATTGTCAAGAAATGTAGTTTCAATACTGAAAATCTTTGTCATAACCTTAAAATATATTTTCATCGTTAATTATAAAATTTAAAGCTTAAAAAATAGTGTAAATCGAGCTGATTTTTGAAAACTTAAAATTGACGGTCCAAAAATGTGTTACAAGATGCACTAGTTCTAAAACTTGAAAACTACTTTTTTTTCATGTCCATTCATCTTGATGTTGAGATGATCAATTTGAGGATATTTGGGCATCGAAACAACCTCTTCTAGTGAAATTAAAATGGTTCACCAACTGTAAGTTCTATGCCACTGGATACCTAATAGTTACTAGTGGGATTATGTGAGTTGCACATATGAATAAAGGGAATGGATGCTGTCAACCCACTGACTGACTGCTATAGTATCAGTCAATGGCTTAGATTGAATCTGAGCCGATCTGACAGTCACATCCTTATTTTGTATTTGAATTTTCATTTTTTTTTTTTGATAAATCCAAATCACTTGAAACTTAGGTGTATGTTCTACTCATCAAAGCGCACCTAATAAAAATATAAAAAAAATATTTCACAAAATATAAAATGACCAAACTACCTCCAAAATGTTTCGAGGGTATTTTTGTCAATTTATGTTTTTCGAATTATTATTTTTTAATATTTTTATTAGATTTTACTAATTTGTAAGAATAGACACTCAAAGTTTCTAAGTGATATGGAATTGTATAAACAAAAAAAATGAAGATTCAAATACAAAATGAGATCGTGACCATTGGATTGGGTCCAGATTCAATCTGGGCTGTTGGCTGACACTGTAGCTATCAGCCCGTGGGCTAACAGGATTTTTTCCCATGAATAAATAAGTGATCATATAAATATGTAATATAGAGTATGTAGATATGCAATACGCATTCATATAAATAATTTTGTAAATATGCAACGATATGCAATAAGCGATCACGTAAATAATAACATGATTTTACAATAAGAGAGTGCATAGATATGCAATGAGAACAAAGGAATGACAAATAGTTTAAATAAGCAATAACTTTTACAAATAGTTGTTGTCCGATAGAACTTTTAAGAATGTTGGAACAAAGTAAAGGCAATAAATCAAATGTCAATTTAGAATTAACCAAGAAAATCAAATATATTAAACAAAAAATTATCCAAAAAATAATCGTATAACAAAGAGAATTAGAAAAATTAAAAATGGAAAAAAATTTTAAGTAATTTTGATCTCAAACACATGAGTGTATAGAAATTCAAACAAGAAATTCAAAGCAAGACCTTACCTCTCTCTTCCTCTCTCTCCTCTAAACCCAATCCTTCCCTCCCATCTCCGTTAAACCCAATATTGTAGCCAGTCATTTATTTCTTTTTATCAATAGATCTAGAAAAGCATGACTCGAATTAAAAATTTTATGATCGTTGCAAAACTTCAAATATCATATCATTCTTTTTGTGTTCTTGTTTGAATCTTTTTGCCTTCCCATGCAGTATTAAGCCAATAGTCTAAATCCAAAAAACCTCTTTGAATGTCAAGCAATGAACATATATCAAGAAATAGTTTCTCCTAAATCATCTTCTTTTTTTTTTCTCCATTTGTCATCGTTTCAATATTGTAGATGCCCAATTTATCTCTCTTTATCCCAACAAACCTCACTGTCTTTCTGTCTTCAAAGATGTATTTGATAAATATGTGATATCTTTCCAAAGCCTAAGTGATAGATCAAAATGATGAGACAACAAAGATGATCAAAAGTGGACCACATAGAGAGTTAGATATCCAAATAAGGTTCACTTGGTATATGAAAGCTATTACTAGGATTCAATTTTAATATGGATGTAATATATAAAGTAATTGATAGGTCTAAAATATGAAATTTCCATGCCAAAATCATGGTTAGTATTATTATTTTGATTAAAGTAATAGGAAATTTTCATGTTACTTGTTTTATTAAAATATTATATAATGTACCGTATAAGATATGATAAACAAAGTATACTTTTTAATATTGTAAAGTATTGCTTAAAAGATTTTTGCGTGTATTTCTTACTTAATATAATAAGAAAATATTTTATCATAACATATTTGGAAATAAAATTAGTCGAATATTTTGAATGTCTCTAGTTAAAATCATGGTTAGTATTTCCATTTTAAAGCAATAGCATATCTTTCTTCCGTAGCATCTTTTTCAATTTTAAAAGATATCTTTTTTAATTTTGTTCTTTCTCAAGAATTTAAGGGATTTTAAAAAGGGGAACTCCCTCTCTCGTGTCACTCTCTCTCTCTCACCTACCTTTACATATCTCTCCCTATCTCTTAGGCATTATTTTTTAAGAATCTCCTCTTATTGTATTTAAAAGGCAACAAAGATTTTACATGGTTTTAAAAAAAAAATTCCCTTTCTCTCCCCTATGTATCTCAATTTTAGAAGATAAAAAAATAATCTCCTCGTATTGTATTTAATAGGCAACAAAGATTTTACGTGGTTTTAAAAAAAAAGTCCTTTTTTCTCCCCTATGTATCTCAATTTTAGAAGATATCTTTTTTAATTTTTTTCTTTCTCAAGAATTTAGGGGATTTTAAAAAAGGAAACTCCCTCTCTCGTGTCACTCTCTCTCTATCACCTACCCTTACATATCTCTCCCTATCTCTTAGGCATTATTTTTAAAAATCTCCTCCTATTATATTTAAAAGGCAACAAAGATTTTACGTGGTCATAAAAAAGAAATTCCCTTTCTCTCCCCTATGTATCTCAATTTTAGAAGATATTCTTTTTAATTTTTTCCTTTCTCAAGAATTTAGGGGATTTTAAAAAGGGAAACTCCCTGTCTCGCGTCACTCTCTCTCTCACGTACCTTTACATATCTCTCCCTATCTCTTAGGCATTATTTTTAAGAATCTCCTCGTATTGTATTTAAAAGGCAACAAAGATTTTACGTGGTTTTAAAAAAGAAAATCCCTTTCTCTCCCCTATGTATCTCTTTCTATATCTCCCTCACAAACTCTCTCAACCATAGAAATATAGGAAGTAAATTGTACAATTTGGCCTAAACTCCTACATTGTTTAGGATACTTAAATTCTATCCACTCTTATGATAGGTATTTTCTTATTCTTTTGACACGTGTCTACCCTTTAACTCTGGCGTAATGGTGTAGTATAGATATTGACTCATATTCGTCTATTACCACGGGTAAAACACGCTTATTTGTGACAATCAAGCACCCAAATTATACTTAAAAGAGTCTCCATATTCGGAGTAGAACCAGTAGTATTTCTCCCTCAATTACACATCCATGCTGCACATTGTGCTCCAACGACAAAGGCAATTAGTGGTACGAGCCCCCCTCTGAATAGCGAGATTTACTGCAATGAGTAATTTTATGCAAAATGCAAAGTGTGTTTCAAAGTGCCCTTACCATCATACTCATGTGCGTCACATCCTTTGCATCCTCATAAACATTCTCTCCCTTTTGTTCCATTAACACAATTGTGAACTACTATACAAATTGGATTATTATTTTTCATTTAATACTAAAATCCCCTATGCTTGTATGTCTATCATCATTATCATCATAGCTTGTTTCAAACTATTTGGAGTCAACCACACGAATCCTGATCTACTATTTCTACTTTATCAATGGTCATATCTTCAGTGAGGTCATAAGTTCTCATATCTTTTCTCACTACTTTCAATCATGTATTTTTCCTATAGATCTGATGTTTTTTGACCGCCCAACATTCTGCCCCATAAAACAGGTCTCACAGTTGTCTATAGAACTTCTTTTTCACTTTTATTGGTATGCGGCGATCACAAAAAGCTCCAGTTGCACATCTCCACTTTTTGCAAATTTCTATATCTATAATAACACAAAATGAGTTGTTCTAAAGATTATGGTTCAAAAAAAGCATAGTCTATTTACTCCCTTTGGGTAAAACTGTATCCAAGAGTATTTTTAAGACCCCATATTTGGGGGTTCAACCTTTCAACTTAGAGACTAACCTTAAAAAAAAAAAAGTGTACTTTGTATGTGCTTGAAAAATGACTACCCAAAATTGAGCAGGGACAGTCCAATTGTTAGAGGATGATATCCATGAGTTGAACTCAAATTTCATCTTTGTTGTGTTGAAAATAATCATGCGGTAATTTTTAGGTGGGACCAAAATTTCATATCTAAAAATTACACCCAAATAGATCTTTTGTCCAAGGGAGTAAGTGTATAGTATGCTCTTGAGGGAGCACTATATATCCCATCGAAAGATATTATTCTCAAATAGAATCTAATAAATACAAAATAAAAAATACAAAAGAAACCCAGCAAAGATACATCTTCGAAAACAATCTTCCATCCAAGTAAAACTGTTTTAGAGTTCTCATGTTAAAGCGATAAAGAAATGAAAATGTGATATAATAAGATCATTTACTTTTGATATCGCAATCATTATTGACGATTAGATGTGAAATGGGATGATTGGATATGTATCATAGGCACAAAGTTTAAAATAATTTTTTTTGAATATTGTAAAATACTTCAACTATCAAATTTCATATATAATAACAAAAAATGATTGTGACTTTGTACCAAAAATAAATAGTCTTACAATATCATCGTCGTCACCTTATCTCAACTAGTAGTCTTTTTTTTTTTTGGACAATATTGTTTTTTGGTGACCACAGTGGGAGTCGACTCATTTTGACTGTTTATAGAGTGCAAATTGAATTTTACTTTTTTGGGATTAATTATTGGGATAATACAAATGTCACAAACATGAATTTCTAGAAACATGGTTTCATTATATTACAATGACATTGTGATATATATATATATATATATATATAGAATGATTTCATGCAACCGCGTCATTGTAATAAAATAAAATGAAACCGCACCTCAAGAAAAACCATAGTTTAAATCATGGTTTTTTTGCTCTATTTAGAGTCTTATGCATACAACCCCTAAGGAAATATAAGGTGACTTTTCAGATCACAAATTGTTTAGGGTCACATGTGATAGGTTCTCTTACAATTTCAAGAAATGAAAAAAGAGTGAACCTTTTCAAGCGTTGGATTTGAGAATCCCTTGAAGAAGCCGTCTCCCTTCTAGAGTCAATTTGTGTGAAACTTGATTTTGAGCATTTCCTAAGCTCCAAATCAAATTCTTTTCAATTGATCGTAAGAATCAAGAACGACGACCTAGAAATTCTCAATTCAAGAAAAAACAATATTTTAGGGCAGCTGAACATTTGTTCATGTTGGTTTGGCATGGGCACCAATTTTTTTGTATTAAAAAAGGCTATCAATGGAGCCAAAACTCTTCAATTTTTTCTTGATGGGATATGCCATGGACAAAAAAACATACCCATCATCAGTGGTGGAGGTGCAATACATGCATCAGCAAGTACAGGTCAGAAGGCATCAATTCCAAAGCTTTGGCAACTGGGAAGAACTGATCAAGAGATTCACATAGGGTGACATATTGCCATAAATTTGGGGTGGGAGAACATGAAATACACATTAACCTTTTACTCCCCACTCGTTTTTTAGTTCCTTCTGAAGCATATTGGACGTTTATTCTCTCGATGAGAAATCCTCGTCAAAGATGATTTTTTTTTTCTTTTGGTTCCAAAATTTCAGTACCTACCTATATATCATAAGATGATTATTTTCCTAGACATATATTTTACATTTTGAATTCTTTGACATTAATCTCGAAAAATTGGACAGTTATTTTTTTCAAGCACATACAACATACCATTACCATTTGAATTTTTGCTTTTCCACCCAATTAGAGGATCTGTTTTGCCTATTATTGTGTGTTGTAAATTCCAGTGGGTGGCAATATTAAAATTCTATCAACAATTTAGAGAGAGAGAGCTCAAAGAGCAATAAAGCACACCCAAGCCATGGCCATTGATGTGATTGTACACGGTCCCCATTTAAAAAGAGTAGAGCAGATCAACCCTGGCAGATTACAGGGCCACAACTTGATGGACCTCCATATATATAAGAGGTCCAATCATGGATCCTTGCCTTTAGCCATTCATTTGCTCACCTTGTAAACAATTACAAACAAACAAAAGAAGATTTCAAGAACTTAAAGCCGTGGGATCTATTTCGTCCCTCTAGTTGGGGGTTTAGAGTGGATCTTTGAAAGGGAACTGACTTGGAGCACATTTTTGGCACCCATTTTTTTTTTTTTCAATGGAATTGGTCTTGGGGCTCATTGAAGATCATCACGAAGTCATTGGATCAGAAAAGTTCCCCTAACTCTGCTTTTGTGCAGGTTCAGACCCTGGTGGATTGCCTACCTAATATGGATCCTTCATACATATCCCAGTGATTTACTGTTAGCAAATCACCATTTGTCAAAATGATAAGAGAGAGAGAGAAAGAGAGAGATTTGGAATTATTCACTGAGATAAAAGTACTGTTATTTCGATATTTGTTTGCTTTCTTCAAAAACAGACCAATTTACACCTTAAGACACAAATGGCTACATCGAATTTCATGCTGGGGTTAAGACTTGAGGCCCACCATGCAAATATAGTTTTATTTTGTTAAAATCATCATGTATAAGCATGATCGTATCTCAATATGGATGGAGATCTGTCTTAGATTCTCCCCCCTATATTTTGAGTTCAAGTCAGGGTTCAGATTTCAGAAGAATAGAAAGGAATAAGTAATATGCTTATGACTGAACATCAAGTTTTAATATCATTAGTATATATCAGTAAAACAGCTTGTCAGAATGCTTAGATGATTAAAGAGAGTATTTCTTTCATTGCAATCAATTCCTCCCAGAACAATTCCCTATGCATATGAAACTTTTCCCTGCCATATACATTAATTAATTAACCAGTACTGTACATCAGAGAAAGAATATGGGATAAAGAAACATATCCAAGCCAACAAAAGTAATGCAACCAATGGCAAGCACTATGCATCCCAAGATAAAACAATGAACATGAATATACACAATTATATGGAACCCGAGAGAGGGCTTTCCAAATGCTGATGAGTACCTGAACTTCTCATGCAGAATATAGCATACCTGACAGAGAGTATAATCATGGCCAGTTTCTATCAATCACTTTTCAAACCTTTGGAAGAGATCAAATAGTGGCCGATAAAGAATTACAGCAGCCGGGGGTCTCGGTAGGAAGCCAAGGAGGATCTCAGATGCTTGGATGGATGAACTCCCGTAGAATCTTGAATTTTCAGAGATGCGTGTAGTGACGACACTTCCCTCAAGTGAGCAGCCCACAAATGCACCTGCACCATATCAAAATAGTGAGGAAAACCCACTTGTTTCTCTTTTGTTTCTATTTTTTAAGTTTTCTGGCACCACTACATAAAAATATTAAGATTGTTGCATTTATATTAAGTAATTTTTTGGTTAAAAACAAGCACAAATGTTTCTTTATGCCCATGAAAGAAAAAGAGACTGGAAAATGATTTCAGGAACATTTTGTAACTTTCAATCAAGAACGGTTTCTTACTAGAGAGTAAAAAAATCAAATTGACAAGTCCACATGGAATGTAAAATCATGATGGAACAGAGACAAACTTGCCCCTGGGGCAGCTGTACCAAGTGACATTTCATGGAATAACTAATTATCCAAGATATGAATATTTCACGAAAAATAAGCATCACATAACAGAGAAAGGACAGATATTCTAGTTAACTCTCAACTTCAAAAAGATCCTCAAACTAGGATTGCTTCCTTTCGTCAAGTGAGCATTTTTATGCAGCATTTGCAGCTAATAGTTGAGATCAATGTTCCAAAACTCGCCTGAGTTTAATCAGACTCGAGCGAGTTACTCGGACTCACCCTATGGATAAGGCCGAGTAAAGGTGTACACTATACATTATATTATATAAATAGTATTATGTTCAATTTCATTCATATAACAGCTAAATGTCTTGGTGGCTAGTGTTTACCATCTATGGTCCTCATGGTTGGTGGTCGAATCCCCTCAAGCACACTATACCACCCTATAAGGCATAGGAATATATTGTATTTATTTTTTAATAGAGGTCCAAAAAGCTTGCCATTGGGATGGTTCGATCCCTAGACATCCTGGGGAGAGCCCAAGACATCTACCGAACAGCAATTTGGACATTTTTGCAAATACATATAATTTTCTATTTTTTTTTTTTTAACAGACTGGACTCCGGAAAGTTACTCGGACTTGCCAGAGTATCTCGCCTTGGTGAATAGGTGAATACCTTGGCCGAGTCGAATCCCAGTACCTTGGTTGAGATTTCAGTTTGTTTGACAGCAATTATTCTAATAATTGCAAAAATCCAAGTACCGCTGTCATATAAAAGAAAGTCACAAATCATGGTTGCATAAGAAAAATATTTCAATGTGCTCCCTTTTCTTTTCCATTTGATCTGATTTTAATAAGAAAAAGCTTGCCTTAAAGACCACAACACCGAGCTCTTTGGGTTCAAATCCCAGCTTACATTTGAAATTTTTAAGCCGGCCAGATTGACTGGCTATCATTTTCCCAAATGTTGCATCATTAAATCCATTCTAAATTATACCTTTACTGCAGCTGTAGGTGTAACAAGCTGCATAGCCACCATCACCTGCACGTATATCAGCTTCAGCTGATCGCCCTAAAATCCCAGCAGCTGCACTAAGACCTGCACCGACGGAGAAATGCACATTTCCACTGAATGTTTTCACAGCATCATCTGTCCTCAGCACAACTATAAAGTCTATCAACTCGCCTCCCCCCTGTTAAAATTCAAGAACACACTTGGATAAGTATCAAGACTACATAGCGAGGGGGGGACGGGGGGGAGAGAGGAGAGAGAGAGCCAATGCAACAATTACATACCAAGACTAGATAGATAGATAGATAGAGAGAGAGGGAGGGAGAGAGAGAGAGATGGGCAGTTCCTGGAATTCAAGGATGTATTTGTCATTTCAGCTAAGCCACAGATATATTTGATCGATGATGAAAAGTGAAGGTTATCTGATCATTTTTTAAGAGAGAGGATTGTTTTATCAAGATGTGGACAGTGTTCTGGACCTTCCGGTTAAACCCAATGCATTTGAAACAATTTCCAAGAAAATATAGGTATTTGAAGTTTATTACCATAATGTTCCATAAGTTGTCCTAAAAAATGCAGGTCTTTTTATCTTTCAAAAAACAAGTACATTTTAATTTATAGGCTGAACTAAAAAAAAACCTTGAAAACAAGGTCTCTTTTCTTGTCCTCTTTAGTCACACTAGTTTCCTTTGGTGTGTTATGATCCTGCTTTCTACTAGAGTAAGACTAGAAATATTCTTCTTTCTCCTTTTTAATAACTAAATACTTGTCATTTTGAGTACACCTTGTGTGACATAACACGAGTTAGAATACCAGATAGAGCACAGACTGAAATTCATTTTGGTTTATTAGGAACCAGAGACACCCAGCACTAACAAAATATAGATCTTTGTTCGATGTTATCCATCCAGCTGAACAAAACTCTTTTAAAGTGTCTTTCAGAATCATTACTTCACATTTCAAAGTCTACTTTTCCAGCACCGTAGTGGACCAGCTGGTCCAATCCAACAAACACAGAACCAGGGAGCAAAATTTTGGGCAGTGCCCTACCCCAAAGTAGGTTCTTTTTTATGCAACCCACATCGCCTGCTTAATATTCCCCTCCCATGTCAATTTCATTAGAATTCTTACAACTTTAAATACTTTTTAAGTACGCAGTATTTTCATCAGCAACCAGAAAGATATGAACAACATATCCAACAGCCAATATGAGTATATTCCCGAGAAGCAATATCATCTCCAAGATGTCACCGAAGGTTTCATCACAATTTCTGAAACCTAGCCACCCTCTGATGAGCCTACCAATGCCTCTGAGGAAGGTATGAGGCTTAAAATAATATATTTATTTTATTTTTCAATTAGTATTGGTGCAAGACAGGGTTGAAACCGAAAGCTCAAATGGAGGCACTCAATGTTGAACATTGAGGTTATGGGTTTGGAGTTTGGACCCAGTGAACCTACTCCAAAAAAGACATAAGCAGAACATCAATACATAAGATGCTCTCAAAAAAAATATGCACAACACAATGAAAATGCCAAGTGGGTGATTTCTCCAATCAAATAATGAGAATCACCCACAATTACCCCACAAAAAGAAAAATTCATGAAACAGAGAAAAGGAAACTGCTCTCAGCTACAAGGCGAAACAAGAGCATATACCCTAAGGACTGAGGACTGTCCTCAAAGCAAGAAACTCTGAAGTGGAGGTGTCAACCATTCCATTAGGTCTTCCAAACAAAAGAAAATTGCTCCGAGCATACCCTTCTTAAGTCCCTTCACCTCCACTTCACATTCCTTTAGCTAATATCTGGTGAATCCAAACTAAATGAGATCCCCGAAACAAAACACCCTCTCCCAACGTGAGCCATCTAATCGAATTAGGAATATTTCCCCTCATGACACAGAGCACGAATTGTGTTCAAGGTGGTGTTTGAGGTCAATCCTAAAACAAGAAAATCCCTAGCTTGAGTTAACAACATCATTAGATCTGCCAAAAAAAGAAGTGAATAGCATAAGCTTGACTCATCATTTCAAAGCCCTTCGAAGCCTTCTAATGTTTATGCCCACTGTATGAGCAAAACATTCCTTTTTAAGCTAGCCACAATATAATTTGAAGACAAGAAATGCACCAATTCAATTGTGACGAATCACTCAAACAAGGAACCAATTGGCAAGGACCCTAAAGTGCACTTCTTGTGTTTCTTCTTGTTTAAATTATGAAGCCTCGATGTGCCATTAGCAATACACACCTCATAAAACTGCTAAGCGTGCTTGTGGAAGAAGAATGCTTCGATGAGTCACCCTTGTGCCACACTTGCACCTGCCAAGTTAAAAAATTGAAAGAAGAATGCTTCTCTAGTCGGTACCGAAAGGAAGGCTTATGAATCAATTGTTCATTTTGAAGCTTAAAACTCAGCCCAGCCCAGACACCATTTCTGCACTTGATCCTTTAAATAGGGATTTTGTTCTTCAAAATCAATTGTCTTGCTAATAACGCAACAACTTTTTGATGTTCATATAAAACGACAACAAGGTAACTAAATCTCCTAACATCCATATGATAAAAAAAAATTTGCACTCAACCCCATCATTTTTCATTGAAAGAAATTACAAAACATTTAATGCATTAAAACAGAAGTCTCATATCTTCTTTTTTCTTTTTTTCTCCCCAACATTCTTTCATTTATCTTACGTAACCGTGAGGTTCATACTAGTAACAATGTGATTCAGAGTCATCATCATCATCATCAAATCATTATCCAAACAAACTATTTGGGGTCGGCTACACGAATCATGTTCTACCAGTTGCTCTATCAAAGGCCACACCCTCGGTAAGACCATAAGTTCCATATCTTTTCTTATTACTTCCATCCATATCCTTTTGAGCCATCCCCTTGCCCTTTAAGATCCTTCAACTTGAACAAAATTGAACCTCCTACCCAGTGTTGTATTGGGTCTATGCTGCACATGACCCGCCCACTTAAATCTACTTTCATCATCTATGTGCGACATCTTCCGCAATCTCTCCATTTTTCTGGATTATCGATCCAAGGTAGTGTTTTCAAATGCGAGATGCAGCCAAAAGCATTGGGGGGGGGGGGGGGTGATGCAGCAATGCGGCTCAATGTGGTCTGAATGTAGATGCATCGTAGTGATGCGGTCAATAAATATAAAAGAAATCTATTTTTTTTAAAAAAAATAGGTTAATTCATAGAAAAAAATGAATGTGATATATGTGATATTAGATATTTAGATTATTCATTAACTCCAAAAATATTAGTTGTCTGAGATTCTGTATCCACTATCTCTTGGTAGAAGCTAGAGACTTGAAACTAGCTTCATAAAACATTCAACGGTCAACAACCATAAGCACAAATCTGCAACAAAAAACTTACTAAAGTTATAAATTTTATAAACTCTTTAATCTTGAAAAGAGTCCATGAAGTTCTTCGACTCGATTTGTATGCTTTTTATAAACTTTATAAATTTATAAAAATGTTGTAATTTTACGATATCAGAGCATTTATGAAGATCAAAAAAAAATTTATGAATTCATTAATTTGTAATTTTACTGTATTAGTCTATGAACTCTTTAAAGTTGCAAATTTTATTTGAAAAGTATTGGGAAAAGTTCTTCGATTTGTAACTTTAATCTTCCTGAACTTTTTAATTTGTAGTATCTTGTATTAAAAACCAAAAAACTCAACAAATAAAATTTCCGCCCAAATTTTTTTTTTGAGTCAATCAATCCAATAAAAGCCATGGATGTGGCTGAAAATTGGTGTTTGGGTGGGTTTAATACCCCCCAAACCCTTTCCCCCCATTTTCAAAGATCAAAATGACCTTATTGCCCCTGCCCAAGGGGTACAATTTTGATGCGGCCGCATTTTAAAACATTGATCCAAGGTATCAAAAATTCTCTCTTTTAGGTATTTCTCAGCCATCAATTGTAACTGCTTCCTTATTTCTACTCCTATTACTATTAAACTTGCATTCCATGTATTCTATCTTAGTCCAGCTAATTTTAAAACATTTAGATTCCACAGCATCCCTCCAAAGTTCTAACTTTGCGTTGACGTCGCTTCTAGTCTCATTGATCAAAACTATGTCATCCGCAACCACACACACCACAATACCTCATCTTGTAAAAATGTGCTTCAGAGTAAGTGCTCCAAATCACCAGGGTAAGTTCATTGACTAGAATAGGCACCCTCAGATAGTTCGAGAAATATAAGAGGTCATCACCAGCCTTGAATTTGTCTGACGAATCCATGTTTGCAATTGTCTTCAGCAAGCATTATGATACTGTTGTTTTGGTGCTTTTAGTGATGAAACATTCATTCAGTAAAGCGATATGCAAAGAATGAAAGTTCAATCCTTTAAATCGTCATCTAGAGGACAAGAGGGCAACATTTCAATGCCCAAAACCTGCAAATACTGATGGGTCATCATGCCAGACTGTTAATTAAGCTACTACTAAGTAACGCGAACCCATATGGCAGTCTAGATTTTTCATACTCATCAATCCAATTTACAGGCTTATGTTTTGTATTTTAATGCAACACCACAGACAAATCCAATTTAAAGCCTAGACGAGTAAACCACAGAAACATGCAAGTGTACAGAGTTAATCCCAAAGCTGAGTCCAGGTGAGTTTGGGAGCAAACTGTCAACCAGCATACAAAGGCATAAAGCCATCTACAAGGCATTCCAAAAACTGTTGATGGCACTTCCAGAAACCTTTAGATAAGTTAATTTGTGCTTTATTTGACAAAGACAAGTTGAGGGTCTTCTGGAAAACCATATTAAACAAACCAAGAGGAACAGAGGGATATATTACTCACATACCTAGGAAGAAACTTTGCCATACATGAATATCAAGAATATGCAGTTTGATACAATTGCAAGCTTAGTTAGGGAGTGTTTTGCCTCAAATCAAGGGTTGGCACAGTGCCGACCATGGTTTCCATCAAATGAAATCCCTCCCCCCTTCCTCATCATTCTATTCCCTGCTGACTGTAAAATAATACTACTTTTAGAAAAAAAATTGTTTTTTTTTGGGGGGACAGGGGCGGGGGGCGGTGCGGGGGTGGTTTGTATGAGGCAGAGTCACCCATATGCACAAAAAACCACAATATAGTTACTTATCCAACCCTTGATTAGCAGTACACAAGAAGGGAATGGCATAAGCATATTATCAACAGAGTTTAATCATTTCATCTCCCCAATCCACTTTCACATCAGGTTTATTTCTTCTTATCATTTACCTCAGTATATTGTTGGGACATATAGTTCTGAGTCAACGATTGTTCCAGGTTTGAAAGATGAAAGAGAATCTTACTCTTTTGGTAATGTGTAATGGGTGTGATCTGGATTTTGGCCTAATTTTAAAGGACAGTGTATTACACAGTTTTTCCATTCTTAGCATCTAAAAATCGGGTATTTTATTGGTTTCAGAAGGGATAACAAAATGGCAGCAGATCATTTCCAAAAGTTTCTCATAGAATTCCATCTGCAAAAAGTCCACATGAAAACCTACTCTAGGATAGCAGCAAAAAGTTGTGGTTATCTAAGTTGCACAAGTAACAAGGTATATATTACCTGGGCACCCCATCCCACTCCAAAAGAAGAAATGGCAGAAGGTGGCGACCATGAGCCATCTTCTCTACGGGCAATTACAATACCAGTTCCAACCTTATAAGTGACCATCAATCCAACCTTTGCAACAGTAAGAATGGCCAGGCCTTTTGCTCCTCGTAGAACAGCATCTGGGATAGACCTTTCAGGTCTCAAATAACCCACCTGAAGAAATTAGTATATGCTGGTAGTGTTAGAAGGCCATTATAAACCAAAATCATTGTTAAAACCACAAATCACCACCGTGATCCGCAAATAAGCAATAATCACCTTATACATCAGTCACTTTGTAATATAACCAAAATGACATGCATTTCCCACTCATTACAAATATTTGAGCTTTGAGCAGTCTTCCAATATGAATAAAATATCTGAACTATGTGAACCCACTATTATTGATAAGAGAATGTATACTATGAGACCATCTATTTTTGGTGAAGATCTTGTAATTTGGACACTAGGAACAATGCACAAAGTTCGTGAAATTTTCGTTTAGCATTGTGCTTAATCAATGGCACACCCTTAACCATTTGATTTCACATTTACTGGCTAGGAACAAGTGCGAACTCGTTGGATAAAAAATAAACGCCCTCATCTTATACTTTCTCTATTGATAATTATGAAAGTGAAGTGTAACAAGATGCATGCAACATACAAACAAAGATGAACTGTTCCTTTAATCAAGTCCTTCATCCCATTCATGCATTAGAACAATTTGTCTCATTAGTCTATTGTTGACAACAAATATTTTGTGTGCTTGTGCATCATAGTAGACAATTCCCATTATAAATATAATTGGAAACAATATTCCAAAAAATGTCGGGCGGTGCCTAGGTTGCCGGGTGGGTCCAGGCTGCCCAGCACCTAGGCAGGTGCCTAGGTGGGCGCCCAGAACCTCGACAGCCTAGTAGAATAAAAAGTTGTTTTAACGTCAGATTTTGTGTAGAAAATTAAAAAACACATATTGAGACATATTTTAGCCCATAATTCCATGCATTTCAAATTCAAAAATTAAACTTTCAAGTTTAAACTTCAAACCATTAAAGTATTAGACGATATCCATAGTCCATACCATAATCCAAACTCCTTGCACACCATAGTCCATATACAAAAACCCTCTAATAGACCTATAAAATCTCCAAAACTAAATATAATCTCAATGGGTGATGTTGAGATTGATTTCTCGTAACTTTGATACCTTCGATCCTATGGAAATCACAAAAATCTAGTTTTCTGAGGTTTCTATCTTCTCTAAAATGGGCTCTATTGGAATTTAGGTTTGAAATGAACCTAAAGCCCACCTTTTACAATCTTATTTTTATCAAACAACCCAAAAATGCCCCTCAACGAAGGGCATTTTTTCTCCTTGGTGGGGAGCAGGCAAGGTGCCCAGGCTCCTTGGACCGCGTAGGGGCTACGCAGTCCGCCTTTTGGAACAATGAGTGGAAAACACTCAAAAAGGCATTCTAATCACCTTTGAAAAACAAAGGATATTATTTATTCACTACATTACCCATTTCAATTTAGAATGTTCAAAGGTAACGAGGGGAAAATGTGATTGCCAATAAACACATTTTGTGGGAGAAATGCAACGCATCTCTTAGCGCCTAGCATGGTTGTTCAGCATTTGTTAACAAATAATGTCACCAATTCTCAAAAAACGTAATTTATGAAGATTCTGGAGGAATTGCATTACATTGCAAGGTTAGCTATTTCATTTAAAAAACTGGATGCTTTTTTTACCATCATATTTTGGTCACTTGGTAACCTGGGAAATCCGGTTTACATTTTGTTTATGGTAAAAATGGTGACTGTCTGTTCTAAAGGTCATTTCATCTCAAAAATGGAAACCTAACAATAATGAACCCATGATTGCACCACCCCGCTCGACAGGCAAGCAAAATCCTTTGTCAAGCAGCTCAAGACTGGTTCTAAATAAGCAGCTTGCCACTCCACAAATAACTCAAGGTTCTCTCAAGCAATACAATTCTGCAGACAAAAAGGAATTTTTAAACATGTTATAAAGGTGGAAGGTCTAGCTAAATTTCCAACTTCTTCATTTCCTATTTTGTGACAAGGTTAGCACTTGGCACCAAGTAAAAAATACAAAGACCAACCAGCTCTGTAAGTCTATAGAAGCCCAATGCAGAAGATTTTGCATGCTAATGACAAGATTATGACAGCTATAAATTTCATTTTCTTTTAATTGACAAAAAATGAGCCAAGGGAATAACATTTCTCCAGTTCCAGAAATCACCAGCAACTAATAGACCAAAACACCTACTTAGAGAAAGTAAAAAACAAAAATTAAAAAGAAATATGCCTTTGTGTAACTCCTGATTGTGTTTGCAGCCTTGTAAATCTCATACTCCATGGACTGCCCCCACGGGAAATTCACCCATGACCTCAATGTGCTAAGATCTGTCAAATCATGTGTCGGCAACTGTGCAGCCCGGCTGACCTGATCAAGCAAGTATGACTGAGCCGCTTCGAGACGCACCCAACAAACATCGCACACACGTTGTGGGTCGGCCAATCGAAACTTGGTCGGTAAAAGACTCCTCCCTTTTGAACAATCTCGGCAAAAAATCCCCCCACAAAACCGACAATGATGCCTTGAACACATGATAGGATGAAACCGCACACTACATAGCATGCAAGAAGATGCGGCACTATCGGCCAACCATTTTGGAGGCTCAGCTTCAAGAATCTCTCTCATGTTGTTTGAATTCACCTCAGTGAGTGTTTGAGCCATCTCTTTCCAAGCTTCCTCTATGAGCTGGTTGTTTGATACAAGTGAGATTCTATAGCTTTGGAGATCACCTGAGGCAAGAGAGTTCACTTTGCCACGAACCACAACCAACATCTCTCTCACCACATCCCACATGGTTAGCTCCTTCTCCTCATTGAGTTGGCCCCACCCCATATCTCCTTCTGGGAAGTATCCACCATTGAAGTTGAGACCCCTCACCCATTCTTCGTGATCACTTTGGGACATTGGGGGAATGGAAACAGGTATCCATACACCAGTTTCCTCAGAAAGAGGCATGTCATAGTAGAAATACTTCCTTTGTTTGTGGTTGTTGCCAGAATCTCCTTGGTTATGAGAAGTGCTATGAGATATTTTGTGTTTACAGTCAACTTGAATGGGAGGGCCTTCTTGAGCTTCCTCATTAGAGTCCATCCTTGAGCAACCATCCTCAATTTGTAGAGCATCGAGCTGGCTGAAAGGCTCCTATTTGTCAGGAAACCCCTAATATTATCAGATTTGCAGAAAACAATACTCACAAAAAGGAAACTCTTAAGAACATTCCGTAAATAGGCCAATAGAGGGACAAGGAGATCGACAACATAAAGATGAATTTAAGAAACTGAGACATAAAAATTGAATATAGAAACTTAAAACATCATGTCAGCAACTAAGCCACAACTACAATTGAAGCTTCCTAAAAGATTAAACACTTCACAATTTATAGGGTGTCCTACTGCTCAACGTCTCCATAGTTTACGATTTAAAAATTCATATATGCACTATTTGCTTGATTAGATAAATTTTAGAACCCTAGATGCTGCAATCTAAATGGTCTTGTAACATCTAAATTCATAAGACACATATTAATGACAGGTGACTGGTCCTCAAATTCATATTGCATAAGAAAGCCCAAACCTGACATATCTTTAAATGAATTCATTAAAGACGCTTGAGCCTTGTTTCCCAACAAAGTAGTTTCTATTATTTGTACTACATTATTACGCCAATTGTAAATGGGTGCATGCATGTCGCAAAATAAGAAGGGACCCTATCACTAGAGAGATTGTAGGGTAGTGAGAAGGGGATCCCTTTTATTACTGCAACACGTGTCTCTTAGAAGGGACTCCTTTATTTTTAAGAAATGTATACTCTATAATTATCCAGAAACCAGAATTGCATGGTTTGAAAAGATGTGATTTATTATTTTCTCCCTTTGCAACCCTTTGAAAAGGTGTGTGGTTTATTCATCTCTCCCTAGAAGTGTGGACTTTTATGCAAGTGCAACCCTTTGAAAAAGTGTGGATGCGACCATTTGAAAAGATGCTGATGGAACCATTTGAAGAAGTGCGTGGTTTATTATTCTCTCCCTTGAAATAATATATTGTCATTAAAATTTGGAATAAGTATTATTAATTTATTCTAATAATGTAATAACAATTCTATAAATTTGTTTCCAATTACACCATTATTCTTTATGTTCATATATTTCCATTCAATATACTATTTCAACTCATATCACACTATTTATATAGCATTTTAATAAGGGTGAGGGCCTTCAACTTTCCCTTAACTCGTCTCAGGCTGGGTAAAGGAGGTGGGATGGGTTAGGTAGGCAGCTAACATAAAACTTTGCCACATCTTATCATAAATCTTTAACCTATACTATATGCTCAAGCAAGGGCGTTCCCCTTAAGCGACGCAACTACACCACACCAAATCATTGGGATAAGGCTTGGATGATGATGATTTTAATGAAACCTGCAAAGCAAACACATCTACTAGTATCTATAAGAAAGAAAAGTACTCAACATATGTGATCATGTTGTCTAGATTGGTCGAAGGAAAGCAACAATGTCACTCGAGTGCGTGGGTCCAAGAGAGGTGGGTAGGTTCACTATGGTGTCTAAGCCTCTAGGGCACAAAAGGAAATCATGTCAATGGGGGTGTGGTTCAGGAACGCAATTAGGTGTAAAGTTAGCAGGGATGGTATGGTAAAAATGTGATCTAATATTTGGAGCAGCGATTTGGAGTTTTAAAATCATTTTCTAAGCCTCTAGAGGATCATACTCTATGGTGATTAAAAAATTGCCAATCAGGATTCCCGATCCGGATAAGGAATTGCCCAAGAACATGCATATTCTTGGCCTTAATTAAAAGGTCCAGACAATATATAATATATCATCACCATCATCATCATCATTACCATCATCATTTGAACCTTATCACAACTATTTGGGGTCGGCTACACAAATCATGTTCTGCCATTTGTCTCTATCAAAGGGCATAACCTAAGTCAGACTGCAGGCTACCATATCCCTTATCATTACTTCTATCCATGTCCTTTTGGGGTTCTCCTTACCCTTCTAGAGCCTTCCACTTGAACCAAATAGCCCCTCCTAACCAGTGTTATTCTAGTTAATATATAATATATCTAACTGATATCACAACGTTTCAATTGTGCTATTGGCTAAAGTTCTCCGACCTTTGCCATAAGGTCCGAGGTTTGGAACACCCCCACCCCCAAACAATAAGACTCAGACCTCCAACATTAAGGTTGTTAAACAAGGTCTAGCCAAATAGGCTCTTCACGTTATTTGTAATAGTTCATAACGTCAAATTTTACATACTATATATAATATAGAATTTTTTTTTTTTTTTGCAATAGTTATCTGTTTTTTTTCCCATATCACAAATCCGATCGTGATTGGTAGGTGGGCAGTCCACCGCATCGATCCAATTTTTACAACCTTGGTTTTTAATATAGATAAGCATTTTGCTTTTCCCTTTTTTTTTTTTATATCTTTTTGTGTGCGTGCATCTATTCTCTTTTGGTGGTTTATTATAATTATGTTTATTTGGTTGGTTTTTTTTTTGGAGGGGGGGGGGGGGATTGAGTATTACATATTCAGTAGGGTTCAACCTTCTATTTATTTTTTTTAATATTAGGGTTCAGCCTTCTATTTTTTATTTTTTTAATATTAGGGTTCAGCCTTCTATTGTATCAAGCAATATTGTCAAGACCAGATTGGTGACCGAATAGGTGAGGGCACTAGTCCAATCGGACTAGCGGCTCCGGACCACTTCACTAATGAGTTAATTTTAAAAAAAAAAAAAGAGAGAAAAATTTATGGAAAATGTATAAAAAGAAAGTCAAAGAATTATTACAAGATACAAATAGACAAATATTTTAAGGGATTTTACAAATTGTAAAAGCCCTCAAATTTTAAAACAAAAAAATTTAAAATTGCAAACTCTAATTTTTTATTTTATTTTATTTTATTGTATTTTCAGATTTACATTTTGAGTGCTCTTACAAATTGTAAATGGCCAATTTAGAACTGAAAAACTTTGCAAGCAATAAATTTCTTTTTTTTTTTCTTTTTTTTTTGTAGAAGTCCTCAAAATTTAAAACAAAAAATAAAAATTTGCAAACTATAGTTTTCTTCTTTCTTTTTTTTGTATTTTCAGATTTACATTTTGAGAGCTCTTACAAATTGTAAAGCCCTCAAAAATTTAAAAATGAAACACTTTGCAAGCAATAAATTTCTTTTCTTTTTCTTTTTCTTTTTTTTTTTGTATTTTCAGATTTACATTTTGAGAGCTCTTACAAATTGTACAAGCCCTTAAAAATTTAGAATCCAAACGATTTGAAAGAAAATAAATTTCATTTTCTATTGTACTTTTGTTTCTACATTTTAAGGGATAATAAATTGTCAATGCTGAAAATAAATTTGCAAACAATAAATTTCTTTTATTTTCGGTTTTACATTTTAAGGGCTTTCACAAATTGTGCAAGCCCTTAACATTGAAAAATGAAAAATGCAAAATAATTGCACACAATAAATTCTTCTTCGTCTTTTTATTTTTTTTATTTTTTAATTTGTTTTGCATTTTGGGTATTACACGTTAAGAGCTTTTAAAAGCCCATAAATAAACAAAAGATGCAAGAAAAATAGTAAAAAAAAATCTATTTTGCACTTTTGAATTTTCGATTTTACAAATAAGGGCTTTTACAAATTATAAAAGCCATTCAAAGAAACAAAAAATCAAAGTCAAAAGTATAAAAATTGCACCAAAAAAAAAAAATATGGTAAAGCTCTATGCCCAAAACCCAAGATTTTTTTTTTCTTTCTCAAAAAAAAAACCCCAAGAATTTTTCAATTTTTTTCTTAGTTTCTTTAAATCCAAAACAAAAAATTAAAATAAAGCGCACACACACTAACTTGGCAGTTGAAGGTTTTCTCCTTATGGCCAGATTTTAATTGGAAACTGGCCGAATTCGGCCCTTAGGTCCTCAGTTCTTTAGGATGAGGGAGAGTTAAAGAGAGAGAACCGCTAAATCCTGTCTCTCTTTGTAAAAGTCTTTTGTATACCCCAAATAAAACCTTAATACCTCCTTTTACCAAAATGTCCCCATACAAAACCAAAAAGGTCATCATCATCATCCGAGCCTCATTGTCGGCTACATGAATTATGTTATGTCATTCTGCTCTATCAAAGGCCATACCCTTACTCCCTTAGTAAGACCATAAGTCAGTATATCTCTTTTCACTACTTCCATCTATGTCCTTTTGGGGGCCTTCCTCTGACCCTTTTAGAGCCTTTCACTTGAACCAAATCGCGCCTCATAACTGGTGCTATTCTAGGTCGATGGTGCACATGGCTAACCTACCTAAGTTTACTTTCCCTCATCTTATTGCATGTTGGATACAACCCAAAGTTCCCTTGGACGTATCCAATTATGAATTATATATTTTCTTGTCTTGCATTCATCCATCTCAACATCCTCATCTCAGCTACACTCATTCGATGGATATGTTGCTTCTTGATCGCCCTATATTCCATCCCATAACACATGGGTAGTCTTACAATCATCCTATAAACCCTCTTCAGTTTCATTGGCATGCGGCAATCACATAAAACTCTCGAAGCACATCTCCACTTTACCCACCCAACTCTAGTTCTATGTGCAACATCTTCCTCAATCTCTCCATTTTCATGGATTATCAACCCTAAATATCAAAAATAATATCTTGTATGTATCTCTTAGCCGTTAATCTTAACTACTTCCCCGTTTCTTCTCCTATTATTAAACCAAAAAGGTTAAAAAAACTACTTAAAATTTTTTTTATTAAAGAACAAAAAAAATTTCACAAAATTGCTCTTTTCAGGACCGGCGTGTTCAGTCATGAACCAATGGGCTGGTCCAAACATTGGAGAGGTCGGTCCACAAACTGGACCGGCCAGTCCTCCAGCCCATGATCGGATTGACAGACCAGCCAGTCTAGGGACTTGACCAAACCAGCTAGGCCACCAGTTCGCGGGTTTCCAAGGGTACTTATCTCTCCACTATATTAAGTGGCATGTTGGAGCATGTGAAGCAATGTTGCACATATACATCTATTTGCCCAACAAATTACTATCCATATAGTCTAATACTAGATTTGTACAGGATACGTTTCAATGGTATCTTGCTTGTCACTTTGAAGTTCGTCAAAATTTTGACTCCCTATTTTACAAAGTACCATATAATATTAAGGATTGTATAAAATAATGCTCTAGTGCTAAGGATGATATGTAAAATAGTACTATATTACTTATTGTTATTGCTGATGTAGCTGATGTTGAGTCCCAACTTTTTATGCTTCTTTATCATTAGTTAGGTCACATTCTCAAGTAGAATTACTACCACTTGATGTACTACACAATTCCTTGATTATTGGTGTAATAGTTCTTTTCCATTTTGTGGCTTTGAAATTTTTTATTGAAGTTAGAATATTTAGATATCCGCTTAATCTTTGGGTTAGATATTTCATAACTTTACTTTTGAATGTAATCTTATCATTAATTCCTGTCTAAGTTAGATATGTATATGTTTAGTTCTCTAAATTGATACTTATCGTGTGCATATTGTATTGCATCCTTTGGTTTTAACATGTCAGATAGGATACCCATACCTGTAACAGCATCCTAGATTTTACAAAAACCACAGTCATATCTGCACTTTCTGTATCCATGTTTGAATCCATACAATTGCATCATAGATATCAAATATCTCCCTATGAAGCCCTTCCAATGTGCTTCACAAGGTGACTGTGAGGCGTGATGCCTAGCAGCTCATGGCTAGGTACTCAATGTTCTAACCAAGCAACCAAAAGAGCTTTTGGCTAATAAGGTCTTTTCACTGGAAGCAAGCATGATTTCCGAAGCAACTAAAAAGCAAGATTTCTAAGCTTTTGTATGAATAGCCAACTTAGAAATCAATTGACTATCACGTAAAATAGTAGGCAGATATTCTCAAGTGCAGGGAAGCTCTTCACAAGATGTTACCGTAGCTTTGTACATTCCTATTTCTCCCCTTCCCCTCATCCCTCTTCCAGTCTACTCGTTCTCCCAACGCCATTGCCTTCCCTTTTCCCTCCATTTCCCAAACTTGTAAGCTCTTTGCGCGTGTAGGGCACTTTATGCAACTTGATGTAAATTATCTACTATCAATGCAAACTGCTTATCATGAAAGCAAATGCTACAATTCAAGCCAAAAATGTTGGGACCCTACTTCATCCTAAGCACCTCAAAACTAGTAGATAAACGTGAGAGACTAGGACTGACCCCAAATGTGACAAGCAAGATTATAACAAAAAAAAAAACAAACAAATTGAAAACCAACATGAAGGGGCGGACCAGTCGCATTAGCATGTGGTGGAGCCAAAAGAGGCAACAGGTATAATGGCGTCAGCACTGAAAATCTAAAAAAGGCGCTTGAATGATGGTGGAGCCCAAAAGAGGCTATTTGTTGAGGGTGTTGATACTGATGTCTTAGTGTTTATTTGTGGGGTTCAGGTCAGATGATCATGCGCTGGAAATTTTTTTCTGGGATAATTGCAGTGTCTAACATGCTTTTCTAGAAGACATTAATGTGAAGCCAAAAGGGATTAAAAACGGAAAGTGTCCTTAGAATCATGTAGTCCATAAAAATTCATTCACGTCAATCCTTTATACACAGATTTAAATACTTGTTTACAATTGGTTTAGTTAAAATGGACCAATTCAATACATATTAGCACCAAAAATTAACATACTACAATTTACATAATGGCACTCTGGCATCAATATAAACCCATGAATACCAATTTAAGTAAAAGCGAATTGTGAATTTTTGTAGACCCAAAAACGCATAAATGAATGATAAAATGAAATGAAATCAGAGGCTTTATGTTCCCAAATCTCTGCAGATAATGGCCGGTCACAGAAATTGGTAAACTTGATAAAGCTATATATTACAATGGCAAAGCACCTCCACAAAGATTTTAACAATCCCAAACCCCATGCACCCCTATTTCTCATTCCAGAGTCCTTTTCCTTCTTTTATTTCCATTTTTTTTAGTCCATCAAAGTAAAATAGTTTATTCCACCCTTGGATTCCTTAGACTAAAATTCAAAGAAGAAAGTATAAATACAAACTTATGCGTGAATTTTCTGCAGAAAATAAGCAACCATAGCCCATTACCAATTATACATAACATAGAGCAGCCTTGCCTGACCCATAAAGAAAAGTACACAGAAAAAAACCAATTCCCCCAAAACATTAACAGCCCAAATAATCAAATTTGTTCAATTGAATAAAAAACATAAAAAAAAATCAAACATAACTGCAAGAGGGTTTAGTAGTACCGTGAGAGAAACGGATTGGAGATTAATATGTTCTAAGTTGAGGCCATCAAACTTTTCGTCCAAAACCTCAGATTCTTCGACAAAAATTTCAGGATAAAGACCAATCTTCTCCATGGGATAATCTTGCAATAGAAACCCTTATACTTCAACAGTATTGTTTGTTCATTCCCGATGGATCATTTGCAGACCCATCAAACCCCGCTCGAGAGAGTGATAGAGAGAGAGAGGGTTTTGCAGTTGGAGAGAGGGGAAAAAGGGAAGAGGGATAGGAGACGAGAAGAGACTTTGCAATCGAGGCAGAGAGATAATGATTGCAACAATGGCGAAGGAATTTCGGAAAGGGTGGAGAGAGAGAGAGAGAGAGAGAGGATGAATGCGTGTATAGATTCGCTTTTGACTTGCGTTTCCGTCGTTTGACAATTCTCTCTATTATTATAGGAAAAAGTTCATTTAAAGTTGCAACTTTAAATTGTCGAGAGATGCTCCTCAAAAATCCTGAAAAAGGTTATTTTAATGTTAAAAACATTCTAATTGATTATCTTGATATCAAGATGTATGAATATAATTAAAAAAAAAATCAATATAATAAACTAGGCATCTCGTAGTAATACATTATCTAGACCATCAATTTTTAAAATTTTTATATATTAATTTTAACCGTTTTTAGAATTTTAAATTTTATAATTAAATATAAAAATAGATTTTTAAATAATTCTAAAACAAATTTACTAACAAAATTAGATGATAAAATTTAGATGTACGCCTTAATTGGATTGCTTAACTTTGCAACCTTATAAAAACCATACCCCTTATTATATAATCTTGCGGGAGCAAATTATTTTGGATAGAGAGATACGCGAGGGGACCCAAGGGTGCAAAGGAAGGCAATAAAAAAGGAATCTTATTTTGGGATGAGCTGGAAGAAGATATTCCTCTTCTCAAAAGATTCAGTATTCATTGGAAAGTATTTTCCTCGTTAGGTTTTCTGGAGGTCGTCTGACTGCTATAAATTCATCTCATACTTTATTGGGAAAATTACAAACCCAACCACCACACCCCCCCCCCCGGCCTTTCCCCCCTCCCAAAAAAAAACAGTTATTCTATCAACTTACCCCCCACCTAAACTTTCTTCACTATCTTTTTTTAAAACCCAACTTTCCTAACAAATACCCCCAATACAAAAAATGAGCTTTCTTTTATGAAGATACCTTCCCATACTTTAAAAATTTATTTTCGGGTCCAATACAACGTAATTAACAGATCGAATATATAAAATGCCGGAACGCCCCTCCAACAGCAAACATCCCCGGACCGCAATAAACAAACCCCCATAACCACCAATCTGCCCCTAAAAACACCGAACTTGGGTAGTTCCAGTGACATAAACGCCGGATTGCCCACTAAATATGCCAGACTGAGCTCCCAAAATGCCGGACTGCCACTCAGAACGTCGGACTGGGGCCGTTCCAGTGACATGAAACACTAGACTGCCCCATAAAATTGTCGGATTCTACAACTCCAAATTGCCCCTCATAACGCCGGACTGGGGCAGTCCAGTGACAAACACCGGACTATCCCATAAAAATGCCAAACTTACCACCCATAGCGCCGGACTGGTCCACAGAACGCCAGACCGGGCAGTTCCAGTGAGATCAAACGCCGGTGTGCCCATGAAAACGCCGGACCGATAGTTCCTAATCGTCAGACCATAGTATTGAACGCGGGACTGGCTTCCTAACCGTCAGACTACCCCTCATAATGCCAGACCGGGGCAGTTCTAGTGACACAAAAGCTGGACTGCCCCTTAAATATGCCGGACTATTCTACCAAAAGCCGGATTGCCCTTCATTTTTGTCAGACCGCAATATGGACTGGCCTCCTTAACCGCCAGACCGTTCCACTTAAACGCCGGGCTTACTCCACAGGACTGCCGAACCGTCCCACTTTAACGCCAAACTGGCACCTCAAGACCGCCGGAGCACCCCAAATTAACGTCAGACTACCCATAACAGATCTTCATTAGTGACATTTATACATTGTGAATTTCTAGAAGCTCCTTGCAGAGCTTCATCAGTGTTATTTATAAATTGCAGGGATTTTAATGTTTGTCTATAACCAATAGCCACACCCAGGGATTTCAATGCTTGTCCTCAGATGCCCATAACTTAACAAACCATAGCGACACTTAATCATGTCCTCAGTTGCACATACTATGATACAAATTAAATTAAAAAAGACAAATAAAATAAAATGCCAAGAAGAAGACATGCGACTTCAAAGTTAAAAAATATATTAGAATGGGACATTTCATTAGCTGGCTGCTTGATAGAGTAGCTTCAATTGTACAAAAAGAATGGACATTTCACTCTTAGAAACTCACTACTTAACATATGTTTCAAACATACATATCAAACTCAAAAATACATATCAATGGCAAAATACAACTGAATCACTTTCTTCGCCTCAGCCATTTTTTTTGCCAGCTTGTAATACCCTTTCCCTTTACAACGGGTTTCTCCCTAGTTCTTTCCGCTTGGACATCTCCCTCTCTCTTCTTGATCACAAATTCTACCTTGATTCCTCATGCAAGGCCGGCACAACTTGAATTTGTCAGTTTTTGCTATTGTCATTTCTACTCTTTGTTCTCCTCTCATTTTTATCATAAGTCTCGCTCTCTCTTTCCTCATCTCCTTCCTCAGTCTTGCTTTCCTCATCTCCCTCCTCAGTCTCGCTTTCTTCATCTCCACTGTCTACCTTATCTCTCTTGATTTCTTCATCCCCATCATCTCTCTCATCGCTTCCACTTTTGCCATTTCCACCATCTCTCTCATCGCTCTCGCTTCCACCATCTCCCTCCACCCTCTCATCGGCATTTGTCTCCATAAGAGTATCCTGCAATAGCAAATCATGTGCGGCTTGTACATAATGTCTTGATTTCCCTGCTAATACTTCACTCCTAAGTGCAGCTTGTAGCGTCCCTATATAGGTTAATT
>NW_006497025.1:661418-691363 GCF_000471905.2 Amborella trichopoda
TTCTTCTCTCTCTCTCTCTGTCTCTCTCTCTCTCTCTCTTTCGCTCTCTCTCTCTCTCTCTCTTTGAAGTGAATACTCGAGTTAGGGCAATAATTGATCCCATAAGTTATTTTTATACTTAGATCATAAAGATGAATGTGATCTTGATCACTGATGCCTTAAATCAATGACACATGAGAGGCTTTTATCCAAGCCACTCATCTATATCTTATCACCAAGATCAATGGATAAGCTTTTGACACCCTTCACTCCTCAAAACCTAAGTTTATAGTCATTTTACCTTGAAGCCCTTAGTTCCATATTTTATTTCCCATTAAGTCTAAATTCATGTTTACAGTTATGCCCATGATTTTTTAATAATTTGTGAGAGTCAATAAAATACAAAGATACGGACATAAAGGTAATATGAGACATATATACATGTGAATAAAATATCTTATGACACCATCAATAAGATTTTAACAATACTAAAGTTTCTGGGTCAAGCCCATAAGGTGATGCCATATAAGATATACTCACATGCTACAAAAGCATATGTGGATAATAATATGAATTAAATTAATTCTCAAAATCTCACACATGCCAAAAAGGACACATGCGCTAATTAATTCTCAAAATCCCACACATGCCAAAAATGACATATATGCGCTAAAAAAAACATGTGACTTAAATCAAACTTAAGTCACAGCAATATATAACCCTTTAAATAACAAGATAACATGTTATAACATAATACCAACAAAAGAATTAATGACAAATATGCCCCCCACATGGATATGACTTCAGCATGATGTCATCCACGAGTGGGGAGGTGGGGGTGCCACGTGGCAACCCTATAGCCACTTGGGATCCATGTGGCATCCCCATAGGATGTCTTTGTTTGGTATTTACGTCAAACAACTTTGAAAGTCACCTTTTTTATTGTTAAAAAATCTAAAAATTTCTCAAAAAATCTCAAAAATTTTCTAAATGATTTCTCAACATTGTTACACAATTTCTCATCAATATAAAAGCTTTTCTACTCAATTTTAAAATAATTTGGGCCAAAGGTAAATGAGATCTCTAGACTTATAACATCAGTTGAAGTCTTTCATTGGGCTAACCCGAATGACGTTCCACCGATGTATTAAGCCGATTCAATAAACTTATGCTCCATAGTCTATGGCAGGGACACATAATTGGTCATATCAAAGTCGTTGAGCCAGAGCTTCTTGTCACCGGGGGTTCAATGAATTACTAGTGCACCCTTGTGGGACATGTTTCTACTCAAATACAAGGGTCCTCTCAAAGTACATGTGCACTAGCTCTTATAAGTTGAATAATACTATAGAAGAGTGACTTCTCCATACGACTGTAGGTGCACATGCTATGAAACGGTCTCGTGTCAAGATACTGGCTCATGTTCCATGAGCCGACCATTCCATACAAGGTAAATACTCTTTTAAATACTTAGGTTCTATTATTCTCGATTAGATTCTCCAACCCCTAGCTTATCACAACAACTATGAGATATTCTAATCAATATATTCCTGACTTGGAGGTGACCGCCACACCTCCCCGAGAGTTTACACTCTCAAAACGTATACTTTCAATACCTCAAATACTCGGGATATATGAATCTGAGCCCCAGTACGCCAAGCACCCAGATTCAATCTCTTTCTAACTCTCACTGAATGTAAGACTATTGGCTCTAAGGCCTTGAAAGACAACATAGGCAACAACTTCAGCCTGGTTTGAGGGGTAAATCGTGAAGAGAGAGAGAGAGAGATAGTACCACAGCCTGGTTTTTTACCATCTATGATGAGTAAATCGTGAGATAGAGAGAGCGTCAGTGAAGAACGGGTAAATCATGAGAGAGAGAGAGAGCGCGCCAGTGAAAATGGGTAAATCGTGAGAGAGAGAGAGAGAATGCTGAGTAAATCGTGAGAGAGAGAGCGTTGGTGAAAATAATGGAGAGAGATAGAGCGTTGGTGAAGACAATGGAGAGAGCGGTGAAGACAGTGAAGAGAGTGGTGAACACAGTAAAGAGAGAGAGAGAGAGCTAGAGTGAAAAGTAAAAAAGGTGGGGTAAGGGAGGGGTAGTATGGTCCTTAGTTTTATACTTTTTTTAGGTTGGGGGGTTATTTGTTAGGAAAGATGAGTTTTAAAAAATGATAGTGAAGAAAGTATAGGCGGATGGTAAGTTGATAGAGTAGCTGTTTCTTGGGGGGGGGGGGGTTTGTAATTTTTCCTATTTTATTTATTATTTATTATTTAAATAATATTTATTTGAATTTTAGGGCTCTTTAATCATCAACACTTCAAGGCACAACAATGTAGGTGTATTTTTCTTTTATAAAGGGTGTGGTTTGCATGAGGCTGCAATCTTAAACAATCAAATTAAGGCACAAGATCCAATTTTGGTGTTCAAAAATCTTAGAATGATTTAATAATCTATTTTTAACTCTAACTGCACAATTTTAAACTCCAAAAATAGTTCAAAACGAGTAGATCTACAAACACATGAAAATCTTAAATTTGATGATTTAGATAATGTGTTGCAAGATGTCGTATTATTAGCACTTAAAATCTCTTTTTTTCTCTATATCTATGCACCTTGATACACATAGAATTAGAGCTGAATATGCAAAGTGGAAATGTGCAACAGGAGATTAATATGATCGCCGCATATCAATGAAGTAGAAGGGCAAGAGGTCAGCTGAAATGAGCTTTGCTTTTTATGGAGTGGAATTGTTATGCATTCAAGAAACAACATATCCATAGAATGAATGTTGCTGCAATGAGGATGTTGAGATAGATGAGTAGCAAAATAAGAAATGATAGAATTCGAAATGAATACATTCAGGAAAATTTAACATTGGTTAGGCGGTGCGATTTAATTCAATTGGAAGGCTAAAAAAGGTAAGTGGTGTCACGACCCCGCCCCCGTCCCCTTCACCGTGCTGGCCGGAGGGCGGCCGAGAGTGGATCCGTGAACGGGAGGTAGCGAATGCCACCCAGGTCGGAGTGGCTCAATGCTTATACAATGCAGTAAACAAAGCAAACCATGGAAGAACTAAAACATTAACTCTGAATATCGAAGCCAAAAACCATACTAAAAAAATCCACTATATGTCATTTATCAAAATCATTACATATCAGTTCGAGGCATCAGAGCCCGATAGTACACACAACCCACAATAAACAATAATTAGTGCCAAAGTGCCTATAAACCCACAATGAGAAAGAATTATCTTTGACTGCTTCGAGTCCCAAACACTAACAACTTCCATTAGGCCAAGCTTCTTCCACATGTGACTGTTGCTGTACAGAGATAGTAAAATAATAGAATGAGCTATACAGCCCAGTAAGAAAGTCTAGGTACTAAGCATCATTATTAAATCTATGACAGTATAAATATCACATAAGTCAGGAATCTTGTCAGGGCATCAATCACATGCATCATTTCAGGTATTATAATTCTCATTCGATCAATACAATAACTATCATTCACATTCACAATGCAAATAATAGGTATCATAAGGATTGGCAGTTCAGAAACCTTTCCTAGACGAACACTATCATAATGCATAGAAGTCATGCATTTCACAATATCATTCATTCATCTAAAACATAACGTGTTTCATAGTAGATGTTATTATCTCAACAGAGTATACTCTTGCTTTATCAAATAGCACCTTTCCATTTCATAATAAACAGATGGTCAGGTCATGCTATACGCCTAAAGTATGTACCCCATAAGCATTAGTCACATAAGTAGGCCTTACAATACTCTCAAAGCAGTCACCTCTCAATCTCAATCTCAATCTGAGCCATGCGATACGCACAAAGCATGCCAAAGGTTCTCATAACACTAATCACATCAGTCACATAATAGGCACTGCAATACTCTCAAAACAAGCACCTCTCAATCTCAATCGGCCACCCTCCGACGAGCACAGTAAAGGGGACGGGGCCGGGGTTGTGACAAGTGGCTAGCCCAAAAAGATGTAGTTGAAGTAGTGAGAAAAGATATGGGTACTAATGGCCTCACTAAGGGTATCAACCCTAATAGAGCATAACCCCAATTAGGTGGAAAAAACTTAGATGACGATCTATACATCTCGATGTCGAGATAATTAGATGTTTTTCCAACATCAAAATAACCTTTTCCAAAGAATTTTAGAGTTGCACCTTAATTCTACATTTTAAGGTGTCAATCTTTTATAGACTTTTCCCTTTATAAATAGAACTAAAGAAAAATGATTAGAAAATATTTTAAATGGAAAAAGAACCAAAATATCCCTAAATTTATTTTGATCAATATTTTTTTTCAAAATATTTTTTTTATTATTATATAATTCTATTTTGATCATCATTATTATTATTATTATTTAATTATACTTATAAAAATGAAACTAAAACCCAAATTTCTTATTAATATATTTTGTAAATAAAAATTTAAAACAAAAAAGTAAAATTCATCTTTAGCCCTTGGATGAGGTTGGTACAAAATCTGAACCATGTCTTTGTTTTGTCCCTTCTGGGCAGGACCTATTGTTTGGTTACTTATTGGACCTCAAGTCTAGTGTTTTATTCGGCTCGAAAATTGGTGGGATCCAGTCCGATTTTTTGTCAGAATTGGGAATCAACTGGTTTCCCATAGAACCAACAGTTTTGAATCGGCTGGTTCTCTCTGTTAAAGAATTTGGTAATCTATTTTTTATTATTCTTAAAAAATATTATTTCTATTTTTAATTTTATTAGCCAATTCTCTTGGTTGGATCACCTATTCGAACCTGTTTCCCAAATGGCCGGTTCACCTGGCCAATCTGGATTTACACTACCCCATATTTTCGGTTGTAACGGTAGAGGATATAATGGTTCTATGATTTAATGGAGTTCATTCAATTTTTAGATGGTTACATCTAAGTGTTTGGAAGATCAAACTTGGATTTTCCTTTTTGAGAGTTTTTATATAGTAATCCTTAGGTGAATTCCAAAATTTGAATTAAATAAAAATCCTAAACTAGCCCTTTCGCCCGAAAGAGTAAATATACAGTATGCCCCCATAATAACACTTGTAGAGAGGCTTGGAGTCATGGTAATTGTCATGGGCCAAATTTGTATTAACCGAATTGTGCGTCCTTGACGCTTAGCCAAGGTGCTAAATTTTCAGTTCAACCTACTTAGTGTGCACCAACCAAGGGAATATACATCACACACACTACAAGAGACAAATTGGTCAAGGGGCCATACCCCAACTTTATTCCAAACAAGTCTATGTTTAACACACAAATTTTCAAAAAATTATGATTTTTTAAAATATGTTAAGAACCCGAGTTTTTTTTCCAAAAATATTAAAATTTTGATTTTTTTTTTTATAGAACCGATATAAATCCGTATTTTATCTTTTTTCAAAAGACTTTTCAGATTAACTATTTCCATATAACTTTATTTTTTCATTAACTTAATATTATTGAATTGTGGTTTAAAAATAATAATATTAGCCGTGGGAGTAAATTAAGAATCTTGATTTAACAAAAACTTTCCATAAAAAAATTCACCATAAGTTCCCTTAAAACAAGTATATGAAAGAATACAAGCGACATATTCCCCAAAGATAATGTATCAAAACAATCGTGTATCTCATAATAATAGGCGGAGTTCAAAGAAGAGCAACCAAAGGATAAATCTATTTTTTTTATTTAAACTCATAGCACCTTTATAACGAGCAAGAGGCAACTAGAGATCAATTGATATTCGAATTTGCATAAGTAATTTATTGCTTTCTTTATGCATAGAGAAGCATGATTAATTTTATATTTATAGTTTTTTTTTTATTATTCCATTGGTGCATATTTGGATGGACCACTATTCTGCATATTTGGTCTTTGTGTTTTGTTTTAGTTAACTGCAGTGTTTTGTTTTAGTTAACTGCATTCATATCTTAATGGTCTTTTTTGTTTTTTTTCTTTGAGCAATAATCCTATGCCTTGATTTACAATTCTTGTTGTTTACTGTTGTAGTTCTTGTATTTGGTATATTATTGTTTCACTTTATGCCATCAATAAATCTATGATATATTTTATGTTGTGACAATTGCATGAGCATTGTTGTGGGTAAGACCATAAATTGTCAAGTATTACTCTAATGACACTAGGTAAGGCAATAAAATTATTGTTCAATGGTTAATGTACCTATACAATGATTACAAATCATAATCCGATATTATGTCATCTTTACATATCAATTCTGTCATCCCGTTTTTCTATGCCAAATCCGAAACATTCATGATTCTATAACTTTTTTTTTTTTTTGATAATCTATATTTTTTACCAAATTATTTTCTCCGATATTTTAAAATAAAATTGACTTTTTACCGATGTTTTGGTTCACCGATATATTATTATTCCCCGACTTGCTTATTATAGTTGTACCACCGTAAATACCCACCAAGAGTTTGGGCTAGAGGTTTATATAAACCCAGGTTACAAGCATTCGAAATTCAAATGCAATTCATGTAATAGCCAGCCCTTGCGCATGGCCTGGTTGAGAACACTTGATGGCTAAGTGAAAAGCCCAACTAAGTCCGCAATTCCCAGTCCTTGGGTTGGTTACACTGACCTTCAATTCTAGCATCCCACCTAGTCTGGGTCCTTGATTCATGGCCACCTGATGGTCAATTGTGTCCGTCACAACAACTATCTTCCCTCTTTCAAGCTGACCACATTCCGGCTATTATGCCCACGTCTTCAGCCCGACATCAATAACATGGCACCAATTTGAATTTGAACTCAGTGCCCCCCATCTTGGGTCCCCATGATCTTTGTGTTACTCAGACAAGAAAGAAAATATGAGGAAGTCTCACACTTTTTACTAGTTTTCACCTGCACAAGAAAAGTAAAATTGGGAAAAGTCTTTCCCTCATTTTACTATTCCTCTGAGGAAAGGGGTAGAGCATAGACACCTTGGGCTGCCACTTTCGGAAAAAATTACAAACCATCGAGAAGCCCTAAGCCTTTTGTTGAAAATCATTTGACTTCTTCCTACAATTACTGGTGGTTTGACATTTTAACAATATTTTATAATAAAATTCTTCACTTTCCAGGAGAGAGAGTACCCAATTTCTCAAAAAATCTTAACCCAATATTATCCCTAGAGAGAGAGAGATAGAGGATGATCATTTGGAGAGAGGGATAGAAAGAGAGTATATGATCATGTGTACGCCTGTGGCTTTGGTGCAATAGAAAGATTGGGCAATGGCATATAGGATTTAGTACAAAATTGGGGCAACGAGTGATAAAAATTTCACCAATATGAGATCAAATTTCAATCTCAACCGTAAGAAATATATTAAATAAGTTATAACAATAAAACTTTATTTAAAATATATATCTTATACAACATATCAATGAAATACATAATAAATGGTTAAAACATACAATTTCTTGGTTTCCCACCACTAAACACATGAAAGCAAACAGCTGGAAAACTCCTAAAAAAACTGCAAAAAAAGTTATCAAACGCACCGATTACATGATCGTGAGGCCCAAACCCATTTGCACCAACGTAGTTTGTCAACTTTAGGGGAAAAGGTTAAGCTCTTAATCTTACAACTTGGCTTTAAATTTTTCCTATTTCTTAAATCGTTATTTGTATGATTTATGTTCTGGTGTCCTAAAATAAAATATGGACAAGTTTTCTATGCTTCTCCTACAGCATAGAAGTTCTATCTTTCTCCTTTTCCGGCCGTCCATTTTGAATGGAGGGCTAAGATTGCCCCAATCACAATGTCACATTTCTACACTATTTTATTTTTAATTTTTTTTCTATAAACTATTTTGACACCAAATTTTGGATGTCCATTTCTCTTTTAAACTCGTACTAGCGAAAAATATAAAAAAAATATATTCAATAAAATAAAATGATCAAAATACCCTTGAAAGTTTCAAAGAGTATTTTGGTCATTATATTTTATCGAAAAATTATTTTTAATATTTCTTATAGGTACGCCTCAATGAGAAGATGACACGTATTAAATTTCATATTCATACAATTTGTATAAAAAAACTAAAATAAAATACTTTGAGATGTTAGATCTAAGATCAAACGGTGAGTGGTTCTCTTGATCAAAATTAGAAAGCTGGATGGTAGGGGGAGGATAGAACTTCTATGTTGTAGAAAAAACATAGAAACCTTTACTATAAAACATATGATATTAACTTAGACGGATAGAGAGAGAGTAGATAATTTAATCTAGAATTCTAGTTTCTCCTAATTTTAAGGTAGATACAAGAAGTTAACTAAGACGGATAGAGAGAGAGTAGATAGTTTAATCTAGAATTCTAGTTTCTCCTAATTTTAAGGTAGATACAAGAAGTTTGACAATAGATAGTCAACGGTAGAACTGCTTTTGTGAAAAAAAAAACATAGCCCAAATTCCAAAAATACATATAATTCCCTGCAAAAGCCCGCCCTTTTTGATCAAATGGGAACTTGCTATATTCCTTATTTGCAAAAGCCCTTCCTTGTTGATTCACAAACGGGAACTAACCATATTCCTTCTCCGCAAAAGCCCCAACTAGGGGAGACAGGAGATGGGTATTTACGATATTTTTACCTCGTAAAATTGAACCGAAATGGTTAATCGGATATGGGGTTGGAAGCAGTTTAACCAGTCTAACTGGTAAACCGGTTGATTGAACTGCTCTAATTGGACAAGACTCGGGCCGTCAAAAAATTATTGAAAAACTAAAAAAGATACAAAAAAAATTCTACTAAAATATGAAAAACATATAAAGAATGATTAAAACAATACTCATTCAACTGAAGTTGAAAATTAATGAAAAAAATAGATTTTAAAGAATCGATTTGTACCTAGTGGCATTTTTAATTTTTTCGAAAAAGATGGAAAAATATAAAAGTGAGTATTAATGACTAAAACAATTTTTAATCTTTATGTAAAGAATATTAAAAAATGTATTACGAACCAAAATCTTTATTTTTGAGATTTTATATACATTTTTTTGAAATTTTTTTTTTTAAATACCAGCCAATCACTAAAATTGCCCGATATCGGAATCGACCACTGGCAGATTCCAATCTAACCGGGCGGTTATCAGTTAGATCGCCTGATTTTTCCAATATGGATTCCTACCATGCAAAAGCACCAAAAATGAGAGGATATTCGTCTACAAACACCCCAACAAAGCGAGAGAATTAGGTTTTTCACTTTTTATCGGTTGCCATGCATTTAGCCATGGGTATCATGCGAGCTATATAATTTCATTTTACTAAATTTTTATTGGGTTATGTTGGAGTGCTCATAGTATAGAGCATTTTATATACTCAAAAAAATTGGAATATTTATATATTGAGTAATTTTTTAAAGGGTATTTTTTTGTCATTAGGAGGAGTGCAACATCATCTATATGGAATTTAATATCATCTATATGAAGTACAATAGTAGTATTTAATGTTCAATGTGTGTGATGTCACACCCATATGGATGATGTCACATCTCTATTAATGATAAAAATGGATTTTCTATTTTTTTTAAAAAATAATATAAATATCCATTATATTTACCGTTATTACGGGATTACTTATAAGTTTTCGTTGTTATATCTATTCCATATTTCCAACTTTCTAACTTTCTTTTTAAAGAAAAAAGCTTCTATAAGGTGTCAACCTTATTTGTACAAGTAAGGTGCACCCAAAAAATCTATTGAGAAGATTTTTCCGATGCTGTAAAACCATCAAATCGATCATCTTGGCCTTGAGATTCATAGATATGAAAAAAAAAAAAAAAACGATTTTTAGTCCTAAAAATCTTTCATCTTCTAACACATTATATGGACCGTCAATTTTCAAGATTTTCAAGTATTCGTAGATCTACTTAGTCATTATCATTTTTGGAACTTTAGACTTCATAATAGGGAGTAGCATCAAATTTTCATATCATCACAAAACTTTGTTATGTCAAAATTGAATTTTCAGTATAATTTTGAGGTGCACCTTGCTTCAATAATATAAGGTTGACACCATATACAAATCTCACTTTTTTAAAAAATAAAGATGAAACTGCCCATTTTTAGTTTTTAAAAAATTTAAAACTAATAATTTTCAGATTTTTAAAATCTAAATTTATAAGTAAAAATCTCTCTCAACAAAAAGAGCTCGTTTTTCTTTGTTTTTTTAGACGGACATGCCTTTCCCGTACACAAAAATCATTTTGGCCAAATTTCATGTTGACTTTTGGATCCAATAGCACATTGTTGGAGGGCACCATCACATTGCTTACTGCCAGACCGCTCGTGAGCGCCCTAAGACAACTACCGAACCAAAACTAGGTACTGTCGGACCGCTCTTGAGCCCTACTACCGCACTGCTTGACATCTACTGCCAGACCGCCCTTTGCAACTGTCGGACTAGGACTATATTTTACCCAATGCCGGAGCCCTACTGTCGGACCGCATTTTACACCGTGCCGGAGCCCTAGTACCGGACCACACTTATGCTGGAGCTCCTATTGGTGGGATAGAGGAGAGAGGCCTGGCTTATGCTGGAGCTCCTATTGGTGGGATCCTATTGGTGGGATAGAGGAGAAAGGCCTGGCTTATGCTGGAGCTCCTATTGGTGGGATAGAGGAGAGAGGCCTGGGTAAAGTAAAAGTAAGGGAAAGTAGTTTAGTTTTTTTTTTTTAGTTGGGGGTATTTGCATAAAAAGGGTATTTTGGATAAAAAAACGAGAGAAGACGTTAGGTTGGAGTGTAGTCTTGGGTTTTTGTTTTTTATAATTTTCTCTTTTTTTTTTGTCTGTCATCTAGATTGACTTGAACATTTGGGTCTTGATCAAATATCTTGAAGGAAGTTAGCGTTTTTCTTACATTTTTGGGTGGACGAGAAGAAAACTACAATGTGGGACATCAAATCTCTGTAAATTTACAGTTGGATTTCCTTCTTTACATTTGAAGTAACTAGGGTTTTGAGATTCTTCAATCTTATCAAATGTATATAGTGAATTTGGTAGGGTTTTCTTGGACTCTACGGCATTGGTTTCTCTTTGAGGAGAGCCCTGCATTTCTTGGCTGTAACTGAGAAATCCGGCTTGGGTTTGATGGTTGGAGAAGTTGGTTTTTAGGGATTAAGGGATTGAAGTCGAAATGGGTAGCAGGAAAGCAAGGTGGACCATCTCTTTGAGATTTTGACCATTGAAGTTTCGGCGAGAATGGCCATCGGAGTTCCTGTGCCCTATCTCCATGGCTCCAATGGCTAACCCAATCATTGTTTCTTATGGCCAGACCTTTGAGAGGAGATGCATTGAGGCCTACAAGGAAATGGGAGCCATGGCTATGGCCTCCAGCCAATTAGACCCTTCAGCCCTATTTCTTAACTTTGCCTTCAAAATTGTTATTTTCAATTAGTGTGAGAATGATTGTGATTTTTAGGTACAAAAGATAAATGGTCTTTTTATAGACAAACCCATTAAATAAAAAGATGTGGTTTGTATTAGACTGATGCCCGAAATAGTCAAATAAGGTGTACCTTCAAATAGTATCGAAAGATGTGGTTTCAACACTACAAATCTTTATGATGGCCTAATAATTGATTTTCATAGCTCATGATAAAGTTTAAATCTTCAAATATAATATAGATTACACAAATTTGTGAACACTTGAAAATATTGAAAATTGATCGTCTAGATAATATATTATACTATCTAGTATTTTTAAAATTTGAAGTCCGTTTTTTAGAATTTCATATATTATCTCCAGGTCGTGATGATGGGATTTGAGGGTATTTTAGAATCAAAACAATTCTTTTTAGTACATTTTTTATGTGCATTTTAGTTTGTTTATTTAGAGCCTCAACCTTATACAAACTTTTTTCAAAGTAAAATGGCCACATTATTTTTAGAGAAAATATCTTCATAGATCCCATTTTCAACTTTCATTTCTCTATTGACTTAAAGTTGTAAAACCTATCTTACTACATAAAAATTCACATTATTATATCTCCTAACCTCTTAAACATAATTTATTCAATTTTTACTAAGTTTTTTTATCCAAACAAATTTTAAAAATATATGATTTCTAAACCCTTCTCTCTCTCTCTCTAGACATGATTCCCCATTTCTCTCTCCATATCAGCCTCTCAACCCTCTCTCTGTAAGCTCAGTCTCTCCCTCTCTCTCTCTCTCTAAAATCGAATCTCTCGATGAACTCAGTCGCTCTCTCTCTCTAAACTCTGTCTCTTTCGATCGCCACCTATCTCTCTCTAACTGCCTTTCTCTCTCCTCAAGAGTTGGGTGCTCTGTACCCCTTTCTCCAAACAGAAAAATAAGATAAACCACCAACCTTCGGTTGTGCCTCCATTGTCAATCCACTCACCCAAATACTCATTCCCCTTTCCCTCTCACCGGCTCACCTCTCTCTCTCTAAAAGAGAAAGAGAAAAAACTATACAGAGACTCCCCACTTTTCTCTCTCTACATCTGCACTCAAAATCAGAGGTGCATACGCCCGAAATCAATCACTCAAAAACAATCAAAACTTCAAATTCTTCGGCAAAACATGAAAAAGAAAGCACCCAAAAAATACAATCAAGATTCTGCATCATGAAGCCAACCAATCTCGTATTTTTGCGAAATCACAAAAATATAGGATATTATTCTGATTTCCTCTTTGCCTGAATCCATATCCTGAAACACTCTTCATCTAGTTTTACATAAGAGTTTCAACAATTCTGTGCATAGAGAGACAGGGACAGTGAGAACCAAGACGAGGCTTGTGTATCCTAGAGTGAGGAAATCAGTCCAGCTCCCTATGACTGAGATTAGCCATAGATAAAAGCAGCGATCTTGAAATAGAGCTTCGAGTCCTTTCCAAGGGCGATATCCTGTTAAACCTTGAGAACATAATTTGTCTGTGAACGTATGAAAGCAGCAGACTCCTCCACTACTGGTTCTTGTGAGAATTGCATATCTGGCGAAGGTGGAGGTAACATGTTATGCGTTAACTAATTTAGACAGCTTATATATTTTTATATTTCGACATTCTCTACAATCTTCTGGCCTTTACCATTGTTGAGCGGGAAAGAAATGGGTTGAAGAGGAATAACAGTCTAGATATAGAAACACGTGAGGAGGGAGATTTAAACATGCGAGAGTTAGAAAAAAAAGTTGTCTTTTTTAATTTATTTGAGTTAAAAGTTGGAATAAATATAGATAAAGTTGTTTGGGGTTGGAAGATGAGCTTTAAAAATTTGAGTTTAGAAAGAAATAAAAGTTAAAAAATAGAGTCCATAAAAATATTTTCCCTTATTTTTAGAGCTTTTATGCATGACAATGTAATTAAGACGACCCGGACAGCTAAAGAGAGGCGTCGCCTACATGGTTTCCTTTGACCCAGTGGGCTTGTAAAACACCTTCCCCTTAGTAAGGGGCCGGGTAGGGTACGGTTCATTGTTACAGTATGGTACATATACGATCCACAAGTGCCACGTGGCTGGGTACAAAGTGTGCTTTTCCCGAACAAAAATGAGCATTCCCTACTTCACCTATCCTTAAATTCATATTTTTATGGAAAATTCATTGTAACCTTATCTTCCTTCCATTCCCATGAATAAGTTTTCATCTATGACCATTTTACCCCTCATCAGAATCTCTAGTCAATTCATACGTCTTCCCCCTTATCCTCACACTCCAGTTATCGAAGTTCTCCAACTTTTTTTATGACCACTTCTTCCTTTGCAACTGTTGCCGATATTCCTTGACCTGATCCCGGTCCACAAAACCCTAGATATATCCAGAACCCTAATTTCCTGTGCGACTGCAACTCAGCTTGTAAATATCTGATCCATCAAACCCTAGATTTCATCTGCTGCATCAGTCTCTGCAAGTTATACTGTGGATTCTTTTGCGAGAGTGAAGTTCAGAATTTGATAATCTTATTTCTCCTTTCCAGCTACTTCTCCATTGAACTGAAAAGAGTCGCCATAAAAGACATTTGTTAAGTTCACTATGTCCTCTCCTCTTTGACATCATCAAAATTCCTAATTTGAAAGACTCTGGCTTTCAGTCTTCTGATTCCATGGAGTCTTTCAACTACTGCTTCTGAAACATTGGTTCGACAATGTCAATGGAAAGATCTTTCGAGGCATGGGAAGAGGTTCAGAGACAAGGGCAAGACATAGCAGATCGCTTCAATTCTCTTGCGCAAGGGTTTACTGGTCTAATCCATACTCATATGAGCTCACCCCCATTCTCATGGCCAAACCACATCAGCAAACCTCTGGATCTCGAGCACTCTCATGAATTTGCAGTAACCAGTGGGGTTCCTGCTATCTTCGACATAGGGGGAAGACTGGGGCGTGCTGGAGCTGAGTTTGGGGCCTACATGAATGGAGTTGTTCAACAATTTTTCAGGAGGCTTCCTCTCCCTTTCAAGCCAGAGGAGAACCCGGTCATGAATGGTAGTGATGGGAAGAGTAAGAAGCGGTTAGTTTTTGAAGGGGATGAGAGAGAGAGCTTAGGATCTTCTTGGAGGGGTTTGAGTGGTGGGAGGCCTACGTATTCAGTGGGTTCTTCAAATGATGGAGATGAGTTTGAAGAAGAGGATGGGTCTGGGTTTCAATCGAGGTTGTCTGGTGTTTGCAATAGGCATCAGGTAGGATCTCTTTGAGGATTATGTGTTTCTTTTAATGAGCTAATATGCATTTGTTTTCTGGTTTGGAACTGAAATGAATTCTAGGCAGTCATATTGTATATCCAAGCTAGAGATTGATCAAATTGAGTGGGAACATTTGAATGATCAGTTGAACTTTGTTATTCTTGATTTGCACACTATCCTTTTTCCTCTTTATTCCTCATTCTTATGTTGGGATTATTGCTCGGGGAGGGTAATATGCGATTAAGTAGTCGCTATTCCCTTCCCTTGCCTGAAATTTTCCTGAAATTTGATTTTTTTTGCAACCATAATAGAGGCAGTTTTTCATTCTTTCTACTGTAGATTTATTTTGTTCCCCTAAGAGTTGTGTCATCTCTTATAATTGATTGGTACCAGACATTATATATATTTTTAGGACTAGAGGGGTTCTTGTCGGTTTTCCATGCTTCATGGTTAAAGGGGCCAGATGAACGACTGAAGCCTTTTGTGATGTTCTCTAATTTATATGCATAAGAGAAAAAAATCTTGATTGAGGATATCTGAACAACCGTTGTACTAGTTTGGTGAGCCACATGTTGCTTTGTTCATTGCTATATGGCATAATCAGGTGACCATTTTTTGGACTGACATCTACAAAAATATTGATCTTTTTCTTGTAATTCATTGGAGGTTTTGATTGTGATATTCCAGTGGTACTTGAGTGGTATTTGTTCCCCACTTTTGCCTCAGCTATGCTTCACCTCCTTCTTGCATGTGCCCTCCTCATATCTTAAGGTGCCTTCTGTTCCTCTCTCATAGATCTTGCTAACAACCATGTTGAGCGTGGACCATGAGACATGGCTTTGAAAACATTTATTCAATTACTCCATTATTTTAAGTATTAGAGGATGCGTTCCTCCCTTCTCTGGAATAGTAGACAAGGATTTGTATGCATGCTTAGAACATGAGTGGGTGAGACTTGCACTTGCCATTTCATGATGCTTGTCTAATTGTTCTCTAATTTGATACCAGTCATTTTGTGATGGTTTGACACGACACACTGGGCTATTGTCACACTATATTCGCCAAATTTAGCAATATTATGGCATCGCTTTCCTGCTACACTATAATGGTTCTCCTTTAGATTTGTTTGAATACCATTTAAATGAATGGTGTGTCCATGTAAATTCTTATTTATGTTAAAACCATTGTGTAACTCTATTAAGCACAATGCCTATTACAAACCCTTTGGGAAGGACTGTAAGCTTTCTGCAATGTTCTATAGGAACCTCCTAGCAGAAGGTGGCATGTGTTGCACATGTTATGGTAGTCCCTATGGCACCACATAAATAGTTTCTTTAGGAATGAGCCTAAGTCATGGAAAATTCAATAGTTTGTGACTCTTTTGAGAGACAGTGCAGAGTTTCAATAGCATTGTTTGGATTTTGGATACTGTAGGTGTAGGTTGATTTTGAGACTAATCCTTCTGTTGGTTACTCTGCTATATGGATCAGTATTGTGCCCTGGCTCACCTCATATCACATGTCCCTATTTTGTGGAGAAGCTTGTTCTTTGTTTGTTGGTCTGTGACCTTAGACTTGGTCCTTTCTACAGGCCATCTTCAACATCATTGGATTCGTTCCCAGACATCCGCTGTCTTTGGGATTATCAAAAAAGAAGACATTTGTTATCTTTGTAGGGTTGCCAAAAGGTATGTGATTCAAGGGTCCATGGTGCCTTTCATTTGGACCTCATATGGCTAATTTGGGTACTTTAATCACCAGTCGAGATTCTCTTATGATGTTAGTTGCTTCTCTTTCGGTATTGGAGAGGTCAGCTGATGTGGAAACAATGTTTCTTTGCCACTCTGTGGAGTATTTGGGCTTAGGTGTACTTCTTTACATAGCCTTCCTGGATGTTTTGTCACACATCGACATTTCGTATAGTGGTTCAGGGTTTTGGCTATCTTGGGAGTCTGGCACAATTCGGGCTTTGACATTCAGGGTTGAGGGCTTTATTGTAGAGCGAGGGTGGTTTCGACAATGGATACCTGGCCCCTAGACTGAATTTGGTTGGAGATATTTCCTATTAGTGTTCCAAAGCTTAATTTTGATGGTAGGTCTCTTGGGTACCTTGATCTAGCTAGGTTTGGTAACATTTTCTTAAACAATACGAGGCAGATGCTGAAAACGTTTCCAGGGACTACTCATATTTGTGCTTGATTAAAGCAGACTTTGACAAGTACATTTGACTACATTCACACAGAAATAAGTAGTATGTTTGATTGGTAAGCTTAGAAGGATTGGGATTACTCATCCTTTCCCTTGGGGATTTCATATTTCTGGATAAGTATGCTGCTGCCCTTTCTCTTTTCTCTAATCTTTTGATTTCCATTTTCTATTTTGTTGGTGATGTGCATGTATTTCATTGTCTATACTCTTGCATACAACTGGATTTATGCTCGTGTACTGGATTATTGCAATGGTATTCAATGAAGAAAAATTCATATATTTTTGGGGTCATTATCATGTGTGGCTTCATTATTTGGAGGAAATCGTTGTTGATATTAAATGGAAACTCTTAGTGGCTATTTCCCCATGCAACATTTTCTACTGCAACTTCACCATGTGAAGGAAATATTTAATGATGATTAATGGAAGCTCCTTGTTGCAGCAAAAGATCTCTTTTGCCCCAATGCATCATTCCCATCAGTGCTTTAAAAAATGGCGGCTTCAGTACCTAGGTCAGTGCTTTAAAAAATGGCGGCCTTGATACCTAGGAAGGAGGGGGGAGGGAGGGCGGGAAGGGGGGAAGGAGGGAGGGATTCATGTCTTTCGTTCTTTGGTGCTTGTGGTGCTGTAGACAGTGCACAATAATTGTTCAGTGAAACTTTGCCTAGAAGTTTGGTTCACAACATATTTTTGATAAAAATTCTCTTTAAATTTGGTTCACAACAATTGGTTGATGAAAATCAACACAAAATGGTCTATAAGTGTTCGAAAACGTGGTTGGCTGAGGGAAGGAGGCATTCACTTCTTTCATTTGGTGCAAAGTGCACACTAATTTTTCATTGAAACTTCTCCTAGAAAGTTTGGTTCACAACATATTTTTGATGAAAATTATCTTTAAATTTGGTTTAATTGATGAAAATCAATAAAAAATGGTCTAGAAGTGTTTGGAAACGTAGTTGGCTGTGGAACTTGGGCTTTGGATGGTCGGAGTGACTTGGGCGAGTCCAAGTTGACTCACCGGTGTCTGTGTTGGGCCAACCAAAGAGCTAAAAAACCCTAAGAAATTGGTGAACATCTGAAAAATTGGTAAAAATGGGAAGAAAATGATAAACAACATAAAGGGTAAGAGTAGTTAAAAGATGAGAAAATAGTAAGTTTTGAAAAAATAGAGAAAATGGAAAATTGGTTAAAGATTATTTTCTCAAAAAAGGGATAAGTAATAGGAAAAATAGAGAACATTTTTTAAAAAATATAAAGAACATATTAAGTTAAACTTCTCTCAAAAGAATAAAATATAAAGAACATATTAATTATAAATTAATTATAATTGATTTAGTGAAAAATTAAATTAATTGTATATGGATGTTCTGGACTTGACAACTTGCTAAGTTTGAGTCACTCGAACAAGTCTGAGTCAACTCGCCAAGTCAGCAAACACTGGTCTAGATTGATACCAACTAAATATTGATTTTCATCGAACAATTAGTGTTGAACCCAATTTTCTAAGCGGATTTGCATTGGAATCTTGGTGTCCACTTCCTATGCAATTCCCCAGCCAAACTACAATCCTTTAATACATGGAGAAGTATAGTATGCGTCAGGTTAGGGATGCAATTCTACATGTGTGTCCCCTGACGCACCTAACATCCATCTTAGAGATGGATGTAAAAAGGTGGTGGTCCCACCAAAACCCTCAAAACAACCTTCTAAAAGAGTATATCAAAATATTTTTATATTAAAATTAATTTTTTTATACTCATGTTTGCCATGGTGTTCACAATTTTTTATTTTAATTTTTTTTTATACTCATGCTTACCATGGTATAGATTGTCTACCCCTAAAATTTTTGGATCCTAGATCCATCGCTTAGATGGATTTTGGAGGGAGGGCTTATATAAATAGATGAGGCAGACTCACAAAAACCTTGTCCTTAATATATTTGTATGTTGATTGTCAATCCTTTAATACAATTCTTATATTCTCTGTAAGTTATGTTTTTGATAGCTTTAAACAATGATAATGGTGTTAGGTTTGATAGCTTTAAACAATGATAATGGTGGTGGCCTAACAACCTCGGGGTCAAATAAAATCCATTTTAGGTGTGGAGAGTCTCTCTCTCTACTTCTTTCTCTCTCCTTATATATATGTGTTTGTATATATATTAATAGGAAAATGATTCTAAAACATCGGGCTTGCATGTGCAATAATATATGCCCTACGAATTGGATTAGGAGGGAAAAAAGAGAGATGATTATAGGAAAATGATTCGAAAACACCAGGGGCACATGTACAACAGTATATGCCCTAAAATTCATAGTAGAATAGAAAAAAATGGATGGCCAAAGTTGTGTATGGGTTATAATTTTATTTTTATTTGTTACAGATCTGTTTTACATGAAATTTTGAGAGTATCTGTGCCTCACAAAGTTGCACCTAAAAAGTTATAAAAATAACAATTTGAAAATACTAAATTGACCAAAATACTCCTGAATGTTTCAGGGTATATTGGACTTTCTGGGTTATTTGTTTATGTTTTTCTAGGTGCTCCGAATTTAGAAGAGTGGACGCCCCAAATTTCATCTGAAAAAAGTTTGTTAAAAAAAATAAAATTCAAATACAAAGGCAATCATGGATGTCTGTTTTCTTCCCTTTTAATCTAAATGAAGAGTGGATGCCCAAATTTCATGTGAAAAACGTTTGTTAAAAAAAAAAAAATTCAAATACAAAGGTAATCATGGATGTCCATTTTCTTCCCTTTTAATCTAAATGGTTGTGTATGCTATTGTATACACAAGCTTGAGTTAAAAATTATTGTCTATATATATTAAAATGATTTTCTATAAGTATGTCATACGTACATACACATACGTGCATACACACCCACACACGCACACACCCATACCCACACACATATATATATCCTTGCTTGTTTGCATCATGTCATACATGATGTGGTTTCCTAGGTGGCGCCTTTTGTTTTTTAAAATACTGGTTCCTATCAGAAATTATAAAGTGATATTTCTTTTTTAAAGACTGAAACCATTTTCAAGTAGTTCAACAAAGGCACTTATTCTCTATGGCTATGGGGTGTCTGTATGTAAGAGTTAGCATTGTACACTTATACAAACTTTAGTGCATGGCTTTGGTCAGGTGTTAGGTTTTTTAACAGTTTAGATGACCATTGTGGCCTGTCTGACCAGTGGCCACAACTCTCTAAGTAGCTACTGGATGAATAGATTAGCAGTTGACATAAACAATATGGATGCCTAACTGTGGAGTGAGTTCTAGCCTTGTATGATTCTTGTCCATGCTGCAACCTAGGTCGCAATTTTTTTATATTTAAAGGCCCAAGGGGTCAATCATGCATACATGCCTACATATATAAATCATTATGTCTGTGTATTGGAATAACTTTGTTGCATACATACATGCATGTATTTCATATGCATGTACATACCGATGTATATGTACCAACATATATATGGTGTCTCTTTACACTACACAAAGAAAAAGAACACTACAGTCTTAATCTATGCATGCATGACGCAAACATATAGTCACACTCACATATGCTATGTATGTGTTACCCATATTTGTGTATCTAAGTCCTTATACAAAAAGATCAAAGTTAGAATATGGGTTTGGGGGATGATTGACTTTTAGATCGTGGATTCTGGAGGAAGGCTTTTGTTGCATAATGAAATTGCCTTAGTGTTGCCTTCCAGAAAGAGGCCGAAACTGGTACGATGGGATTGATGTTATGATACCAATGTTCTGTGAAGATCAAGAAACTGGAAGATAGGGTAACTTTACTTTGTAAGTTTTTTGCACAAAGTAAATTCTTTGCAAGTGTGGATATTTCTGCTACCTTCAGGATTAAACTGTTTGGATGTGGCTTGGGAGTCGATTTTAATGATGGCAGGGTGTATTTATGAATGAAGGTGGTAAATGTTAGTTTAATTGCTACTAGCGTGCACTTTTTATGTATTTTATGAATCACAAGACGATCAAAGGGTGCATCTCATTGCTGCTGGTAAACAATTTAGGATCCATCTCACTCCTCCCACACCCTCCCCCCTTTCTCTATTTTCTTCGCCTTGGCCTCACTAAACAGACGTTTTAATCTCTTTCTTATAAGCTAATTCTATCACAGGTGGTCTCACCTGTTTTTTGGTACTTGAGGTCCATTTGAGGGTAGCTGTTTTTTGTAAACCATGAACCTTTTTGGTTATTCTTACTCTGAGTACCTGAGTTGTGGGTTGCCGTATATCTCTCCCACTTCTTCCTCTTCCTTCCCGCCCTTCTTTTCTTTACTCTCTTTTTATTGCCCATGCCTTCCTGGGCACCCAGCTTGTGGGCTGCCATCAAGGGGCATGTTGGGTTTCTTGTAAGTTTTGTAAGATATTAATACAGTACAGTCAACCATTATTTTTTCAGAAAAAAAAGGGCAATTGTCACAGTTATTTTGATTGAATCATTGTACTGCATATTTAAGATGAAGTAATTCTGAGTTGCCTGATAGCTAGTACTGCAGGAAGCAATTCTTTGTCAATTAGGTCTCCACAAACAAAATGTCTACATCAATCATAGTGTGCTAATGTGGCAAGAATATGGTCTTGTTTCTTTTGCGAGATTGTTGGAGCGACTAACAATTTATTTTATGCTAACTTTTTCTTCTTTACTCTTCATTTTCTAATATGCTATTTGAGATGTGCTATTTATTAAATCCCTTCATAGTATCTTTGAAATGTTAATATCTAAATTATTATGTGACTCGTGGTAGATGTTCTCTTTGTCCATGGAACTAATCAACTCTATTTTATTGCCTTGATATTCTTTTGATTATACCTATAATCTATGATGCAAACAGGGAAGCATAAACATTACAACGATGTATGACAGTAGAACACGTGACATTGAAAGTTCTGTTGTTGCAAGGGGGGACTTATGGCGAGCAGAGGCATCTCATGGGGGATCTACCTCAGGGAATGACAATTCACCAGTCTTCCTAATTCAGCTTGGGCCAGTTCTTTTTGTTCGGGATACGACACTGCTTCTGCCAGTCCATTTATCAAAGCAGCACTTGCTTTGGTATGGCTTTGATAGGAAGGTAAAGCTATTATTGTGACAATCAAGTTGATGCAATCGAGTACTTTTTAAATAAGTAATTTGATTTGAATGTGATGTCATGTGAGGCATCTTGTGCATTGTGTGCAAAATGCTCGGGCATATTTGCTTTGTGATTCTCTTTCTTTGGTAATAAAGGAATGTCTGTGTGGGTGTGTACAGGCGCATGTGTTGTGTGTGCATTTGCACTCACATGTGTTAGTTTATATATATATGTGTGTGTGTGTGTGTGTGTGTGTGTATGTATTTTATTTATTTATTTAATATTATATGAAACATAGATTTAGCTGTCTGGCATTTGGTTTTTCTCTGCATTTCAAAGTTAGTACTGAACTGATAACAGGTTGTGAAAATCCTGAACTGATGGCGGTTTTTTTTTTTTTAAAACAGGATGCTTATTTTCTTTTGTCTGCTACATTTTGAATTATCATCTGCGTTAAGTCATACTCAACTAGTCTTCTGGTTGTTATCCACAGAATGGGATGCACTCTCTGTGCCCAGCCATATGGTCAAAACACAGAAGGTGGCTATTGATGTCAATGATATGTCTCAACCCCTTGGCTTGCGTAAGTTTCTAATTCCTGTTAGGGTATTTCAGATTCTTTGACAAAATTTTGGGTGCCATTCCAAAATTATATATTCTTTAATCTTCTATTGTTGGGGTTAGTCTGCTTTCGCTTATGTGTTCCGTTTGTATACTATACATGGGAAAGATGTCATACAAATGAAAATTATAATACCTTTTTGGTCTTCTTTGTTCGAAAAGTGACTATTGGAAGATTGTGAAGTAATTGAGCCTATGTGAAACCGTTGGTGTTGTCAAATCTGTACAGTTAATTTTTTACATCCCCAAGACACCAAGGTTTTCTCTCCACTAGACCCCTACAACCACCACTATGTCACCACTGCTATTCTCCTCGCCATTGACATCCTTATTGTTGCCACTTTTGCATATCACCCTTGTAACTGTCTTCCCTTTTTCTTTATCAACTTCTTACTGTTCGACTTGCTCGGGTTATATATGCTGGTTGAAGGATCTTTATCTTTTGTACTGCTAATTTTCACTCCTATTATTAATAAGAAATGCAGATTGGGATAATTAGTTCACACTTCTATTACGGAAAAATTGTTTACTATAATAAGCTTGCAGCATTTGTGTTTGAGGGTTGTGTAGGCTGCATTAGAAGGTATTGAGGTGTGGTATGGCTTACAATAGCCACAGCTTGATAAATATCTCTCTCCTCTATCTCTCCCTCCCCCCCCCCCACCCCCCACAGCAGGTATTTAGGCCCATGGGGTGCATGGGCCAACCAATCCCTTCCTCTTTTGGTGTAGATAAGCAACTAGCTGATTTGATGAAGGGGCCAACGAGGGAAGACAAAAATGGCAGGAATTTGAAGGCCAGGTTTAGAGTACTGTGAGCTTGATGGATTGAGTTGGCTGCATTTTGGGTGTCTTATAGGCCCTGAGTTTGTCTTCTCTCGTTGGCTATGATAGGTTGTATTGTATTTGTGCTTATTCTGTTTAATGATTTATTTTAAGCAATAAAAGTTTTGGGCAATTGAAGGATGTTCTCTTAGCTAGACTTTTCTTGTTTGTGCATTATTTGGTTAACAGTAATACAACTTTGAAGTCATCTGGTAACTTACGCATAGTGGAATCTGTTTCATTCTGTATGTATTTCTTTTCTTTTGCTTTTAGTGTGCATGTATCTCTGTGTATGTGTGTGGGTGTAGCTGTTAATAGTACATAATTTCTTTGGCATTCTAAGTCGAGGGAAAAAGTAAATGCCTCTCTGACTTTTCTTTTGCTTTCTTTTTTCTTCAGTCCTTTATGGATGTGCAGTTCCCAAATGGGCAGCTTACATATGTATCTGGAGAAGGCTTGACTACCAGTGCTTTCCTACCCGTTCTTGGGGGCCTCTTGCAAGCTCAGGGTCGTTATCCAGGAGAAACAAGATTAAGCTTCTCTTTCAAGGTCAGTGGATATGTATGATGGTCATAATCCTTATCGTTGACATAAGGATCAATAGTTTATTCTTGAATGAAAACTTGGGGGTATGTTCTTTGCATGTGCTAAATATAGAGAGATACAAATGAACCCAAAAAAAAAAATGCAAGAAAGGATACATAACCTGAAAGAATTAATCCGGACATCATCATCGTCAAAGCCTTTTTCCAACTAATTGGGGTCGGCTACACAAATCCTACTCCGCTATGTACAGAAATCCTGGTCCGCTATGTACACAAATCCTGGTCCACTAAAAGGCAAAAGACTAAAGAAAATTGTGAAGGGAAGGAGAAAGGGAAATACCATATGTACAGAGAGAACATATAGAAATGGATAGGAGTTTAACTTAAAAAATTTAGAAATCTGAGAGAGTTTCCCTTTTAAAATCTAATTTGGTTTTTGGAGATATGGATTGATTTCATGGAAGTAGGAAAAAATATGCTTGTCAAATTTCAGAGGTTTGGCTAGAGATTTCTAGGGAAGAAAATTAAGATATGTGAGTAAGGAAAAATACACATGAATACCTTACCCTAAACTTTCTCTCCTAATGTTTCCTCCAATACGTACCTTATCCCAAACTCTTGTCTTCCTGTGGTGTCCTCTTCTAATTGAATACCACATGTCCACCCATTAATTGTGGCTTAATAATTTAGGTCAGATATGAAATTGGGAGACAATTTCTTGATCTAGACATTTTCATATTGTCCATGATTTGAATTATTTTGGAACTTTTTTCTTGGTTGTGACTTGTTTCTTAATTTGTAATGAAGTTTCCAGTTGAAAGGCTTATAAGGATACAGGGTTGAGTCTTCTTTGTTTCTATAATATTTTGCTGTTTCTGCCATCCATTTTTTGATGTTTTTGCCAACTATTTGCTGGTTGATTATCCATTTCTGCCATGTTGGCATTGGAATGACTATAAAAAAGATCTTTAATTGCTTACATTTCCAGAACAAATTGGGAACGCGTATCACTCCAATGGTTCAAGTACCAGATAAATCAGTTTCACTTGGAATTGTGCAAGCATTAGCATGGCAAAAATCAGGTCTGATGGTTCGGCCAACCATTCAAGTCAGGTAGGACTAACAAGCTGCTGGATCACATAAATCCATGTCTTTTGTTCAGTTTTCATGTTGGTTCTTTAAATATCTCTTCAATATCTGGGGTAAATATTTATATTTTTAACTTGACATTGAACAGTGTTTGCCCCACTTTTGGTGGTAGCAATCCTGGATTACGGGCTGAAATAATTCATTCTGTGAGGGAGAAACTGAGTCTCATTTGTGGCTTTGCTCGAACAATGAATCCTTCAGCATTTGCATCCGTCGCTGTAAGTGACTCTCATCAAAATAGTAAATTAAGTAACCTTTGAAGAAAATTCTAGTAACTTTGTTGATGAGTGAAGATAAAAGTGACAATTATGACTCGTACGTTGAATGATAACCTGACAATTGATGTTTGTAACTTCTTGCCACTACATGCTATCTCATTTGTTCAATAGTAGCGGCATATGTTTTGTTTGTTGCATAGTGTTTTAAGTAATGAGTGACTTAAAACTTGTCCGCTTGTGTAAACCCAGCTCATCTAAGTCCATTTGAGACTCAGGCAAGTCATTGAGTCTACTCTTATTGGCATGGCAAACTCACAGCCAGTCACTAGCCAAGCATTGGTTTTAATCTATGGTTTCTTGACAATTGGTACATTTTAAATATTTTTTTGTAAATGGAGAACCTTGATTCCTTCAACCCAAAAGAGGACCTTTTTTGTTTCCTAGCTTAAAACCTTGATCAGAAGATGGGGAAGGATTAATACCCCCACTTTTTCTAAACTATCTGACTCATAGTTACTTGAATCTCTCACTGAAGGTCGCGATTCCGATTCAGAACCCCGATTTAGCGATTACGCCAAGGAATCTTCATGGAACCCATTTCCGTGAAGACTGGAATCTCGATTCCTTATTTTAGGAATTCCGATTCTCACACTTATAGAATCGCATTTCCAATATTGATTAATTCTCGATTCTGCCATTGGTGAACTTCAATTATACACTTGTTGAAACTGGTTTTCACATATATAAATACTTAATTCGATTGTTTTTGAATCCAAAATCCTGAACAATAAGAATCATGTTTGGTAGATGCAAGAAACAACGAATTAATTGAACATTGAAACTTGTTTCCACCCTCATAGAACCTTGATCTGTTTTATTTTTTGGGAATCGTAATACCACAAAATCAAATACTAATGTTTTAGGTGCATAAATGTGACTTATAAATTGGCTAAAATATTTATGGAATTTGATGTGAATTATTTAGAAACCGGAACTGAAAATGATTATCTTCCATAATTAATGTGTGTTCCGAACAATAATATGATGAACACATTGCCGAAGTTTTGTTTCCATAAATCAACATTCAAATTCAAAAGTATAGAGTTAAGTTCTTAACAAGTTTCATTCCAATGTCTTTTGGGGGTAACAAGGGCAAACATAACTTCTTTTGCAGGGCCCTTGGAGTATTAAAATAAGATAACTTGCCCTTGCAACGTTAAAATTGAATATTCCACGCCTTCACCCTTGGTATCAAAGGCCCATATCCCTTCAGATGGGTCGAAACTCGAATCCAAACTGCAATAAATCTTGATTCCAATCTGGGTCAAATCTTGATTCCAAACTGGCATAAATCTTGATTCGAAATTCCTAGGAATCTCGATTCTAAAGATGTCAGAATCTCGATTCCATAAATGAAATAATCTCGATTCTATATTGGTCGATTCCAAAAAATAGGTTGGAAATTTGATTCCACAGAACTAGGAATCTCGATTCCATCTATGTAGGGATCTTGATTCCATTTTGGCCGGATCTCGATTTCTATAAAATAGGAATCTTATTTCCCATGATCATAAATCTTCTAACTGGTCACGATTCCATGAATCCAATTCCTAATTTGTTTTGAATTGTTTCAAAACATATGATCTGACTACACCGGTCTTGAACAATGATAGCTTTTACTGGAAGAATCAGATTTTTTCTCAAAATGACAGTTACGTTCCAACCTTAGGTTGTCGGAGGCTTCATTGAGTGTGAAATATGTACGTGCTTTGGGGAGTAAAGCATGCCCAAGGATGTGGGTATCGCACGAGAACAGGAACAAAGTAGGGGTATAGGATCTTTATTTTTTAGCTAGGTTCATGTAGCGGTCTTGTGGATATCTGGTGATGATGCTACAATTTGAGCTATGTTCATTGTGAGTATCTATAAAATCGATGGATGGAAATGCTGTCTGATGCATGGTTTTGGGGCTGGCGAAGAGATTGTTCTCAAGATCTATGTTGTGGTCTACCGGTCGTTGTTTATAAACTTGGCCAGAGAACTGGACTTACCCGGCGCACATTGCCTGGCCACTTCTTGATTTTCCAAAGAAATTTTATAACTCGCCTGAGACTTAAATTTCTTTTTTTCTTCTTTTGACCATACTATTTTGTAAATTTTTTCGAAGAGTTCTCAGTGAATCAGCTTGTCGACAAGCTTAAGGCAGGTCAGATTTTAAGCCTACTCCAGTTTTAAAATTTGCTACGAGTCCAGAGGTTCGTTGTCAGTTCATTTAGAGTCATGAGCTTTAGATCTTCGATAGAGATTGTAGCAGTATGGGCATGATAGATAACATCAAGGGGAACTGCCTTGCATATGATTAACTCTGTCTATGGGTAGTTGGGGGATGATGATCATAGGATACTTGTATGAGGGATCTTTCTAGTTCATTTAGAGCCATGCTGTTAGATCTCTGTTAGAGACAGGACCGGTATGGTAAATGACAGAGAATGGGAAGTTTATAAGGAGTACTACAACAAAATTAATGTTGTGTGAAATTTTGTTGACTTGGATTAGGAACTAAATTATTGGAATCACCTACCGTTGGTACCACCGTGTTATTTTTTTTTGAGAATGTTAACATTGTATTACTTTAAAAGACGAAGGAATACAAAGATTGAGGGAGAGGACCGAGAATACCCACGAGACAAGTATCTCAGTCAAAAATCGGTTCACTGATTCTATACAAAATATATTTTTTTGAAGTGGCTGTATACAAAAGATTGAGGTCTCAAAAAAATAGGCTTATAAGCACACCCTATTACAAGCAGCAGCAAAAAATATCTAGTGTCCTAGAAAAACTCTGTGGTCCAGAGCAAAAAAGGAGATGGACCAGTCATTATCTTCCATGTGTGGTCATCGACGTGCTCCGTCTTTAGCCAGAAGGTCGGCGAACTTGTTCGACGTCTGCCATATATGCCTCCAATAGACGGTATCCCTGCATAAGTGGTAAATTTCATCAAATATCGTAGATAGGTACCAAGGGGGGGTAGTGGTGCCTGCTGCCCATGATAAAATGTTTTGAGCATCTCCTTCCACCACCAAGGATTGGCCCCAAGATGGATTAAAAAATTTTAGGCCCATTAGGAGTGCCATGTCTTCAACAAACTGTGAGTCTCCATGTCCGACATATTCTGAGTATGTCATGAGAACTTTGCGATTGTGATCACGGAAAACCCCTTTTACTCCTGAAGGGCCTGGGTTTCCCAATGAACAGCCATCGAAGTTAAGCTTTATGGCATTTTCTGGAGGAGGCAACCAGTTGTGAGGTCTTTGTATCTTGAAGGGCTGGAATTGGATAATGTTCTCCCATGGCCTGAGGAAAGAACTCGTAGGAATCCCACCAAAGATGCTGTGGGTGGAAGCCCTAAACGTTACAAGGGATGTAACCTTATGAAATAGCATTGAAACATCATTTTTGTGTCCTTGAAAGACCCTCTCATTTCTTTCTAGCCATAAAACCCATACGGTAGCAGCGATTGCTGCCCTCCACAAGGTTCTACCTGCTTTGGGCCATTGACCTTCTGAGTAATAAACGAAGAGATCGTTAACCAAAGGTGGGAGGACTCAATGGAGACTAAACAAGTGGAGAATTAGTGTCCAAAGTTCAAAGGCCACACTGCAATGTAGAAAGAGGTGGGGATTTGATTCCTCCTCTATCAGGCACATTACACATCTGTTTGGGAGCGGCAGACCTCATTTTTGAAGCTGGTCGAGTGTGAAAGCCCGTTGACAGCCTGCTATCCAATTGAAGGTCTGGACTTTTGGAGGAGCTATTGTGTTTCAAACTTTGGAAAGAGGAGAGGTGGGATTTAACGGAAATGTAAGAGGTTAGATAAGTTTCTTATAGAAAGAGGCTGCTGAAAACTTACTAGAAGGGGATCTAGTCCATACTAAAGAATCATTCCCTGATGAAGGTAAGAACACGCGGTGAAGAGTAGCCGAAAGGTTGGTGAAAGCTAAAGTTTCCTTGTCGCAGAGATTCCTTCTAAAAGAAGGATTCCAAGTTCTATGCCCCCCTGCCAAGACCATTACCAATGTGTTATTGAATCATTGGTTTGGTTGGTATGGTCCTCCCACTTTTCATGATGATGTTTCCTTGGCACTTATTGAACACTAAGGTAGTGTTTGATAACAGGGACAGAGGGGGAAGTCCCAAACTTTCCCCTCTATTTTAGCTTCCCTAGTTTGGGAACAGTGAATGTCGGAACTTTAAGTTTCCCCATAAAGAATTTGCAGCCAATGGTCATCCCTGGGATGCAACTTTCTGGGAAAATAGACGGGGTTTAACCCCATTAAGGCCAACGCTCACCCTAACCGTCTCACTCACCCTTCTCCATGCTGTTTGTCCTAACCCTCTCACTGAAGCCCAACCTTCTTCCAGCAACGCCCTTCTCTTTGCCCTAGGCCTGCAAGAGAGAGAGAGAGAGAGAGAGAGAGAGAGAGAGAGAGAGAGAGAGAACTATAGATAAGAAGAATAGAGCGTACGAGGAGAGACAATAGTACGAACGGCCGTCGTACCTTAACCTTAACCCCCTTAACCTAACGTTACGTAGGTTAACGGTTTACGTTCGTACCTA
>NW_006497025.1:698878-714363 GCF_000471905.2 Amborella trichopoda
GAGAGAGAGAGAGAGTGGGGAGTTGAGGTTTTTGTTGTTTTTACTTTTATCTTTTTTGTTTTTAATTAATTCTTTTAGTTGTATTTAAAGGGAAGGATGTCCCTTGTTGGAGCTAGGTGAATTGAGTAAAGAAATTGTTTTTGGGTCTTGTGAAGAGATCTTTGGGGTGGACTCCCTTGTAGACTCTGAGAGGGTATGATCTTTCATCTTTTATTATTATTTTATTTTATTTATTTCTTTTCTATCTTCTCTACATCTGATGCAGGGAAAAGATGGAAGGAAGATGGGAAAAAAACAAATAAAACAAAAAAAAGTAATAAATCGATGAGAGAATATACTTTCTCTCAGGGTTTACAGGAAAGTCCACCCTAAAGATTACTTTACAACGCCCAAATGCAATTGTTTTTATTGCATTAACCAAGTTCCAAAGAGGGGTATCTTTCTCCTTTAAATACAACTAACAAAATTAATAAAAAAGTAATATAAAAGAAAAAACAATAAAAATCTTATCTCCCCACATTTATCTCTCTCTCTATCTTCCACGTTTTTCTCTTTAACCTCATGTAAGTCTCTCTCATACTGAAGACAACAAGATCCCTTTTAAAAATCTCTCTACACCAACTAAATTCCATAAATATAGAAACGTTCTTTTAGCTCCCCCATATATCTCTTGTAATCACCAATATGTATTTTTCTATCTTAAAATAAAACGAACTTTCCAACTCTTCTCTTGAGATCTTTACAACCATAGAAGAAAAAAATAACCCTAAGCTTAAAAAAATCTAAAAAATAGGCAAAAAAGAAAAGAAAAAAGTAGTCATTGCATCATCTCTTGGGGTCTGGGATAAGCTTGACCTCGAGCTGGAAGATTTAAGTTCCTCTAATAGCTTTTCCAATAGTTGGTGACACAGTCCAATCATTCATCTGGGCACTTTCCTTCAATGAAACAATTGATTAAATACTTAGTATCCAGCTTGTAATGACTTCGGAAATACCCAACTTGATCTTGATTTCTCTTTTAATCTCAAAGGGTGGTATTTCACATATCGCAACTACCTTATCTTTTTCATAATTGTCTAAATCTTTTGCACTGAGATTTACCTCTTCATGTTCTTCCTCCTGCTGTTGCAATCTACAAAATAAATCTAGCAGCCATATCAGGTCTTCTATGATTCTCTCAAATATTTGATCCAATTGCTCAAATATTTAATCTATATACTCCATAACTGGATCTGTAGACGTTTGTGAAAGCACCATGTTTTATGGATCTCAAGGCTCTGCTTTATTGGTCTGAACTACTAGATCTAATACCAATTGATGGAGGGAAAATATAGGGGGAAGATGGGAAAGAGTACAAATAAAATAAAAATAATAATATACAGTTGGTATAATGTACCATCTCTCAGGGTTTGCACCGGAGTCCACCCCAAAGCTTTCTTCACAAGACCCAAAAACAATTCCTTTACTCAATTGATCAAGTTCCAAAGAGGGACATCCTTCCCCTTTAACTAATTAATTAAAAAAAGGAAAAGTATACAACAAGATTATGTATTTTTAATGCAAGGAGGTCACAATCACTGGTGTCTGTTAGATTTCAAATCGGGTGGTTGTAAGTGTTATTGACTAGAGTCAAAGTTCAAAAAAAAAATTTCTGAACTTTGTATCACACCCCAAGCCATCCAATTTGACATCGAATGACTACTAGCAGTTGTGACCTTCTTGTAATAAAGACAAACGGTCTCGTAATGTACAATCCCTTAAAAAAAAAAAAGATATATGAAAAACCTTTCTGTCTCTCTCTAATCTGCCACATTTTTCTCTCTTTAACCTCGTGTAAATCTGGCTCTTTTTTAATCAAACATTAGCCTCCTTAAAAAATCTTTCTATACCAATTAAATTCTGTATATACAGAAGATACTTTTTTAACTCCATATGTCTCTTGTAACCGCCAACATCAATCTTCCTATTTTAAAATAAATTAAACTTTTCAATTCCACTGTTGAAATTTCTACAACCTTAAAAGACAAAGCCTAAATAAAATAAAAAAATAGTGAAAAAGGGAAAAAGTCATTGCATCACCATGTTACCTTGTATTCATCATTTTCCATATGCCTATAGTTAGTGAATTGATTATATCATCAACCAAAAAGGAAAATGGTAATACGACTTTAGTTTGGAAGTTAGAACTTATTAAAAGTTGAAATGGATATTTCCTATTTCTTGCTTAATTAAGTTGCTCAATAAAATTGCCCCTGGTGAAGCTTTTGTGGTTATTAGTTCCATCCAATGTACATGGTCTTCGTCTGCTTCAGGGGTCCCTTGCCATTTCTTCGCCTTCATCTCCTTTGGGGATTCTCATTGTGTTCTTGACCATGCAATCATTTCCTCTATAAATGGCATCTTGGATGTTTAGGTCGAAATACCTTTACCTCAGGTTTAATTTTTATCTAAGTTAACCTGGTAATGAGCATCCTATGCTTTAATCTTTTACTCTTTCGTTGTGGCCAATTGACTTAGGTTAGGATGTGGTAAAATTACCATCATAAGGTAGAAAATTCTTCCCCCAAGATTCATCAACCAATCAGCGATTTGCTAATACCATGTATGGCTATTAAGATGTATAAGAGAAATTAGAGGAAGAGGGGTTATGGCCAGTCACTAATGACTTGTTAAGTTGCGATGATTATACACTGCAATAATGTATGCTAAATTTTACTTGCATTGCCCATTCCCCCCAAAAAAAAAAAAATTACTTGCATTGCTTTCTTTACAGAATTAATTGTTGAACATATTTTAAAATGGGACAGAATTTTGAGGATCAAGAGGTTGAAATATTGGAATAAAAAATCGTTAGGAACCTGATCTAGAAAACTAATTTCCCCAGAATAGGTCAACCAGAGTTAATGTCCTTAGCAACCCTTGTTTAATTTTTGAAGGAAAAGCAGTACTGACAAGGCACGTTGCCAAGAGTAGGTGGATGCCTATCCCATGAATCCTACCTTGAAACATATATTCTCGAGATGTAATGCAACTAAGTCCAGAAAAAGATAAGCAAGAAGAAAGGAACTACTTTCCTATCCAGAAATAAATCTTCATGTTCCTGAGTGAAAAAATTGTTTGTGTTTATGTTATTATTGTCGCATAGATGCCTAAATGCTATCCCATGGCTCAGGATCGTATTATTTCAACTGTTATATGTTTTAGGAAGTTCTTATAATTTCTGACAGATGATTTTTATGGTACACTGGTTTAACAGATGGTTCTTCTGCCTGCAACTTTCTTTTATTGGATATAGATACTTATTTTGTCTCTCTCACTTTTTTTTGTGTGCATTTTGCTCTATTTGCTTCCAAATACAGGTTGGCAGGTCCAAGTGGAACGGGCACATTGGGAACTCGGGAATAGTTATTAGAGTTGAAGCTCCAATCAATAATGTCAGTAGGCCTTCATTTTCTATTCAGTTGAATACCGGAGTGGAGTTCTGATTTTTTTTACCTCTACTTTCCCCCCTTCCCCTTCATTTTGATGGATGGGTGGAGTTTTGATCTTTCGCATCTTCTTGTATAGTGTATATACTGTCAACAGTGATACTCAAAATGTAAATGAAATTGTGATATTATATGTAGAAGTCTGATCATCACGATTCTCTTTCTTTTTATTTTTCGCCTTGGCATATTGAAATTGTAAGATTTGAGGTGAATTGAGAGTGACGCAACAGGCCAGGATCACGCTTGAGACATTGGCTGCTTTCTCCGTTTTTAGAGACTCAGGATTTTCGGTTTTGCTGAATGATCATGAGTAAATTTGGTTCGAGGATATGTACTTCATATATCATGCACAAACACTAGGCAGCTTCTTTTATGCTCATTCTTTCTTTATATTTTTTTATGTTAAAGAGAATTATTTTTTTCTTGTGTTCATTCATTTTTTTTTCTTCATTTTTATCTGTTCTTATACGGTGAACGATAATTGGTGAGCCATTTATGACACTCAAGCTAGGTAGTCCATCTACTATTTTCAAGTGTTTATGGATCCATCGCATCACTATTTTCGAGCTTTTATTTCAGAGTCGCGGGTGAAATTAGATTTTTGTATTTATGATGTTGGGACTGCATTCCTTGGCGAGGTTTTGATGTATGACTTTACTTCATGCTTAGCTTAACAAATAACAGTTGATGTTGCAACTTCATGCGTTGAACTTTTGAAGGGCTAAATAATGAACCTCGATGTTTGCTAGTTTCTCTTTCAAGGAGTCGCTCTCTCTCTCTCTCTTTGCTGGAGTTTTTTGGGTTTGAAGAAGTATAAAAGAAATCCCCATTGATCTCTCTTTCATCCGAGGAATAAGTTTCTAGTCTAAAGTACATGGACATCACTATCATCAAAGTCTTGTTTCAATTATTTAGTGTCTGCTATATGAATCATATTTTATTATTTTTCTTTATCAAGGGTCATATATTAGGTCATATATTATGTCAGGTCATAAGTTATCATGCCTTAAATTTTTCTTTTTTTTGAGCAACTAGTCACCATACCTTATTTTAGCAGTTCTATTTATGCTTTTTTTGGGTTTTTTTGTTTACCCTTTTAAGTGCTTTCCATTAGAACCAAATTGTCCATCCTAACTGTGCTACTTTAGGTTGACGTTGTATATGGCCAACCAACTTAAAATCTATTTTCTCAACTTGCATCTATGGGAGCTACGCCAAAGTTCTCTCAGATGTATAAATTTCGAATCTATCTTTGCTTTTCTTGCTACTGGTCCACTTTAACATTTTTATCTCAATTACACTCTTCTAAGGATATATTGTTTTTTTGACAACATACATGGGTACAATATACGTGCCTTATCTCAATAAAATAGACGCCTATGCTAAAAAGATGTTGAAAATGTCCGTAGTTTTTGCGCTTTCTAGCAGATGCCCATGAGGATATTTTTAACCTAAAAATTTGGCATTCATCTTAGAATCAACGAATAGTTTATTTCAAAAAAGGAAAAAGAAACATTAATTTTAATTTCTGAACACATAGATCTAGCCTTCTGAAAAAAAATGAATCGTTTTTAGTTTGGAGATAGACAATATAACTACTCTTATATCGTTTTTAGTTTGGAGATAGACAATAGAACTACTCTTATATTTTCCTACATAGATTGACGATATTATGGTATTTCTTTTAAGGGTGCGGTTTGTATAGAGAGCCAAGGCTCAAAACAGTCAAAGTAAGGCGCACTTTCAAATAGTGTCGAGAAATGTTGTTCAATACTGGAAATCTTTGTGATAGCCTTAAAATATATTTTCATATCTAATTATAAAATTTAAAGCATCAAAAATAGTGTAGATCGAGTAGATCTATAAAAACTTGAAAATCTTGAAAATTGGCTCAAAAAATGCGTTATAAGATGCACTATTTCCAAACCTTGAAATCCATTTTTTTTTTTCTCATGTCCATATATCTTGATGTTGAGATGATCAATGTGAGGATATTTGGACATCAAAACAATCTCCTCTAGTGAAATTTTTGAGGTGGGCTCTAATTTGATTGTTTAGAGCCTCAATCTATATAAACTTTTTCCTTCTTTTAAAGCTAAAAAGAAAATTTTTTTTTTTTTGACAAATGTTCAAAACTTTTATTGATGACTAATTACATCAGAGGAAAATAAAAGCGAAGGCAACACATAGCCAAAGAGTCAGCTATTAAGTTTGCTTCTCGGTAAAGGAAAATGAAAAAGGTTCGACCAGGTCCATGATTTGCAACCAAAGAGAACGGAGCTCCCATGGAACGCGCTGTTCTTTATTGCACCACTTAATCACATTAAGAGAATCCCCTTCAACCCAAAACATTCGTTCTCAGATTCTTCTGAAACAAAACTTTTACCCCACACAAAAGAGCACTTAATTCAACATAATTTGCTGTTTTGGCCCCAATCGGACTAGCAAAGGAGAAAATTATAGAACCCAAGGAACCATGCACTACACCACCAATTCTAGCAATACCTGGGTTTCCCAGAAAACTCCCATCAAAGTTAAGTATAATACATCTAGCAGAAGGAGCAGTCCAAAAATATCGTGGTCTACTACGAGCACCCAAGGAGAAAGAGGCTGCTAAGATTTGCCATCACATCAACTTTTGGAATGCCTCACCCGTCTTTTGTCACAGACAACCATAACCAAATCGAGTGCTTGATGTTTGTTAAAAGTTTCTTAAAAGGTAGGGAGTTACCTTCAAAGGTTATTCTATTCCTTTCCTTCCAGATTTCACAAAGGATGACACCTTTAGAGATTTTCCAAATTGATTTACCTATCTCAGGCAAATGAGCGATAGAAAATTGAGAAACAATCCCTTCAATCGATTGAGGAAGCACCACATGAACCCCAAGATTGCCAAACAACCAGTTCCAAATTTGTGCTGTAAAAGAACAGTGAATAAGTAAGTGTGCACCCGACTCCCCATCAACTTTACACAGTAAACAGACATTGGGCAAGATTTTCCCCTTTTCATCAAGTTGTCAATGGTTAAAATCTTTTCAGAGATACAAGCCAAATAAAACCTTGCACCTTATGTGGGATAGGCCACTTCCAAATTTGTGCTATTTTTGGATTAGACCATCTTAGCCTATCATGAAAGAGGAGGTTGTAATACAATTTAACAGAGAACATCCCATCACTTTCGATTTCCCAAATAATTTCATCCTCTGCATTAAACGCAACATAAGCTTTATCCAAAGTTTCCATTAAAGCGCACCATTGGGAAAGAAGGGCTCAGCTGGCCATAAGATAGAGAAATATTTTAAGAATTTTGCATACCCTTTCTTTCTAGAGCATCACTAACTGTCAAATTGGGCTGGGTAACCAATCCATAAAGGTCAAGAAAGGCTATTCCCCTATCCATTTATGGTGCCATAAAGATACTTGACTCCCACAACCAATATTCCACCTTGAATATTCAAAAATATTTTCTCATGGCACACACAATAAATTTAATAGTCTATATAAATGAATCAAGGATAGGAATAATACTTATTCCTTATGGAATTATTTTTTGGCATCATGGAAAAGAAGATATCCTAGAGAGAGTGCTTCTCCAAGAGAGAGGGACATGACCTTTGAGAAAGAGGTAGTTTCCATGAGGTTGATCGGCAGTGTCGTTCGAAAAGAGAGGGCGTTAAGAAGAGAAAATAAGTTAGGCTATCACCAACACATAGATAGTCTTGTAACGTAAAACTATAAACTTGATCGAACATTGGATTTTATTGATAGTGGATTTTGACTTGCCAAGGCAATGGAGGCCTTTTAGGTAAATCATATAAATCTTGTGTTCAACTCTTTTTAATTTTTACAACATTTTTCTTCGCTTTTATTTTTACCTCAGCCTTGTTTCTATCCTTTGCAGGGAGAGGTGTTTACGGGGATAAGATTTATAATTTGGTAGAGAGAAACACATTGCCAAGTTGGTAGAGACAAAATGTTTTGCAAGAATTTCACAAAAAGTTCTATTTGATAAAAGGGAAAAAAAAAAAATTTATTTATTCAAGTCACCAAGGTAAATATGATGATTTTTCCATAAAATATTTTGGAGTCTAGGGTTAAATAATACTCTCAAGTTGGATATGCTAGGGTAATGTGAATATTTTTCACATAATTTTAGTCTCATGCATATAGTCTCCATTTGGCTCCTATACGTTTCATAATTTTTTCTGCTTTAGTAGCGTTTTTCAAACACTATGCACACATTTTTAATATTTTAAATTTTTTTCTACTTATTTATTGTTTTTACACTACTTTATAGATGTTTTTTTGTTGCTTTATAAACACTTTACCAACATTTTTCAGCTTTGAAAAAATTATGTACAGACACCTTTTGTGCCATTTATTACGAGATGTTGTCGTTTTTGCTGAAAATTTCAAGGAGCACACCCTTCCTTCCTATAACATTTTTTCCCCCTAAATTGTCCTTCTGACACGCAATAACAACACCGGACAGTTGGGGAACCCTTGTGCTTCTTATCTGTCCAGTGTCTCTAACTAGGAACAACAATATTATATGTCTGTCCGGTGTTCGTGATGCCGAACAACACTTTGAATGCAAAAAAAGCGCAACCTGGCTCCCCTTATTTTCTTCTTGCTCTCTCTCTCTTTCTATCCTCTCTGTCTCTCTACCCAGAGCGCTCTCTTTGTGGACCGGTGGTCTGAAGCTCATTCGTGGACATTTTGGGCGTTGTCATTGTGACTTGGGGGGGGGGGGTGGTAATTTAGAAAAAAAAAATATCGTAGGAAGGAGGGGTGTGCTTCTTATAATTTCCAGCAAAAAGGTAATAAACGGGTACATATCGGCACCTATTCTTCAGTTCAACTTTTTTTTGTCTCTTCATAAATGCCATTTCAATAATGTTTTTATTTTATTTTATAACATTCTTTGGCATTTATACATTGTCTTTTAAATCTCTTCATGAATACTTCCATTTCACTTCAAATGAATTCACAAAAGTTTTTGAAGTGTAGTGCATCATCTTCAGCTACATATTTACCAAAATTACCAAGAAGGATAAAAAACAATACATCGGCCAACATCATAAGCAATAATAAACATTGGTTTTGGTTCTTTGCGGAGGAAGAGGTTTCTGGTGTTGAAGAGGATGTTCCTGATGATCTGGACGTGTACAATTTGGCCATGGTAGAGGTAGGTGGGGAGATGCCTCTAAATGCGATCCCCCATTCTGAACCTTTACTCCTTCAGGATGCAAATAGTGGTTTGGAAGTTGGGGAAAATGCTGCGATGATGGGAGGGGATGATGGTTCAGATGTACCTGTTGTGGTTGATCAGGAGGAAGGGGATGCTACTCCAGACTTATCTTCAATTGTTGTTCAGGCGATAGGGGATGTTGCTCTAAACCTATTTGCCAGGGTTGTTCAGGTTGCTGATTCGAATGGACTGTCGTAAGGCTTTTTGTCGGCTACTGCGAATGGCGATAAGGGGGCTCTTGATGAGACGATTACGGCGATGGTGGGTGATATCGGCTTTTCTTATGATGTCCTGCTTGCTGTGGTAGTGAAGAAAATCAAGGATCAGTTGAAAAAAGCTAAATCAGCCTATACAAACCCTGTGATAGTGTCGCTTGCTAAGACTGCTAAAAAGATTAAGGAGCAAAGGGAATCCATTAAGGAGGTGGTTGGCTCGTCTGGTCGCAAAGGGGCCTAATGCGAAGGTGGTGGGGGGTATCTGACTTAGTGACGAAGCAGTGGTGAATATCAGTAGCGATTCTTCTAGTTCGAGTAGCAACCATGATATTGGAGCGGTTTTTGAAGAGGGTGGCAATATTGGTTCCTTCTTCTAGGGGTCAAGTTCTTCTTCTCACCCTTAATGTTGATTCTCTCATGGAATGTTGGAGGTCTGGGTGAGACCAGACGTATGACTGATTTAAAGCTTTTAATTCAAAAGTTTAGGCTAGAAGTTGTTATTTTACAAGAAACTAAATCTACTGCTCCTAATTTTGTTTTAGTTAAGGAGGTTTGGTGTCATAGAGTAGTCAATTTTGAGGGTGTTGATTCTATAGGGGCTTATGGGGGTCTGCGGGTCTTATGGGACCCTCTTGCTCTCCACTGTGTGGAGGTTACTAGAGGGGATAGGTTTTTGGCTGTCTTTTTTCAGGGTTTTGATTCTGGGAGTTCTTGGGGATTAGTGAATGTCTATGGCCCTATTTTACTTGCTCTTAAAGAGGATGTCTTAAATACGTTGGGTAATATTTTACTGTCTCATAATTTGCCTATGTGTTTGGGTGGTGATTTTAAGTTCATTAGGTGGCTTGATGATTCTACTTCAAATATTTCTATTAATCATATGATGAGGATGTTTAGTTCTTTCATTGAGCGGTTTTAGTTGCTCGATTTGAATATTGTGGGTGCTAAATATACTTGGTCCAATAATAAGGTAACTAACTTGGTTATGTCTAAATTGGATCGATTCTTAGTTTCTCAAGAATGGATGGATGTCTTTCCATTGGTATCGGTTAAAGCCTTGCCTAGGCTTTCATCTGATCACATTCCTTTATTACTCAATACGAAGTTAGTCAATGGTTAGCTGAACCTGGTGTAGTTGACTTAATTAAATCCACTTGGGCAAATTCAATATCATTTGGTTTTGTGGATTTTCAGATTCATAGAAAACTCCTAAATATTAAGCATAAGTTGCTAACCTGGAAAGTTGAGAATTGGGGGTCTCTTAACTCTAAAATTGATCAGACACTTAGTGATATTCAGAGTTGGGATCAGGAGGTGCAACAAGGGGGCCATGTGTCTGAGGGTGATCTGGCTTCTCGAAGTAGGATGTTATCCTCTTTGGAAGATCTCTATCGTATGGAAGAAATCTATTGGAAGCAAATGTCTAGAGTTAAATGGTTAAAAGATGATACTAAGTTTTTTCATGCTATTGCTAGTGCACGATGGAGACATAATGATATTTCGGACCTTTTGGTTCCTGGAGTTGATAGTGATGATAATAATGTAATGGAAACTAGCATTATTTCTCACTTTCAAAAGGCATTCTCTTCAGAAATACCCTTCAAACGTAAAATGGAGGGTCTAGCCTTTGCTTCTATTTCCCCAGTGCTTGCGAATAATCTTGAAATAGCAGTTACGATGGAAGAATTATAGAAAGCTCTTTTTAAACTACTAGGGGATAAGTCCCCTGGACCAGATGGTTTCCCTCTATTTTTTTTCCAGAGGTTTTGGTTTGAGAGTTGACGGCGGAGCTCTTTAAAAGAGTCAATGCTACTTTTATAGCTCTGATCCCAAAGAGATTTATCATTTCTTCTCTTTCTGATATTAAACCCATTAGCCTCCTTACCAGTATTTACAAGATTATTGCCAAGATCTTAGCTGAGAGCCTATTAACTGTTCTTCCTCTTCTAGTCTCTGATACTCAATCGGCTTTTATTCAAAAAGAATGACCCAAGATAGCGTGTTTACAACCTAAGAATGTATTCATTCGAGGCTGCTTAGTAGGGAACCTGGATGTGTGAGTAAGCTAGATATGGAGAAAGCCTATGATAGGGTAGAATAGAGTGTTTTGATGGAGATCCTCAAGTAGATGGGGTTTGGTTCTAAATTGAGGAGTTGGATTTTTGGTTGTCTCTCGACAGCTCACTTTTCGATTCTCATTAATGGAAGCCCAAAAGTTTTTTTTAGGGCCTCTTGGGGTTTTAGACAGGGAGATCCACTCTGATCGTTTCTCTTCACTCTGTATGCGGAATGTTTCAGTATGATGATTGGAAATATTGTAGTGAAATGTTATTTTACAGGCCTTGAGGTTGCTTTGAATGACATACATATTTCTCATCTTCAATATGCTGATACTTTGCCTTTTTGTGGTGCGAACAGTGCCCAGGTAAATAACATAAAGCTGTTCGTTGTTTGTTATGAGGTGTTGATGAGTCTGAAGGTTAATTTAGGAAAACCTGCAATGATTGGGCTGAATTGTGTTGATGAAGTGGTTGAAGATTAAGCAGCAAATTTTGGTTGTAGCGGCAAGTATCTCTCTCTTGGGGGAAGGGTTATGTTGCTGCTATCATGTTTAGCAAATCTTCATATATATCAATGTCGTTTATGCATATGCCAAGGGGTGTGGCAAGGCGGATTGAATTCATGATGCACAATGTTTTGTGGGGCTCCTTTTGTGAAGAAAGGAAGTATCATCTGATTAGTTGAGATAAGGTGTGTACCCCAAAGGGTGAAGGTGGTCTCGGATTGCGGCATTTGCTACTAATGAATTCGACACTGTTATGCAAGTGGTGATGACGAAGTATTTACTCTAAAGCTCAGCTGTGGTGCAAAGTTTTGGTGTCTAAATATGGTGTGGATAGGTTTGGGGTGTGGATCAATAGGGTAATTAGAAGGGAAAATATTTCCCTTATATGAAAAGATACTTATGCGTTAAAACAAGTGGTTGATCATAATATAAGATGGTTGCCTGGGTCAATGGCCTCGATATCCTTTTGGAGTCATAAGTGGTTGGGAGACACGTAGTTAAAATATGTTTATTATCTCTTAAATGAGAAGATCAATTATCCCTAGCCTACGGTAGCAGACCTTGTGGAAGTGAGAGGAGATAATGTTAGTTGGAATATAACTTTCCCTTATGATCTTTATCAACCGCTTATCCATATGATACAGGAGATTTATTAGGTGGTTATTCGTTCACATATTGAAGATGAACTAGTTTGGAAAATAGATAATGATGGAAAGTTTTTGGTTAGATCGGTTTACAAACTTCTTTTCTTTGATAGAGTGCGGTGGAGCCTACCGAAGATCTCGCGGATTTGGAGCTGGGCTGACCCTCATAAAGTTCAAGTTTTTTTATCGTTAACGGCTCAGGATAAAATCCTTACAGTTGATAATCTAATTAAGATGGGGAAGATAATTACGAATATTTGCCTTATGTGTAAGGAGGATGGAGAAACAGAAGCGCACTTATTTACACATTGTGTTTTTGTATCCAAAATTTGGTGATGGTACTTTCAGATGATGGGGATAAAGTTAGCGTTGCCGCAAAATGTTGTGGATATGGTTGTTCAAATGGATGCGCTTGCCCAAAATTGGTAGTTTTATTTGGAAAGTCCTGCGGGGAGTATTTTATGGGAGGTCTGGTTGAAGAGGAATCAGAGAACTTTTGAAGGGGTGACTAATAGTTTTGAAAGAGTGACTAATAACATCAAGTTATCTCTTTGGTCTTGGATCTCAGTTACCAAAGAAGGAAGGGGTATTTCTAAAACTGATGTTATGACTAAACTTTCGAATTTATTTCAGTTGGCAGTGCCTAGAAATAGACCAAGTGTTAGTTGGAACCCTCCAGTATCCTAAAATTGAATTTTGATGGTAGCTCTTTGGGGAACCCAGGCCCTGCAGGTTTTGGTGGTGTGATTCGTGATTGGCAAGAGAATGTTTTACTTGCATATGCTGGGCCATGTGGTTCTATTACGGCAAACCACGTTGAGTTATTGGGAATGCTGCATGGTTTGAAAATCCTATTGGCAAGGTACGCTAGATATGGTTTTATTATTGAAGGAGATTCGCTAAATGTCATCAAATGGTACAAGAAAGAGCAACGTTTCCCGTGGCAACTTAAATTGATAGGCTTGCAAATTTTCGACTTGTTGGCTTTAATGACGGTCTCCCTACAACACGTGTATAGGGAGGCAAATTCAGTAGCTGACTCTTTAGCTAAGAGAGGTATTGTTTTAGATGCGTTGTTAGTTGCTGTTGATGTAGTTTCACTGATGTAATTTGCTTCTATTATGGATACATCTTGAACTTTGTCAAAAAAAGAAGAAGAAGACAGAGATGAAGCAAGTTAAAATTGGGAATATTTCATATTTAGCTAAGAAAATAGTCTAAAAAAATTAGACATGTATAAATGACATAAAATAAAGCTACAATTTACAGTTATTATGAGGATATGATAAAATCATTCAATAATAATTTTATGTCATGACTTGGTAGTATTTAGGGTCTTACTTGAATTATTTTTGGCATAAAATTTCAGGAACAGAAGAATATAATATGCTTTTTGCACTGTCATAACATGAAATACACAATAGTTTTTATTGGAATCATACATTGAAATCATAATAATAATATTAAACACAATAATTTCATTTTAAAATAACTACAACTACAACTTGAGTTATGTGATTGTTGTTGGTAGATAAGAACTTCAACCCAAAAATTCAAAAATATAAAATAATGTTCCATTCAAATTATTATTATTTATATACTACTGAAATAATAAGAAGGGGTGGTTTGTATAAGGCTGTGGCTCTAAACAATAAAAATAGGGTGCACCTTTAAATTAGTGCCAAAATATGTTATTTTAATATTGGAAATCCTTATGATGACCAGAATTTTTTTATTTTTATTTTTATCTCTAATAATAAAAGTTAAAGTTAGAAAATAGTGTAAATCGAATAGATCTATGAATACTTGAAAATCTTGAAAATTGACCATCTAGATAATACATTATGAGACGCACTATTTTCAATATTTGAAAACTTTTTTTTCTTCATGTCCATGCATCTTAAGGCTAAGATATGGAATTGAGGGCTTTTAGTATCAAAACAATTTTTTTTCTTTTAATGAATTTTGAGGTGCGCTTTAATTTGATTGTTTAGAGCCTCGCACTTATATAAACTTTTTCATAATAAAAACTTCCCAAAAAGGTAAAATTAATCAAACTTCAATTTCCAAGGGGAAATTAACATAAGGATAACTTATACATAGCAATATGTATAATCCAACTCTAATCATGGGACATACATGAATAGTGAATGTAAGAGCATAGTGCCATATTGTATACTGGGAATGCTTCGTTTAATAGTGCATCATGTAATACATTTTCTACAACTTCAATCTTTAGGATTTTCAAGTGTTCATAGATTTGCTTGATCTATACTATAAGATTTAAAATTTATAATTATATATAAAAATAAATTTTCTGGCCATCACAAAGATTTCTACCACTGAAACAACATCTTTACATACTATTTGAAGGTGCTCCTTACTTTGATGGTTTAGGGCTTCAACCTTATATAAATCATACCCATTTTTGAATGGTAAGATTTAAGTACTAAGAGCTCAAAATCCATACTCATCTAATGATTCTAATGTGGATCTCTAAATTTTGGATTGAAATAACTCTTCCTAAGCAAGTTTTTACTTGATGAAGTAATTGTACAGGAAATTTATCAAAGTACTTATAAGAAACTAACTATTTAAGACTTCACCCATATAATTTGCTTTAATTTCAAATAACCCCAAGACACATGATCATAAATCAGAATAGATGCAAATATATAATATGTTAAATAGTGCATCTCTCGTAAGTAATTTGGCAAATTTTCCTGAAATGCACAATATGCTCCCACAGATCGGGTAAATACACTCTTACAAGAAACCAAACTGCCTTGAACAAAATCAAAATTCTCGAATAGTAGATGCAAAAGTAAATAAAATATAAAAAAAACAGTATGAAAAATAGGAATAGCATATCTAAAAAATAGGAATAGGAATATAAAAAATTGGAATGACGTTCATCTGCACCATGATCACTAAACTCCCCCACCCATATCATGGGTATAAGGTGGATGTCAATGGTGTATCATGTACCATCAATCTGTTGTGGGTCATTGCATTTGATAAAATTACATTGTATCACCAATTTCATTCCTTTTAGTTTTAGCCAGTATTTATAAATTTGACTCTGTCAAGGTACTCGGGGCTTGGCTGAGACGAGTTACTTTGGTGAGTCTGAGTAACCTGCCCGAGACCAGCTCAATTGTTTTTAAAGAAATTTGACTTGGCCAAAGTACTCAGGCCTTGGCTGAGGTGAGTTACTTTGGCAAGTTTGAGTAAACTGCCCGAGACCAACTCAATTGTTTTTGAAGACAATGAAGACAAATATATATATATATATATATATATATATATATATATATATAG
>NW_006497025.1:714748-726224 GCF_000471905.2 Amborella trichopoda
GTCCAACTTTCTTAGTTAAATATCAAATGACATGCTGGTTGGGCCGCCCGATGTCAAGATGAATGGCGTGCTGGTTATGTCAAATGACTGCAACAGGAATCAAACCCTCAAGTGATGGGAACCACACATGCACTCTAGCCAAATTGCCTTTTAGATGCTGTTGAATTTAAATATGAGCAATGATTTCATACAACGGTTGCATCATAATATAATGCAACAACTTTAAAAAACCATGTTATGGCCATTTGTTTGATCCAAATTTTGAAATATATACTCTTTTCATTCTAATGAACAATCAACAAAAAAAAAAAAAATGTAAACACAACCTAGAAAGTATTTTTTTAGCCCAATTAACATAGGCCGTTCATTTGGGTGAGATGCTTAGATCTAGGTCTTATAATGATTTTTTTATTTCTAATCTTTTTGGATGACTTTATTATCATTAGATGAACAATGTTAAAAAATAAAAAAAAATGATTTTGAGTTTATAAAAGCTAAGATCTTGAAATTCACTAAATGAATAGTCTAGATTCATTTTTGAAATGGACTCATTTTGACCATATTTAGGGTTTCAAATTGATTTTTTTTTTATTTTGAATTAATAATTGAGATGAAGAGAGTGTGTGTGCCAAATTTTTGATCATACAAATAACACAAACATAGTTTTCTAGAAGTGCCGTTGCATGAAATCATTGCTCTTTAAATATATATATACAAATGTGGTGAGCAATGTGCTTCACCAAAACTCGTTTCGCCCATTAAGCTGGGGCCAAGTAGCTCGGCCAATTCCGAGTGGATCCGCCTGAGTCCATAAACACTCGTTTTAACAAGCGTATTTAGGCCAGATTATTAGCCATTCGATTGCCCATGACGTAGGACACAAAAGAAACATAGAAATCATTAGGTTTATTTGAAGGGGAAAGCTTTCCCTTATTAGAAATTCACATTAATTTTTTTTCTTTTATGGTTACATTTCCATCTTGTTGAAGTACTCTATATTTTTAAACCAATTAAAAATGAGATCACAGTCCTCTTCCGTAAAAAAATTAGGTCTTTTGTTTTCTTTGAATGTTAGCTATTGATAAAAAATTTAGATCCTTCCCATTTTTGCCAATAAGAAGTATATATTCTCCAATTAAACCCAACTAATATTATGCTTTACATTTTCCTAAATTTATTCTTATAGTTACTAGTCAAGATTTTGGATAAACAATTTTAAGTTAGGTAAAATTACAAAAAAACCCCCAAAACTACATGAAATTTACCCCAACCTAACTATTTTTTTCACTTTTTTTTCCCAAAATACACTTTCTATCTAAATACCCCCAACCAAATAAAAAATAAAAAAATGCCTAAACTACATTCTCTTACTTTTATCTTTACCTATGCTTCTCTCTCCTCTATCCCACAAAAATAGGGGATCCGGCACTGTGTAAGTGACGCCCGGCAGTAGCGCTTCGGCACTATGTAAAGTGCGGTCCGACAACTTTTATCTTTACCTATGCTTCTCTCTCCTTTATCCCACAAAAACAGGGGATCCGGCACTATGTAAGTGACGCTCGGCAGTAGCGCTCCGGCACTATGTAAAGTGCGGTCCGACAACTTTTATCTTTACCTATGCTTCTCTCTCCTCTATCCCACAAAAACAGGAGATCCGACACTGTGTAAGTGATGCTCGGCAGTAGCTCTCCGGCACTATGTAAAGTGCGATCCGACAATAGGGCTTTGGCACTGTGTAAAGTGCGGTTCGGCAGTAGGGCTCTGGCACTGTGTAAAGTACGGTCCGACAATTGTAAAGGGCCGTCGGGCAGTTGCAAAGGGCAGTCCAGCAGTTGCAAAGGGCGGATGTTACTGGATTCCAAGGGTCAAACACTATGTAAATGGCGGTTCAGCAGTACTCCGTTTTGGTTCGGTAGTTATCTTAGGGAGGTTTAACACTTGTACGCTCCGGCAACGTGATGGTGCGCTCCGGCAATGTGCTATTAGGTCCAAATGTCAACATCAAATCTAGCCAAAATGATTTTTGTGTACAAAAAGGGCATTTTTGTCTAAAAAAATGAATTTTTTCCCTTGAAGGGTATTTGGGCAACAAATTTGTTTTGAGGAAAAAAGTGAGTGAAAACTAAGTTAGGGTCAGTTGCATAGAAAGTATGATCTTGGGGTTTTTTGTAAATTTATGTCGGTAATTGCTCCTTGTTCCGTTCCATGTCTTATACTTTTGCCCTTATTTTTAGAGAGTTATACTTTTGATATTTTTATTTATTTTTAGGGCTAATGATATTAGGCAAAATATGTAATAAGATCATTTATCTTCACTTTAAGGTGGTCACAATCCATATTAACCTGGTGTAATGATTAATACAATCAAAAGTCCAAATAAAAACTTTTTAGACTTCTTGACACAACTCAACAATCAAATTTCACGTCGAATAATTACAAATGATTACTATCTTTGTAACGAGAGAAAATGATCTTATAATATACAATCTCATTATATTAATGCGCTAGGGCAATGTGTGGTGTAAATTGATTGGCCTAAATCAATCATCGATGATCATAGGAATGGACGATTCAAGCATCGGGCCCAATTAAAGAACTATGGGGAACATTTTCTTTTCTCCTGTTGGTATGATTACGGAAATGACATGGTTTTTATGTGGCCATCCTGGACATTGTAGAAGTGCGAGCTTGACAATAAATATATATTTTAAATATAATTTGATTTTAATTTTTTAAACATATATAATCTTTAATATGAAGTTCATGAATATTGATTTTTTTTTTTGAAAACTAAAAATAATAATTCTATTAAGAAAACATTTGGACCATTAGTTACAATTGTATTTAGATGGACCACCTATTTGCATCTATTTTTAAGATGAATGTTGTATGCCTTTGAAACGCATATTATAGAAATACAGTCTAGCCCGCATGAAATAATTTTCCTTATGAAAGTAGCACTTTACTATTGGACCAAGTTTGAAAGGCTTACCCCTTTTGCCCATGGATTTAATAAGTTATTGCTTGAACCTTTTTATTTTTAAAAAATAGATTTAAATGAAATTTGGGGGGCTGTTGCCCGTAATTGGGGCACATATATAAAAAATATATAAAGTTCAAAAAAGCAAAATGATTAAAATACCCCTAAAAAGTTTAGGGCTATTTTTCTCATTTAATTTTTGAAATGTTTTTTATACTTTTAGAGGTGTGTGAGGGCTAGATGAATAGAGTCCCAAATTTCATCTGATTTCCTTGTATGTAAAAATATGAATTTCAAATACTTAGCAGTCTAACCATCCGATCAGTAGCTTTTATTGAACTACAATGTGGACTATTACGTCATTTCAAAAATGTTTGCTTTATCAGTTTTTTTTGTTTTTTGTTTTCTTAATATTTAATCAAGATGAAATTTCTAGTGTTTACTTGCCCATCTCAATAAAAGATAAATGTAATTCAAATAAAAGGAAATGTCCAAAATAACCTTCAAAATTTAAGGTTTATTTTGGTCATTTGTGTTTTATAATTTTGTTTTATATATTTTATATATGTGCAAGAGGTGAAAAGCATACATGACTAATTTTTTTTCTCAATCGTATATAAAAAGATAAAATAAGATTAAAATACTCATATATATATTCTCAGCCGTCAATTTTTGGTGACCTATAACCACATTATTATCACTACTATCTTCATCATCATTTTATGTAATTTAGACCATTCAATGTTTTAGACCTACTGTAGATAAGTTATGATTTTTGAAATCCAGTTTAGCAAACAAACTTCACCATCCCATCAGTGATAACTTCAATAAATGATTAAAACTCGCTAATTTTCAGATCTGTAGGTATCTAGAGTTCCAGGTTCAAACACATGGTCTCATATTTCTTAAAATTTCCAAATAAGTTATCAAACACAATTTTTTTCAGTTCCATATTCGAACTCGTGAACTTCGTAATTTTCGTGGAAATTCCAACTTCAACTTCCTATAAAAGTCTTCAAGATTTATAAACATATGTTAAAGGGACGGTGAACTAGGCTTTTACCCTCTTTGCTGGCGGACCATGTAAAAAGCTTAATTTTGGGAGAAGTGTAAAAGACTATTTGCTTTGTATGCCTTACAATCATCTTTAGCTGTTAGATAAAAAATTAAGTCGCTGCAACTACATTATTGACTTGGTTTAAAGTAAAAAGACATTTATTAAATTTTGTAGTGCACTCTAAGTTGGATTTTATGTTGATGGCAAAAAGTGATTGCGACTTTGTGCCAAATATAAATGAACTTGTAAGAAAAAAATTATATAAGGATGCAATTAAGGTGCACCTAAGAAATCCATTGTAAAAAGTTGTTTTGAATTTGAAAAACCATCTAATGTAATCTATAAAAAAAAAAAAATCTTGAGTTCCAAAAATAGTGGATCTTGCAATACATTATCTGAACTATCCAGTTTCATTATTGTCATGTGTTTGTAAATCTACTTGATTTGAAACATTTTTAGGGTCTAAAGTTTTATAATTAAAAATGAAAATGGATTCTCAAGCCATCCTAAAAAATTTCGACACCAAAATTATATCGTATAATCGAATTTAGTGGTGCACCTTACTAAATTATATCATATAATCGAATTTAGTGGTGCACCTTAGTTTGATTGTTCAATGTTGCAAGTTGCAACCTTATACAAAGCACACTCTTTGATGGTTTATGGTTGTAAGCAATTGTTTAAAAAATGGTAAGCAATTGTTTAAAAATGGATCGATGCCCTGGATCAGGCACCCCAAAAACCCATCCGAATCGGTGAATCGCTGTTTCAGATCGGGAATTGGCCAAATCGGTTGGATTAGACATTAAAAAAAAAAATTCAAAAAAATTATTATAAAAGTTTTTTTCTAGGAATCCAACAAGAAATGAGGGTACTACATTAATAACTTATATTTTTTTGCATCAATATGCGAATATTGAGATGTTGTTTTCATGTATAGAGATTCTCATCAAATATTTATTAAAACCTAACTAAATACAATATTATACATTGAAATTAAAATTATTGGTTTGTATTTTATTATTTTATCATCGTTTTCTATACAAATAGGAATAAATTTGAAATTTGTCTTATAATATCTTCTAATTTTAAAAATCTAATATACAGCTATAACAAAAAATAATACATTGTATAATTTATAATGTAAATAAATTAATAAATAAAATATAATATTTGATTATCATTGTAATTAGTGTAATTATTAAGTACAATATTATAATAAACGTGATTAAAAAAGCAAGGGTATGACCCTCACAAATAAATAAATCTAATGTATAATAATTTGTGTTGATAGAAATATAGAATTTAGTAACATAAATTTGCAATCATATTTAAATAAATTAGGGAATTTTTTTTTTTTTCATATTTGCAATGTGAGAAAATCGATAAAGCAACTTGAAATAAATTCTAAAGTAATATGAGCTAGTGTTATTTTTCTCTATTAAAATATCTCATAAACTAGTATTTTTTTAAATGTTCAATAAACCAAAAGAAATATTAAATATTAAAAATAAAGAATTATAGGCCATTTCATTTTATAGATGCCCTTGTATAAGAGAGAAATATCTATTTATAGAACCCACCCATCCCTACATAATACAAACACCAAAAATAATTTGGAGCAAATTATCGCTATCATTTAAAATAAAGTACGCTTAAATTTGGAGTAACGTTGGGCTATGAGAATTGTCCCACATCGAAAGGATATGAGACGGAAAATGCATATATAATGAGTTGCAATAAGTCACTGGCAAGGAATTGTTTGGGAATAGGGCCTCGTGCAAGGTGCTAGGGTCCACCATGTGAGGTTTGTCCACACAAGCAAAAGGTGGGCAGGAGAGTTTTTGAATAAAAAATTGGATGTGCCAGAGCTCACGAATTGGATGTGCCAGAGCCCACGACGTCGTCAAAATAAGACGCGTTAGAGCCCACGATTCTTGACATCAGCATGGTGATTTAAATGCTTTTTAATAATAAAATGGTAGACGCGCCAGAGCCCACGATTCATGACATCAACATGGTGATTTAAATGTTTTTTAATAATAAAATGGTACAAATGGTTTTTATTTTAGATTTGAGACGGCTTGAGCGATACCTGATCCGAATTGCCTGATTTCATATTGAATCGCCGATTTTTCGAATACTAGTTGCAAGTATAGCACACCCTAACTTATAATATACAATCCCCTAATTTTAGTTATCTTCTCTATATTGTTATTCTATGATATGTCCTATGAGGTTCTCTCTTGTCTCATTAGGGCACAAGTCTTCTTAAAAACAAAACAAAATATATTAAAATATATTTAATATATTGATATATATTGGAATATTATGTGTTGGTAATGAGAAATATACTAAAATAAAACAAAATTTGCTTTAAATGTGGGTTCTCATCGATCCAGCATAGTCGAATGCTCCAAAATTTATTTGGTTTTATTGTTCCTTCAACAGTTTATTTAGCCCACGGGTTTCTTCTCTTTTATCGTTTCTTTTTATTTCTAATTGTTGAGATGGAAGGCCAGGGCTCAACTCCTTCAAGCTTCTGCGATTTGCAGAGGCTCCATGAAGGCCTTTATTTATTAACTTTTACTGGAAATTTGGATCATGGGTCTCTCTCTCCTTCTCTTTCTCTTAAAAAATCAGACAATGCAACTGTGTATGCATGTGCATGTGTGTGTGCGAGGGCAAGCGCATGACTGCATGTGCATGCAAGCTTTGGAGTTTATACTTTATACTTCTTTTCCATTTTTATTGCTGAAAGTCTTTTGCTTTCAATTTCATCCTGTTGTTCAACGTTCATTACTTTTCCTCTTATACAGATTTAGTCGAGATGCCATCCGTCAGATCAATGAATCACTCGATCAGGTAAAGATGTTTTCTAAGGAGAAATTAGAATTTACGGTTTTCAAATGAAATAACAAGTTGGATTTGTAAAATTCTTAACCGGTTCCGTAAAATAATGATTTTTATTATAATATGTGATGTTCTTTTGAAACCAATGTTATGGGACTCGTCATTAGGGCGAGGCTGAGTTACTTACCCAAGTCCGAGAGGACTCGAGCGTGTCTCATAGTACTGTTTGAAACTCAACGAGTTCTCACTGGGTTGGATTTTGCCTCCCTCAGAAGTTCATATCATTTTAGAGTTGCAAGAATAGCAAAAACATAGTTTCATGGGATCGAGAGTAGGATATAGGTCATTGGTTAGCTCTAGAGAATAAATATTATCGCAAGAGTATGAACTACCGGTCTAGGTTTCCATTCCAATTGACATATTCGAAAACCATTAACAATTTACAAAAAATAGGTAGGGGTCTGTATCCTCCATTGATCCACCCAAAATGGTTCTTATGATAACTTAAAAATCTACTTCTACCCCTATTTATGAAATTTTATGTTAAAAAAATAGTGCAGATCAGTAGTTTTATAAACATTAAAAAATCTTGAAAATAGTGTTGATCAAAAGCCTTAAATACCATAAATTTGATAGACTTGCTCACACTCTTAACTAAACTAAATCCCTGGGTGTCCATGACATTGACAGCTTTGTCCATAAGTATTTTTTCATTTTTTGTATAAATAATGAAAATAATAGTGCGTTTAGTTTATTTTATTTTATATTAATTACATTTTATGAAAATCTCGATATTCAGGTTGGCAATGATAAGGAGGCATTTGCGTTGGTCATCACAAATGAGGTTCTGACTCACTTCAAGCCATCATCTAATGGTCAGGAATAATTATGACCTCTTTGAAACAAAGATAAATAGTCTCTTAACATACAATCCGTTTTACAAAGTATCAAATATGTTTACAAATAAGTTTTTTTATAAGTATTCATCTCATAATGTTTAAGAATAAATAACTTAGTCAATGAGAAATCAGGGCAAGTTCTTCTCAAAAGGGATGGATGTTAACCATCTTCGAAGGGTCAACATAGATCAAGGGAAGGTAAGCAAGCTAAATTTAAACAGACTTTATATATTATTGTTTGAATTTTCGTAATATTTGTAACATGTAAAACTAGTAAAGACGTTTGTTTCTAATTTTTTATTTTATTATTATTATTATTATTGTTATTATTATTATTATTATTATTATTTATTTAATTATTTATTTATTTTTATGATTTAAACAGGAATATGTACATGCATTTCAAATGCTAGTAAGCAGACTTCTAACCCTTTGCGTCCCAACCATAGCCGTTGTAAGGTGAGTCAATTTCATTTCACCATGACGGAATTTTTCATGGTTTATACCCTAAAAGTCCTCCTTTTATTCTAGACTGATTTACGGAATTTTTCATGGTTTATACCCTAAAAGTCCTCCTTTTATTCTAGACTGATTTACGGAATTTTTCATGGTTTATACCCTAAAAGTCCTCCTTTTATTCTAGACTGATTATGTACAGATCTTAAAATTTTAAGTAAAATACAAAATGTTATGTGGAAATTACAAAAAAAGTCGGTCAACCCATCTTTTTTTTTTTTTTTTCAAAATTACCCTATGTGGTCAATGCTAATTTTGAATTTGTTTTTAGGTTTGTTTTTTGTTTTTTGTTTTTTGTTTTTTCATTAGTAGGGCAATGCTCGATGGTTTAAGGCATTGCCCTACTAATGGATAAACTAAAAAGTAAAATCAAAATTTAGGTTGCCTGAGGGGCAATTTATTTTAAAAAAAAAAACAAAAAATGTGAGTTGACCGACTTTATTTGTAATTCCAATATATAAGTAGAACATTTTGTATTTTACATAAAAGTTTAAAGTCCGTATGTAAATCATTCTTTATTGTACCATGGAACGGAAGAATAATTAAATGATCATCTTGTGAGACCATCCCACAGCTTGACACAGACTCAAATAATCAGGCTTGGGCTTGAGTGATTAACAATTGGCGTTAGCAGCATTTAGTTTCAGGATTCCTAATCCTAAACTATCCAATGAAATAAAAACAAAAACACTATTGAACTACCCAAAAAAAACGAAAAAAAAAGAAAAAAATAAAGGCAGAAACCTAGACATGGGATGCTCACTTATGCACACGTCGAAAACAAATAATAGGGACGCTAGGTCACCCCGTTAAAGGATAATAATTTATATAAATACCAAATTTTATTAAGGAAAATGTTTTGAAAGCGTTATAGTCATATCAAAATAAATAAGCATCACCTCAAAACTCACGAAAACAAAATAAGTAAGCATCACCTCAAAACTTACGAAAAAGTGCAGTTCTGACTTTGGCAAACGTCCAAATCGATCATCTCTACCTTGATCATTCTGATTGTGAAAAAGATTTAGATTTCAAGCTCTAAACATAGTGTATATTATAATACATTATCTAGACCATTCATTTTCAAGTATTTGCGGATCGGTAAGATTTGTACCATTTTTTGAGCTACAAATTTCAAAATTGATAGTAGAAATTAATTTGCGCCATCATAGAAATCTCCCATTCTCAAATTTGATATTTTGTAACCATGATAAATTAATAAAGATTTTTGTTCTTACTTTTTTTATTTCTAAATGTTGATGTCATTTTGTGGTCAGGGGACATGCTGCTGGGCCAGGTTGCATTTTTGCTTTGGCTCATGATTATAGACTCATGACCTCTTATTATGGTTATATCTTCATGAGTGAGGTAATTATTAGCAATCATATATGTATAATATTATTTTTCTGTTTATTTCATGACCTTTTTCTAACCTTTATAATGGCCAAATATTTAATAAAAGGCATATGTTTCCCTTATCATGCATGCTCAACTTAGCAAATGACTTAAGTGCATAAAAGCACAGGGAAGGGAAAGTATGCTCTAATCCTCAGGACCATGGAAATAGACATGCTTTGGATGTCCTATTAGCCATACACCAGGCTCATCTTTATTTGCCTTATCTGTGTTATTTTTTTCCCTTCACTAAATTGACTAGAGTTTGAGCAGAACACCACGCATTGTATAAAGCACACAGTTTCTATGAATCCACATAAAAATGAGGACCCTCTCGAAAATCTGTTTTTGAGATGGATTTTTGGATCCGAGTTTTAGTGACATACAATCTCTTACATGGAGATCATGAATATGAAAAAATGAATAGATTTTAAAATTAAAATAATAATTTTATAAAAAAACTTATGGAATATTAGTTTTACTGTTTTTAGATGGACCACCCATTTGCAATCCATCTTTAAAATAGACGCTTTATACCTAGGAGGACGCAATGTAGAAATGCATCCTGTGACTCATGGAACAATTTTCCTTGTAGTAATAGGATAAAAAGGATGTACAAAGATAATGGAAGAGGGGGGCAAGATTGATTTGAGATCCACCTCCCCTAGGACAGGGGTTATGTATGCTCCCTCTTTCATTTCTTGGTCCATGTTCCCAATTGCATAAAAAATGGATCCACCTCCACCTCAATTTTGTAATGTTCTGAAAATAGGCACCCAACAATGGTCATGTTTTACTATTTAGTATTATTTAAGTTCTTAAAATCGTTTATATGAATATTGACGTGCCAAGTTGACAAACTACTAATTATAACACACTTTTAGAGAAAAAAATAGGCCATCCAAATTGGGTCTTAGGAAGCCCTTCACTAGTCAATCATTGCATTTCATGGTGCCGTACATAGACCATGGGCTACCATTTGGAGTGTTGTCATTATATGGGCTTCTCTTCTCTCTTGATCAACATTGAATAGTTGATTGGATGGTGATGATCCTGTGACATGGGTTTCGATGGTGATGAGGACCATAATATACTTACCCTATAGTTACCGAACTAGGAAAACTATATGATGGTCATGAGGATCATAATATACTTTCCCCATAGTCATCAATTAAAAAATAGAGGTATATATATATATATATATATATATCAAATGAGACCAATGGTTTAACAAACGGATCGGTGACCCGGATCAGGCTTCCAAAAAACCGATCCGGATCGGAGAATCAGCCATCCGGATCCGGAATCGGGTGAATCGGTCATAATAAAGCTTAAAAAAAATCTGAAAAAATTATTAAAATTCATTATAAATATTATTTTTTAGGAATTCAATAAGAAATGAGGGTACTCCATTAAGAATTTTCATGTTTTTGAATGAATATGCGAATATTGATATGTTCTTTCCCTGCATGAATCGCCATTCAGCATTTAATTTACATCACACAAAAGGATAAACATATAATTATCATGGAATAAGTATATCAACATACATGGACTACAATAAAGCATAAAATTAGTAACATATGATCTAAAAATAAAATGATAGACGACGTTATTGTTCTTCTTGGTCACGCTGGTGCCATTGATTGAATTCGTTTAACAATTCGTTGATTCGATCTAAAAACGAATCATTGATATTAGAAGGCGTATGACTATTCCCAAATCCCTGAGTGTTAGTGTTTTGTTGTGTTTCCAATCTAAAATCCCCGAAGATTG
>NW_006497025.1:750629-767596 GCF_000471905.2 Amborella trichopoda
TATATATATATATATATATATATATAGTGGTTTAGCATCTAAAGCTAAATTTTCATAGAAATCAACTATATAGTTTAAACAACCTAAGAATCTTTGTAATTTAGTTTTGTCTAATATAATATCTGGGAATTTATCAGCAAATTGAATAGATCGTTCTATTGGGATAATTGTACCATGATAAATATGATGTTCTAAAAATCTAATCTTAGTTTGACATATATTAATCTTTTTAGCAGAGACTACTAGTCCTGCATGTTTTACTGAGTTAATAAAAACATTAATATGCTTAAAATGTTGATCTATATTTTCAGAGAATATTAAAATATCATCAATATATACAATCATGAATATGAAATATGGTTTAAATACTTCATTCATAATTTTTTGAAATTCTGATGGAGCATTTTTAAGGCCAATTGGCATTACATTCCATTCGTATTGTCCGACGGCACATTGAATGCAGTTTTAAATTTATCTTCTTCTTTTATTCGTATTTGCCAGTATCCTAATTTAAATCAAATTTGGAAAAGATTGTGGCTTTAGCTAGTATATCTAATAAATCTTTTTTATTTGGGATTGGATATCTTATCCATTGTAGAACTTTATTTAATGGTTTATAGTTTATAACTAATCTAGGTACATCTCTTTCTTTTTCTGTATTTTTATTGACATAGAATGCAGCACAACTCCCAGGATAAGTACTTGGTCTTATTAAATTTTTAGCTAATAATTCCTTTATTTCATTTTGACATGTTTCTAATAAGGTTGAATTCATCTGAACAGGTCTTGCCTTAGTTGGTATTTTTTATTCTTCAAATCCATTTTCATATGGCAATCCTATAATATGTTTTTTCCTAGTCCAGAAAGCATTTGGTATTTCACTACAAACTTCTTGTTCAATCTTTTGTTTGATTTGTTTAATTTAGTTTTGTATTTCTTCTTTTTGTAATGCTTCTTCAATATTCCTATAGAGAATTTCTTCTTTTAATGAGTATAAAAATGATTCTTTATTTTGTATAATTGTTTTAACATTATTAATTTCTTTGAGTTTAGGTTTGTCTATAAATTCAAATATGATTTTATTTCTAGCTATTGCAGTTTCTATTCCTGAATGAGTGATTAGTATTAGATATAGTAGAGTAAGAAATGGAACTCCTAATATTACTGATTGACTTAGTCTTTTTACCATAATGAAAGGTGTTGGAAAACAATGTTCTTTATTACATACTACAGCATTAGATAATTTATATTTTATAAATAATCTACTACCATCAGCTGTATTTAATATTTGAATAGTTTTATCAAAATATTTTGTAGGTATTAATCCTTCATTTATACAGTTTAAATCAGCTCCTGAATCTATAAGAGCTATTGAATGAAACTCTTACTCTTTATTAATAACAATTTTAATTATTACAAACTAGTTTTGGGTTATTACTTTGTTTATTATATTTACAGATGTATTAGTGTCTATTTCTTCTATTTTTGTTCCTGATGTTTCAGGTATATCTACTAATTGGGTGAATTCTATTTCATCCGCGTCAGTTATTTCTCCATTAACTTCATTTTGTAATTCTAATATTTTTATTCTATTTTTAAGATGATTTATTTCTATTTTTACTTCATTTACTTCTTGTTTTAGTTCAGCTATAGTAGGTTCTTTTTGCATATTTTCTTTTTGGCTAATTCTTTTCATTATATCAGCAAAATTATACTCATCTGGGGTTTTATTAAAAGAGTAGTTTTAGGTTTGGATTTTGCAATATTAATAAATTGAGTTAGAATTTCTCTTTTCTCATCAGGATTATTTATTTTATCTATAATATCTAAGATTAATGAATCTTCTTTTGATAACATATTACAAGATGGCATACTACAAGAACATTCCATATCAGAAGAGCTTGAAATTATAATATTTTCATCTTCTATTTGTCCTATAAGAGAAATATCACTACTACTATCATCTTTTGAACTTGAAGTAGATTCTTCTTTATTTAATTGGATAATATCATATATTTGATTTCTTATGTTTTCATCTAATATAATTGCATTTAGTTTCTTCTTGACTTTACATGTATTTTTATAATGGCCTACTTTTCCGCATTTATAACAAACATGTGTTTTCTTTTTGCCTTTTCTATATTGATCTTTAGGCAAGAATTTTTTTTTATATATATTTTTTTCTTTCTTTTATACAATTTTCTTTCTTTCTTATCTGGTCTATATTTTTTATGTTTATGTTTATGAATTTTGTCTTTACATTGTTCTATATGGTAACTAAATTGTTGACAAAAATCTCATAATTCTTTTTTACCTGTTATATTCTGTTTATCCAATTGTTTCTTTAATTTCATGTCTGTGCAAAGGGCTAATCCTTCAGCACATATTACTGTTGACAATTCTCCTAGAGTATAAGCAGAATATTGTATAGTTCCACCATGTTTATTTTTTAACTAACTTTCTCAGTAAATAAATGTGGTAGTCCTGAAATAAATTTTCCTTTCCAGTGATCAAGATGACTATCTTCTCTGGATAAGAGTCTGAAAAAAAAAACATCCTTATATCATTTATAATGTGATAAAGTTGGACATCTTAAATTAGAAAGTAAGTCTTCAGATCAGGCTTCCATTAGTGCAGTACTCCCCACAAAGTGAAGTGTTATAGTAAAAATGAGTGTATTAACAACATCACTTTCAGAATAAAGGATATCTTCATTTTTAACAGTCCATTGACGAGTATTGGTTAGAATTTGATTTTTTAATGTTTCAGGGAAATGAAAATCCCACCATCCTCTTAACCAACTAGTAAATCCACAGACTATAGCATTGGCGACTTCTTGGTCTTTGTTGCCAACAATTTTGCAAGCTGAAGCATACATTGTCATATGTTTCATTGTATCTAATATTTGGGTTTCAGCCATGCCATCAATATTCCAATTGACTATTGATCTTCCTGAGTAGGAAGTTGTATGGGATATTAAATCTTCTTCAAATTGAATATCAACTGGTGTGGGTCTAAGATGGTAAGGTCTGGCAGTAGCAGGTTTCCAACCTTTACCATATGCTATTCTCTGGATTTGTGGAGTATTTGATTCTGTGAAGGCTAATGTCTGGTGTTCAATAGTGTCTTCTATTATTGGTATTTCTTCCTGAAGAGTTAATGTAGAAGATTCTGGTATAAATTTTGATTTACCCTTTATGTCTTTTATATCTAAATCGACTAATTTGGATATAAGTTGATCCATTAAAGTTTTATTGTTTTCAATCATATGGAATTTATTTAATTCAGGAGGAGGTTTAAATAATAAAGTCTTTTTGGGTTCTGGAATTGGATTTGGTCTGATCATATTTTCTATTCTCATAATTTGTTTTCCTATGGATTGCATATATAAGTTTGTATAATTATTTTGTTCAATTATGTGTGTAATTAATTCAGTGTGATGAACAATTTCTCCAGTTGTCATTTTACAAGGAGTAGCTCTTATTTCAGAAACAAGTGAACTTTTTCCTTTTTTGCTAGATCCTGTTATAATTATACTTCTTTCTGGAGGATGTATACTAGTTATATTTATACCTTCTATTGTTTGATATGTAGTATATTGATTGTCTATGGTACTTATTTTATTTTTCTCAAAATCTGGAATTTCAACTTTTCTTTCCATTAATGTTCTTCTTAACCATGTAAAGAATCCTAAATTACATGTTATTGATTTATATAGCTTGTTATACCTTTTATAGAATAGTTCAATTAATCTGGGTTGAAATATTTTTAAATACCATTCCCATATATCTTTATTTTCTTTAGAAAGATAATCTTGCTCTATCCATTGTTTAGATAATGGTTTAGTGATGGTTAATATTTGAAAATCCATTTCTGTGTCAGCAAGAGCTAGTTCAGTTTTCAATGTGGGTTGATATTGTGGAATTACTATATTATCTTTTGTTTTTAATAAACTTTGTATTTTTTGATTCATTTTACTTGATGTAGAGTGTCTAGATGATTCTCCAATATTATTTTTTGATAATATATGTTGACGAAGTATACTTGAATCTATACTTGAATCATCCCTTATTATTTGATTAGGAAATTGGATTTCTACTTTCCCATCCTGGTGTTCTATAATTCTATCAGGAATATTCCTATTGGGTGCTTTTAAATGATTATTTTCATTTTTTATGTTGCAAGCTTCAGGTAATTTAATATCTGACCGTTGTATGGTTTTAGAAATGATTACATTTGATTTTTCAATATTTGTTTGGAAGAGAGTAGTTTTTCCTTTGGTATCTATTTGGACAGCATTTAGACATAATGTATTCATTACTTTGTAATATATTCTATATACAGTAGCGATATTCTGAGATTCTGGTAACATATCAAAACCTTGGGTTTTAAGATTTAATGTTAATACTTTTAAGATATTAGGATCAGTGAAGGATATTTAATAATCTGGAAAATAATTAAAATATATTGGTTCGCTACATAGGCTTGATTCTATCATTCCTAATAGGGAATCAAAAAACTTATTATGTCTATTATCTCTCAAACATACTAGAATAGAATTATTTAACCCTAGTCTTGTTAAATGTTTAATAGCTATTTGAATTAATCTTATATGTAAATAATTATAATTTTTAATTTTATGTGCCTGTATTATTTTATTTGATATAAATTAAAAGTTTTCTTGATTACTAGTTACTGATACTGTTTGTTCTACGGTTTTTATTGCATAACCTACTTTTAATTTGAAAGTTCCTGTATTATATACATTTGAAATAGCTACTTTAGGTATATTCCAATTTGTAATTTGTTTTTCAATATTATCAATTACAACTTTTTCTTTGTTTTTTATCCTTAGAGTATTACTAGCTTGTGATAGTGTATTACTTGATAGATTCTTAATGAAATTTGCCATTATTAGGTTGCGGATCAGTGCTTTTTCTGGCTACCTCTTACGTCTTTTTGACCTCAACGGCTCTCCTAGCCTTAACGGTCTCTCGACTGGGTGCACTTAAGCCTCAACTCTCGGACCAACTTTCTCTAATGGTAAATATCAGTAGTATTTCTACCTCATAACACACTAACACTTACTATTAATGCTCCTTAAATTAGAAACAAAGATTTATGTTGTTTATAGAGTTCTAAACAGAGTTAGCTCTGATACCATTTAACGCCAAGTTCTACTCTGAACCTAATTGAACCTAATTATGAAACTAATTTATCATAATCGAGTCTAAACTAATCTCACATAACCTAAGTACAAAAATAGTAAAACTAGAATGACTATCGAGAAAGGAGCTATATCTATTACTAACCAAGTAGAATAGGCATTCTCATATATTTTAACACTTAAAACGATAGGGATTAACATAACTTTATTCATGCATAAATTATACAGACTAACATACTGTATACAGAGAAAGAAATTTACAGTGACAACATGACAGAATAAAACTTACAGTAATAATATAAGCTTACAAACTAACATACTGTGAAAACCAAACTTACAATATACTCACAAAGTACAGATGCAGAAACTGCAAAACGACTTCCACTCTGGTGGACTGAATCTTGGTAGATCCTTGAGATGACAATCACACATTTATAATCTAAAACTAAACACTCAAAAACTCAACTGAAATATTTACAATAGAAGAGGGAGAAGAAGAAGAGGACTGGAGAGTCGGTCTGAGCTTGCTGTGACTTCTTGAAATCTTCCGATGATTTCCAAATGAGAAGAGGTCTTCCTTTTATAGACTCTGGACTCCAAATATCTCTGAATTGTATTTCAATCTTAATTATTTTGAATGGACGTCTACAGGTGGCAAGAGTCGCTGCCATCTATGAAGAGGGAAATGGATGAGTGTGTTTCCTTCGTGGCAAGTACGGTGAGATCGATGGAGACAGTAATTGTTGGCGGGTTGTTAGCTGGCGTGACGAGTTGATGCGAAGTGGCTGCACGGATGGTCGTTAAAGATGAAGGAATCCAAGGTGGCTGTACGGATGGTCGACGAAGGTAAATGAATCTTTATTTTATTTTTGTCTTATATGATATTGCATTGCTTCATCGGTGTCGACGACAATATTTGGTCACTTCAGGGCACTATTTCAGCAAATTATGTCACTCCAGGGCACTACTTTAGCATATTATGTCACTTCATCAGCACTGTTCAGTCACGGGGTATATTGGTACAAGAATATTACGTCTTGTCATATTTGCTTTAGTCATATCATGGAACATATGCTTCTTTCGGGCCTTCAGGTTATGGGCTAATACAATGATTGCTTCTGAGACATACCGTGGGCTGATAGATCTTGGGCTTCTTCAATGGCTTCTGTTTTTGTAGCATTTTTTGCTTCTTCTGAAAAGATTTCATATAGTTGTTTTTCTAATTCGGCTCTGGTGGCTTGAAGATTATGCTTTCTCATTTGAGATATATATTCAGATAAATTATTTGGGTGAAAGTAAGAAGGAGGTTTGAAGCTAGTTGGGACTTGTTTATTAGAATATGTTCTGGGTCTAAATTGTGGTAGACAAAAACGTCCCACCACTTCACAGCAATCTGTTTCCCCAAACATGGGATATATTCATAATTATTGATATTATTATCTGATATAGCAAATGACCATTTCAATATCCATGGTATCTGATAAAAGGCAACAAAATATAAGTGATAATTGATTTTTGGATCCTTCCCGTTGTATTCAATAAACTTTTCTTGAGAGGCTTGGAGGGTTTTCGGCATTATTTGGGAGAGAGATCCCCAAACTGTAAACCAGTTTAGGAACCAATTAGGAACAGGTCCGGTTACCACCATTTTAAACTGGAGCAACCAGGTGTGTGAATTATATTGGTTTTGGATGGTAAGTATGCGATGCCAAGCATCAATATAGTCAGAGTATCGGTAATGTTTATTTGGGAAATCGGGAGATTGTAATTTTCTAGATCGTAAAGGGTCTGAGCGCCATTCACTGAAATTCAGTATCTTTCGTATTTGCCTCTTTGAATATGATATGATCTTTGAATTTTTATGAAAATAATGAGTAAGATATATAGAACATGTTTCAAGTAAAATCATTTCAAACCAATCTCTGGTTTTCATACCATTAGAGGGGTTCAAATTATTGCATAAGTAATATTTAGGTATCGTATTTGGGTCTTCTGAAGCATGTTCACTTTCAATGATAGCATCAACTATAAAAGCAATATTTTCATATGGAGATTTGTTTGAAGTTGTAGGCTTTCGTATGGTTGGAGATTGTATGAACAACGGAGTTTGCGGAGATAATGGTGTTTGGCTAGAGTGTTGAGGATAGTTTAATGGACTTTTTGGGAGACTGAGTGAATATGGAGTCAAGCTTTTATCAGGGGGTTGTATTGGAACAATATCTAGGGATGTTTCCATAGGAGCCTTTCCTTTGAGTTTTATTTTTTGTACAGTTTGAGTATGTTCAGTCGTCCATTTGGGAGGATTCTTTTTAAGTCTATCATATAGTGGTTTAGCATCTAAAGCTAAATTTTCATAGAAATCAACTATATCTTTTAAACAACCTACAAATCTTTGTAATTCAGTTTTGTCTATTATAATATCTGGGAATTTATCAACAAATTGAATAGATCGTTCTATTGGGATAATTGTCCCATGATAAATATGATGTCCTAAAAATCTAATTTTAGTTTGACATATATTAATCTTTTTAGCAGAGACTACTAGTTCTGCATGTTTTACTGAGTTAATAAAAACAATAATATGTTTAAAATGTTGATCTATATTTTCAGAGAATACTAAAACATCATCAATATATACAATCATGAATTTGTAATATGGATTAAATACTTCATTCATAATTTTTTGAAATTCTGATGGAGCATTTTTAAGGCCAAATGGCATTACATTCCATCCGTATTGTCCGAACGGCACATTAATGCAGTTTTATATTTATCTTCTTCTTTTATTTGTATTTGCCAGTATCCTAATTTTAGATCAAATTTGGAAAAAATTATGGCTTTAGCTAGTCTATCTAATAAATCTTTTTTATTTGGTATTGGATATCTTATTCATTGTAGAACTTTATTTAATGGTTTATAATTTATAACTAATCTAGGTACACCTCTTTCTTTTTCTGCATTTTTATTGACATAGAATGCAGCACAACTCCAAGGAGAAGTACTTGGTCTTATTAAATGTTTAGTTAATAATTCTTTTTTTTCATTTTGACATGTTTCTAATAAGGTTGAATTCATTTGAACAGGTCTTGCCTTAGTTAGTATTTTTTATTCTTCAAATCCATTTGCATATGGCAATCCTACAATATGTTTTTTTCTAGTCCAGAAAGCATTTGGTATTTCACTACAAATTTCTTGTTTAATCTTTTGTTTGATTTGTTTAATTTGGTTTTGTATTTCTTCTTTCTGTAATGATTCTTCAGTATTCCTATAGAGAATTTCTTCTTTTAATGAGTATAAAAATGATTCTTTATTTTGTATAGTTGTTTTAACATTATTAATTTCTTTGAGTTTAGGTTTGTCTATAAATTCAAATATGATTTTATTTCTAGCTATTGCAGTTTCTATTCCTATATGAGTGATTAGTATTGGATAGAGTAGAGTAAGAAATGGAACTCTTAATATTACTGATTGACTTAGTCCTTTTATCATAATGAAAGGTGTTGGAAAACAATGTTCTTTATTATATACTACAGTATTAGACAATTTATATTTTATAAATAATCTACTACCATCAGCTGTATTTAATATTTGAGTAGTTCTCTCAAAATATTTTGTAGGTACTAATCCTTCATTTATACAGTTTAATAATTTGAACCCCTCTAATGGTATGAAAACCAGAGAGTGGTTTGAAATGATTTTACTTGAAACATGTTCTATATATCTTACTCATTATTTTCATAAAAATTCAAAGATCATATCATATTCAAAGATGCAAATACGAAAGATACTGAATTTCAGTGAATGGGGCTCAGACCCTTCACGATCTAGAAAAATAATATCTCCCTATTTCCCAAATAAACATTACCGATACTCTGACTATATTGATGCTTGGCATCGCATACTTACTATCCAGAACCAATATAATTCACACACCTAGTTCCTCCAGTTTTAAATGGTGGTAACCGAACCCGTTCCTAATTGGTTCCTAAACTGGTTTACAGTTTGGGGATCTCTCTCCCAAATAATGCCGGAAACCCTCCAAGCCTCTCAAGAAAAGTTTATTGAATACAACGGGAAGGATCCAAAAATCAATTATCATTTATATTTTGTTGCCTTTTATTAGATACCATGGATATTGAAATGGTCATTTGCTATATCAGATAATAATATCAATAATTATTAATATATCCCATATTTGGGGAAACAGATTGCTGTGAAGTGGTGGGACGTTTTTGTCTACCACAATTTAGACCCAGAACATATTCTAATGAAACAAGTCCCAACTAGCTTCAAACCTCCTCCTTACTTTCACCCAAATAATTTATCTGAATATATATCTCAAATGAGAAAGCATAATCCTCAAGCCACCAGAACCGAATTAAAAAAACAACTATATGAAATCTTTTCAGAAGAAGCCGAAAATGCTACAGAAACAGAAGCCATTGAAGAAGCCCAAGATCTATCTGCACACGGTATGTCTCAAAAGCAATCATTGTATTAGCCCATGACCTGAAGGCCCGAAAGAAGCATATGTTCCATGATATGATTAAAGCACATATGACAAGACGTAATATTCTTCTACCAATATTCCCCGTGACTCAACAGTGCTGATGAAGTGATATAATATGCTGAAATAGTGCCCTGAAGTGACCAAATATTGTCGCCGACACCGATGAAGCAATGCAATATCATATAAGACAAAAATAAAATAAAGATTCTTTTACCTTCGTCGACCATCCGTAAAGCCACCTTGGATTCCTTCATCTTTAAAGATCATCCGTGCAGCCACTTCGCATCAACTTGTCACGCCAGCTAACAACCCGCCAACAATTTCTGTCTCCATCGATCTCACCGTACTTGCCACGAAGGAAACACACTCATCCATTTCCCTCTTCATAGATGGCAGCGAATCTTGCCACCTGTAGACGTCCATTCAAAATAATTAAGATTGAAATACAATTCAGAGATATTTGGAGTCCGGAGTCTATAAAAGGAAGACCTCTTCTCATTTGGAAATCATCGTAAGATTTGAGGAAGTCACAGCAAGCTCAAACCGACTCTCCTGTCCTCTTCTTCTTCTCCCTCTTCTATTGTAAATGTTTCAGTTGAGTTTTTGAGTGTTTATTTTAGATTGTAAATGTGTGTTTGTCATCTCAAGGATCTACCAAGATTCTGTCCACCAGAGTGGAAGTCGTTTTGCAGTTTTTGCATCTGTACTTTGTGAGTATATTGTAAGTTTGGTTTTCACAGTATGTTCGTTTGTAAGCTTATGTTATTACTGTAAGTTTTATTCTGTCATGTTGTCACTATAAATTTCTGTCTCTGTATACAATATGTTAGTTTGTATAATTTATGCCTGAATAAAGTTGTGTTAAGTTATGTTAATCTGTATCGTTTTAAGTGTTAAAATATATGAGAATACCTATTCTACTTGGTTAATAATAGATATAGCTCCCTTCTCGATAGTCATTTTGGATTTACTATTTTTGTACTTGGGTTATGTGAGATTAGTTTAGGTGAAAATCCCACCATCCTCTTAACCAACTAGTAAATCCACAGACTATGGCTTTGGCGACTTCTTGGTCTTGGTAGCTAACCATTTTGCAAGCTAAAGCATGCATTGTCATATGTTTCATTGTATCTAATATTTGGGTTTCAGCCATGCCATCAGTATTCCAATTGACTATTGATCTTCTTGAGTAGGAAGTTTTATGGGATATTAAATCTTCTTCAAATTGAATATCAACTGGTGTGGGTCTAAGATGGTAAGGTCTGGCAGTAGCAGGTTTCCAACCTTTACCATATGCTATTCTCTGGATTTGTGGAGTATTTGATTCTGTGAAGGTTAATGTCTGGTGTTCAATAGTGTCTTCTATTATTGGTATTTCTTCCTGAAGAGTTAATGTAGAAGATTTTGGTATTAATTTTGATTTACCCTTTATGTCTTTTATATCTCAATCGGCTAATTTGGATATAAGTTGATCCATTAAAGTTTTATTGTTTTCAATTATACGGAATTTATTTAATTCAGGAGGAGGTTTAAATAATAAAGCCTTTTTGGGTTCTGAAACTGGATTTGGTCTGATCATATTTTCTATTCTCATAGTTTGTTTTCCTATGGATTCATATATAAGTTTGTATAATTATTTTGTTCAATTATGTGTGGAATTAATTCAGTGCGATGAACAATTTCTCCAGTTGTCATTTTATAAGGAGTAGCTCTTGTTTCAGAAACAAGTGAACTTTCTCCTTCTTTGCTAGATCTTATTATACTTCTTTCTGGAGGATGTATACTAGTTATATTTATACCTTCTATTGTTTGATATGTAGTATATTGATTGTCTATGGTACTTGTTTTATTTTTCTCAAAATCTGAAATTTCAGCTTTTCTTTCCATTAATGTTCTTTTTAACCATGTAAAGAACGCTATATTACATGTTTTTTATTTATATAGCTTGTTATACCTTTTATGGAATAGTTCAATTAATCTGGGTTGAAATCTTTTTAAATACTATTCCCGTATACCTTTATTTTCTTTAGAAAGATAATCTTATTCTATCCATTGTTTAGATAATGGTTTAGTGATGGTTAATATTTGAAAATCCATTTCTGTGTCAATAAGATCTAGTTCAGTTTTCAATTTGATATTGTGGAATTATCATATTATCTTTTGTTCTTAATAAACTTTGTATTTTTGGATTCATTCTACTTGATGCAGAGTGTCTAGATGATTCTCCAATATTATGTTTTGATAATATATGTTGACGAAGTATAACTGAATCTATACTTGAATCATCCCTTATTATTTCATTAGAATATTGGATTTTTACTTTCCCATCCTGGTGTTCTATAATTCTATCAGGAATATTTCTATTGGGTGCTTTTAAATGATTATTTTCATTTTCTAGGTTCCAAGCTTCAGGTAATTTAATATCTGACCATTGTATGGTTTTAGGAATGATTAAATTTGATTTTTTAATATTCTTTTGGAAGAGAGTAGTTGTTCATTTGGTATCTATTTGGACAGCATTTGGACATAATGTATTCATTACTTTGTAATATATTCTATATACAATAGCGATATTCTGAAATTCTGGTAACATTTCAAAACCTTGGGTTTTAAGATTTAATGTTAATACTTTTAAGATATTAGGATCAGTTAAGGATATTAAATAGTTTGGAAAACAATTAAAATATATTGGTCCGCTACATAGGCTTGATTCTATCATTCCTAATAGGGAATCAGAAATCTCTTAAACATACTAAAATAAAATTATTTAACCCTAGTCTTGTTAAAGGTTTAATAGCTATTTGAATTAATCTTATATGTATATAATTGTAATTTTTAGTTTTATGTGCCTGTATTATTTTATTTGATAATAATTGAAAGTTTTCTTGATTACTAGTTACTGATACTGTTTGTTCTATGGTTTTTATTGCATAACCTACTTTTAATTTGAAAGTTCCTGTATTATATACATTTGAAATAGGTACTTTAGGTATATTCCAATTTGTAATTTGTTTTTTAATATTATCTATTACAACTTCTTCTTTGTTTTTTATCCTTAGAGTATTACTAGCTTGTGATAGTATATTACTTGATAGATTCCTGATGAAATTTGCCATTATTAGATTGCGGATGAGTGCTTTTTCTGGCTACCTCTTACGTCTTTTTAAACTCAGCGGCTCTCCTAGCCTTAACGGTCTTTCGACTGGGTGCTCTTAAGCCTCAACTCGGACCAACTTTCTTTAATGGTAAATATCAGTAGTGTTTCTACCTCATAACATAATAACACTTACTATTAATTCTCCTTAAATTAGAAACAAAGATTTATGTTGTTTATAGAGTTCTAAACAGAGTTGGCTCTGAAACCATTTAACGCCAAGATGTACTCTGAACCTAATTATAAAACTAATTTATCATAATCGAGTCTAAACTAATCTCACATAACCTAAGTACAAAAATAGTAAAACTAGAATGACTATCGAAGAGGAGCTATATCTATTACTAACAAAGTAGAATAGGTATTCTCATATATTTTAACACTTAAAACGATACGGATTAACATAACTTTATTCAAGCATATATTTTAGAGTATTACTAGCTTGTGATAGTGTATTACTTGATAAATTCCTAATGAATTTTGTTATTATTAGGTTACGGATGAGTGTTTTTTCTAGCTACCTCTTACGTCTTTTTGACCTCAGCGGCTCTCCTGGCCATAACGGTCTCTCGACTGGGTGCTCTTAAGCCTCAACTCTCGGACCAACTTTCTCTAATGGTAAATATATGTAGTGTTTCTACCACACAACATACTAACACTAACTATTAATGCTCCTTAAATTAGAAACAAAGATTTATGTTGTTTATAGAGTTCTAAACAAAGTTGAAGTTGTAATAGATAATATTGAAAAACAAATTACAAATTGGAATATACCTAAAGTACCTATTTCAAATGTATATAATATAGGAACTTTCAAATTAAAAGTAGGTATGCAATAAAAACCGTAGAACAAACAGTATCAGTAACTAGTAATCAAGAAAACTTTCAATTACTATCAAATAAAATAATACAGGCACATAAAACTAAAAATTATAATTATTTACATATAGGATTAATTCAAATAGCTATTAAACTTTTAACAAGACTAGGGTTAAATAATTCTATTCAAGTATGTTTAAGAGATTTATGATTCCCTATTAGGAATGATAGAATCAAGCCTATGTAGCGGATCAATATATTTTGATTGTTTTTCAAATTATTCAATATCCTTAACTGATCATAATATCTTAAAAGTATTAACATTAAATCTTAAAACCCAAGGTTTTGATATGTTACCAGAATCTCATAGTATCGCTATTGTATATAGAATATAATACAAAGTAATGAATACATTATGTCCAAATGCTGTCCAAATAGATACCAAAGGAACAACTACTCTCTTCCAAAAGAATATTAAAAAAATCAAACTTAATCATTCCTAAAACCATACAATGGTCAGATATTAAATTACCTGAAGCTTGGAACCTAGAAAATGGAAATAATCATTTAAAAGCACCCAATAGAAATATTCTTGATAGAATTATAGAACAGTAGGATGGGAAAGTAGAAATCCAATTTCCTAATCAAATAATAAGGGATGATTCAAGTATAGATTCAAGTATACTTCGTCAACATATATTATCAAAAAATAATATTGGAGAATCATCTAGACACTCTACATCAAGTAGAATGAATCCAAAAACACAAAGTTTATTAAGAACAAAAGATAATATAGTAATTCAACATTAACAACCCACATTGAAAACTGAACTAGATCTTGCTGACACAGAAATGGATTTTCAAATATTAACCATCACTAAACCATTATCTAAACAATGGATAGAACAAGATTATCTTTCTAAAGAAAATAAAGATATACGGGAATGATATTTAAAAATATTTCAACCCAGATTAATTGAACTATTCCATAAAAGGTATAACAAGCTATATAAATCAATAACATGTAATATAGGGTTCTTTACATGGTTAAGAAGAACATTAATGGAAAGAAAAGTTGAAATTCCAGATTTTGAGAAAAATAAAATAAGTACTATAGACAATCAATATACTACATATCAAACAATAGAAGGTGTATATATAACTAGTATACATCCTCCAGAAAGAAGTATAATTATAACAGGATCTAGCAAAGAAGGAGAAAGTTCACTTGTTTCTGAAACAAGAGCTATTCTTTATAAAATGACAACTGGAGAAATTGTTCATCGCACTGAATTAATTCCACACATAATAGAACAAAATAATTATGCAAACGTATATATGCAATCCATAGGAAAACAAATTATGATAATAGAAAATATGATCAGACCAAATCCAATTCCAGAACCCAAAAAGACTTTATTATTTAAACCTCCTCCTAAATTAAATAAATTTCGTATGATTGAAAACAATAAAACTTTAATGGATCAACTTATATCCAAATTAGCCGATTTAGATATAAAAGATATAAAGGGTAAATCAAAATTAATACCAGAATCTTCTACATTAACTCTTCAAGAAGAAATACCAATAATAGAGGACACTATTGAACACCAGACATTAGCCTTCATAGAATCAAATACTCCACAAATCCAAAGAATAGCATATGGTAAAGGTTGAAAACCTGCTATTGCCAGACCTTACTATCTTAGACCCACACCAGTTGATATTCAATTTGAAGAAGATTTAATATCCCATACAACGTCCTACTCAGGAAGATCAATAGTCAATTGGAATATTGATGGCATGGCTAAAACCCAAATATTAGATACAATGAAACATATGACAATCTATGCTTCAGCTTGCAAAATGGTTGGCAACCAAGACCAAGAGGTCGTCAAGGCTATAGTCTGTGGATTTACTGGCTGGTTAAGAGGATGGTGGGATTTTTACCTCCCTGAAACCCTCAAAAATCAAATCTTAACCAATACTCATCAATGGACCTTTAAAAATGAACAAAATCAAGATATCCTCTATTCTGAAAGTGATGTTGTTAATACACTCATTTATACTATAACACTTCACTTTGTGGGGAGTACTGCGTTAATGGAAGCCCGATCTGAAGACTTACTTTCTAATTTAAGATGTTTAACTTTATCACATTATAAATGGTATAAGGATGATTTCTTTTCCAGACTCTTATCCAGATAAGATAATCATCTTGATCACTAGAAAGGAAATTTTATTTCAAGACTACCACATTTATTTGCTGAGAAAGTTAGAATCAGATTAAAAAATAAACATGGTGGAACTATACAATATTCTACTTATACTCTAGGAGAATTGTTAGCAGAAATATGTACTGAAGGATTAGCCCTTTGCACAGACATGAAATTAAAGAAATAATTGGATAAACAGAATATGACAAGTAAAAAAGAATTAGGAGATTTTTTTCAACAATTTGGTTACCATATAGAACAAAGTAAAGAAAAAACTCATAAACATAAACATAAAAAATATAGACCTGATAAGAAAGAAAGAAAGAAAATTGTATAAAAGAAAGAAAAAAGAAAAATATATAAAAATATTCTTGCCTAAAGATCAATATAGAAAAGACAAAAAGAAAATACCTGTTTGTTATAAGTGCGGAAAAGTAGGCCATTATAAAAAAACATGTAAAGTCAAGAAAAAACTAAATGCAATTATATTAGATGAAAACATAAGAAATCAAATATATGATATTATCCAATTAAATAAAGAAGAATCTACTTCAAGTTCAGAAGATGAAAATATTATAATTTCAAGCTCTTCTGATATGGAATGTTCTTATAGTATGCCATCTTGCAATATGTTATCAAAAGAACATTAATTAATCTTAGATATTATAGATAAAATAAATAATCCTGATGAGAAAAGAGAAATTCTAACTCAGTTTATTAATATTGCAAAATCCAAACCTAAAACTACTCCTTTAATAAAATCCCCAGATGAGTATAATTTTGCTGATATAATTAAAAGAATTAGCCAAAAAGAAAATATGCAAAAAGAACCTACTATAGCTGAACTAAAACAAGAAGTAAATGAAATAAAAATAGAAATAAATCATCTAAAAAATAGAATAAAAATATTAGAATTACAAAATAAAGTTAATGGAGAAATAACTGACTCGGATGAAATAGAATTCACCCAATTAGTAGATATACCTGAAACATAAGGAACAAAAATAGAAGAAATAGACACTAATACATCTGTAAATATAATAAAAAAAGTAATAACCCAAATATATATATATATATATATATATATATATATATACTAGT
>NW_006497023.1:13738-93969 GCF_000471905.2 Amborella trichopoda
TATATATATATATATATATATATATATATACGTTCTCCAAAAATCCTTTTACAATTACTTTCAAGGCACTACAGGCCTGACAATAAGATTACAAACACTTCATCAAAACAACTCTGTGGCACCACCGCCAAACACCTACTATCAAGAAGTTTCTTTTTCCAGCATCGAGCTTCAATTGCTTGCCACAAATGTCTAGCTGTCCGCTCTCAAGAGTCGAAGGTTATCACCCTACACAGATGAAAATAAAAGGGATGAGAAAAAAGCCTAGTAAGTAGATCAGAACTATTGCATTCCGACTTATATATAATGACATTTATAGACATCACCCCCAATTATACAGTAGTCACAACGTGGAGTCATGCATCACAATTCTTTAGCAGTGTAAGAAGAAATATAATTCAGATATCAGAACATCAAATATTGCATAAGCTCGTATTTACTACATATCTCATCACAATAACGAAATAGAAACTCAGAATAAATGCATAATGCAAACAACCAGAGACTAGAGTTGCTTACTCCTGAAGTAGAAGTCCCATCGAGCAAGCAAAGCTAATCCTTTAAATCAGAACTTCTACCCTCACTCAAGAGGGAGAATAATGACTAATGGGTATCTCATTTCGTAATGTCCTCACACACGCACACAATCCCTAGTGCATTTTGACATTTTCGATTAGCGCTGACCTTGCAAGACACGACCCTCACTTATGCCTTTCAGGCGAGAGGGTGTTACACTACCATTGGGTAACCCGGTGCATGCCCATATAGATTTTGGGAGGCGCAACCCTCCCAAATATTCATATTCACATCCCAACCCCATTCCTATCATGGGGGTCGGGGCAAGATCTCAGTTGCCGGCATTTCTCCCCATTCATAACAGTACAGATCGCACCACCAACGGGTGACCCGTTGCATAGTGCCCCATATCGGAAGTCTCACAATATCAAACCACACCACCAATGGGTGTCCCATTGCATAGCGGTCCATATCAAAATCATATCATAATGGTATCCCACTACCAATAAGTGTCCCATTGTGTAGAGGTCCATATCACAGTCACATCATAACAGTATCCCACTACCAACGGGTGTCCCATTGCATAGTGGTCCATATCACAGTAACATCATAATAGTATCCCACTCCCAACGGATGTCCCATTGTGTAGTGCTTCATATCATTGTAACATCATAACAGTATCCCACTACCAATGGGTGTCCCATTGCATAGTGGTCCATATCACAGTAACATCATAACCAATTGCATTTGTGTACATGCATTCTCAAGCATTCATTCACTCATGCTTTGCTATTTTCTTTTTCAGGAATTCAAAAGCATTCAAAGTATCATGAGCATGCATATTCAGTGCTTCATGACAGATAATTTCAATAGCTTTATGAAGGGCATAAGCTTTATTCCGAAATATATAAATCAGTGCACTACTTTTCATGAATCATACAACAATTTGGGATTCACTAAAATTTCCATCGGTGATATACATATGTGAAAGGAGGCTTGGTATCCAATTCAGAAGAAATTCCAACTCAATTCCAACACCAACTTGAAATATATATATATATATATATATATATTTGAATTAAACGAAATTTGAGGTTATTTGAACATCATTTGGCCAGTCAAAAGCTCAGTACAATACGAATGAATTTTTTGAAATCTGATAACAGTGACATGCTCTTACAAATTGAAGCATGGCTTCATAATTGGGAGGAATTTCAATCGAGCTTAAACACCAAAATCAAGGAAGACATATATATCGTTCAGATGGAGGTGGTTTGAAAGCATTTGGATATCATTTGGTTAGCCAAATGTTTATTACAAGAACATGAAATTTCCATGGAAATTCATAGAGTAGTCATGGCACATCTCAAAGAACAATCAAATACTTCCAATTTATAGTAGTTATCAACATGAAACCTTTTTCATCTTACATTAGATGCATTGGACCACCATTTCACCAATTTCCATGGTTAGCAAGAGGAATTTTAAGGCTCATTTAGTCATGTAATTGAAGGCCTAATTTCCTGAAAAAGCAAGAAACATGCAACCACATTTCTTCTAACAATTACTTACATGCTCAAGCTTAGTTTCATACTTAATTTCATGCTTTCATGACTAAGGACATACAAGGTGCTTGATCCACGTACCTTGTGTGCAATGGTGCTCCCAAACTCCTTCACACAATCCACTTCAAGCTCTCTAATAGTGGGCACAAAAGAGGCTGAGAATTCTAAGAGTTTGACTTCCAAGAGTGAGAGAACAGTGTTTGGGAGAGAATAGAAGGGCTTAAGTAGTCCATGGGTTAGAGGTGGCAGCTTGGGTTGCCAAGTGGGAGCCACAGTGGCATGCAATTGGAAAAGTGGTGGTGTGGCAGCATGCAGCAGACAGGTGGCACCTAGGGCCAAGCATGGGCTCGGTAGGGTCACACACGGCGGATTCCTCTCTTTGTACACATGACCTTCACTTCACACACGGTGGCTAGCCCTCTTTTCATACATAGGTGTACTTATCGTCTTTCCATTCCCAAGTCGATTCTTCCTTTGAATGATATTGCCACAACACACGGACCAGAGAAACTTCTTTATTATGCAACACCTGCACTCTCCTGCCCAGTATTTCAATCGGTTGTCTCAAGATAGCTCAAATCTTCACTGATCAGAATTGGTGCATACTTCAAAACATTGGACGGGTCAGGCTGGTATTTTCTTGATAGTGACACATGAAAAATATTATGAATGTTTGCCAACTCCGGTGGTAGGGCAAATCAATATGCCACGACTCGAATTTTTTTAGAATTTCAAAGGGTCCAATAAAACGTGGGCTCAATTTTTCTTTCTTGCAGAATCTCATAATACGCTTAGTTAGTGATACCTTTAAGAAAACTTGATTACCTACTTCAAATTCTAGGTCTCTCCTTTGATTATTGGCATAATTCTTTTGCCGAATTAGAGCAGTCGTGAGCCTCTCTCGAATCAAGGCGATCTTTTTTGAGGTCGCTTGAACAATTTTTTACCCAAATAGCCTTCTTTCACTGACCTCATCCCAACAGACTGGTGATATGCACTTCTTCCCATACAAGGCTTCGAAAGGTGCCATCTAAATACTGTCTTGGAGGCTGTTATCATAGGCAAATTCTATCAGAGGCAGATGGTCATCCCAGCTTCCTTTAAAAATGATAACACAAGCCCTTAACATGTCTTCCATGGTTTGAATGGTCCTTTATGATTGCCCATCAGTCTGGGGGTGAGGAATGGTGCTAAAAGTGAGTTTTGTCCCAAAAGCTGATTGCAGATTATTCCAAAATCTTGAGATAAATTTAGTATCCCTATCGGAAATGATGGTAATAGATATTCAATGCAACCTCACTATCTCTTTAAGGTATAACTAGGCCACTTGTCCAAGATATAAGTTGTGTGGACCGATAAGAAATGGGCAGCTTTGGTTAGTCGATCAACAATGACCTAAATAGTATCGTGTCCAGCACTCGCTCTAGGTAAGCCGGAGACAACGTCCATAGTAATGTGTTTCCATTTCCACTCTGGTATGGGCAAGGGCTGCAACAGTCCAACATGTTTTTGATGTTCAACTTTCACTTGGTGAAACAAACTGTGCCACTTCCCTCTTCATGTTATTCCACTAGAATGTTTTCTTCAGGTCCTGATACATTTAGTGCTCCCTGGGTGTACCGTATAATGGGAGTGTTGTGCTTCTTCCAAAATAGCCCTTTTCACCTTCTCATCATTCAGAACACACACCCGATCTTTAAATCTTAACAGATCATCACTACTCACAGAGAAATCATCTTTTCTTCTCAGCTTTATTTATTTGAGAATTTTCATAAGTTGAGGATCTTCCTTTTGTACCATGTGGATCTGTTGAAAGAGCTGAGGCTCCACCCTTATACATGCAATCATTCCTACCCCATCACTCCAGGGTAGATTTGGGTGCCACTCTATTACATCCTCTAATAGTTTCATCTCTTGAATCATTAGATGGGCCACTAATATGACGGGCTTCCTGCTTAAGGCATCTGCTACCACAGTAGGCTTGCCCAGGTGGTAATTGATGGTACATTCATAATCATTCAGTATATCCATCGTTCTTCTTTGTGTCATATTCAACTCCTTTTGAGAAAATAGGTACTTGAGGTTCTTATGATTTGTAAATACCTTAAATTGGGCCCAATAGAGGTAATGTCTCGAAATTTTAAGGCGCATACTACAAGCGCAAGTTCCAAGTTATGAGTTGGTTAATTTTCTTCATACTCCTTTAGTTATCTAGAGGCATCAGTTATGACCTTCCATCGCTGCATCAGCACCCATCCACATCCCTTATGCGAAGCATTAGTGTAAACCACAAGGTATCCGTTTCCTTCGAGTAAGGCTACTTACTGGGGCTGTAGTCAATCTCTTCTTCAGTTCTTGAAAAATTTTCTCACAATCATCTAACCACAAAAATTTCACTTCTTTCAGGGTTAGTCGAGTCAAGGGAAGTTCTATTTTTTAAAATATTTTTATAAAACATTTGTAGTAACTCGTCAATCCCAGAAAACTGCGGACCTCTGTCAGTCTTCCCCATTAAAGTACGGCTTCAATTTTACAAGGGTCAACTGGGACCCCATCCTTAGAAAAAACGTGCCCAAGGAAGGCCACGCTAAGAAGCCAAAACTCACTCTTACCCAACTTAGCATACAAATTTTCCAACTTCAAAGTTTGGAGAACAATTCTTAGGTGCTGCTCATGCTCGTCCAAGTTCTTTGAATACACCAAAATGTCATCTATAAATACCACCACAAAATCATCCAGAATGGGTCTAAAAACTCTATTCATTAGTCCATCAAGACGGTAGGGACATTAGTTACGATAGTCGAAGCCTCCTCTACTTCTTGGAAAGATTCCTGGCAAGCTCTCCTTTCCCTACTTCTCTCTTTGCAACTTCATCAAATTCTGAGCAAAGTACGCACGTCGAAGGTCTTCTCAGCAAAGCCCTTGCGTGCCGAAGAACCTGCCCTGCACAGACTGTTGCTGAAGTCCCTCTGCTCGTTGGAAACTTCAACCGAGCATCTCTCCTCGTGGTTAATGAAAACTTGCTTAAGTTTTTACCCTTGGTGAAAAATTAGGAAAAACGGGGTTTTACCCCCTTATATAGACTACACTCCCCTCAAAAGCCCTTCACAAACTCGAAATACCAGTTGCATCCAAGGGAAGCTAAGAGACAACGGGCCGAGTCGGGCTTCGATACAAGGCCCGAGGAACTCTCATCAATCCATCCACAGCGCCCATTGATGCAGCGTCGGGTAAATTTCTAAACAAACCTAGCGCCAGTTGATGTAGTGCCTGGTGTGTTTTCAAATACAACCTAGTGCCAGTTGAGTTAACGTTGGGTATGTTTCAAATACAACATACTGCTAGTTGAGTTAGCGTCGGGTGTGTTTTCAAATACATCCTTAGCGCCGACTGACATAACGCCCGGTGTGTATCCGAAATGACCCTAGCGCCTGTTAACTTAACATCAAATGACTTTAGATGATATCACAGTTCATTCACAACACCAACTGAACAGTGCCAGTTGTGTTGTGAGAACTCAGCGCCGCTTGTGTTGTGAGAACTCAAAGCCGGTTGTGTTGTGAGAACTCAGCGCCGGTTGTGTTGTGAGAACTCATTGTCGATTGTGTTAGGAGAACTCAGAGCCGGTTGAATATTCAGAATAAACGATCAGCGCTACATATGGTGCGGGCCATATTTCAAGCAGTGTATGCCCCACCACTATCCCTAATGGAGTTGTGTACTCAAGCCAGGACGTGTCATCCTTAGTGGACTTGCACCTAGGCCGTTGCACCTAAACTGTGACTTCCTCAACGGAGTCAAGAGCTATCCCTCGTCCCCCACTCGGAGTGACACCCATACTGCAACCCATCATCATCAGTGAAGTTGGCGTCATTTTTACCTCCCCAATACCTAGTGGGTTAGCTTCACCCTAAGCTACCTTATCCCCAAGGAGTTGGGTTACCGGTCATAACGTCTCATCTTTCACCCCAGAGAGTGTCTTACCCCCTTAAAAACAACAACGAAGTCCACTTCTACTGGTCTTCCTTCATCAGGTAACCATTTTCACCTAGCCCTTAGTTTGTGAATGGTCGTAGCCATGTTATCCCAAGGGAGTTAGATTACCATCCACAGGCTTATTCCACAAGGAGCTCCACCTACATGACGATCCACACAACAGACTATGGTGCATGACCCTAAACTGCATAGCCCTGGTCTAGAAGCATGACTCTAAACTCCGCAGTCCATGCTACATGACCCTAAACTGCACGACCCTGGCCCAGATGCATGACCCTAAACTCCACGGTTTGTGTTGCATGACCCTATATTGCACAGCCCTGGTCTAGACGCACAACCCTAAAGTCCACGGTCCATGCTGTATGCCCTAAACTGCACAACCGTGGTCTAGACGCATGACCCTAAACTCCATTGTTTGTGCTGCATGACTCTAAACAGCACCGCCTTGGTCTAGACGCATGACCCTAAACTTCGCGGTCCGTGCTACAAGACCCTAAACTGCATAGCTCTAGTCTAGACGTATGACCCTAAACTCCGCGGTCTATGCTGCATGACCCTAAACTGAACAACCCTAGTCTAGATGTACGACCTTAAACTCCATGGTTCGTTCTGCATGACCCTAAACTGCACAGCCCTGGTCTAGACGCACGACCCTAAACTTCGCGGTTCGTGCTGCATGGCTCTAAAGTGAACTGCCCTGGTCAAGACATATGCTAAACTCTGTGGTCTATGCTGCATGACCCTAAACTCTAAGGTCCGAACTATATGACCTTAAACTGTAGCGGAGGTCAAATTGCATGACCTTAAACTGCATGGTCTTAACTATATGACCTCAACCATAGTCTACGTCTTGATCGCAATAGGTTAAACGACACAACACCATTGTCCAACTATGTGACCTTAAACCATAGTCTATGTTCTGATCAGACAACGTTAAACTGCACAAAACCATGGTTTGAACTATACGACTTTAAATTGTAGCGGAGCTCAAGTTGCACGACCTTAAAACTGCATAACCATGGTCCAACTATATGACCTTATACCATAGTACACGTCCTAGCCGTATGACGATAAAATTCTTTGCCCAGGTCAAGGAAGCATGACCATAAACTCTCCCCCACATACGCACACATGCCTTTACGTGCACTTTCACGCACGCCTTTCCTAACCTACCTGTTAGTGTGCACACATCACCATCATTACCTCCCCATGAGTTCATCACCCTGCATCATTCCCCATTGAGTCTCACCCATGCTCACAAAACGACGAACCATCCCGTCATCCATACTCATTGCAAATTAGTGTGTTACCATCTTCCACTCACATTTCATACATCACCCATCTCTCATGGGTAGCCTCGAGCCATCTCCCCAAGTGAGCCAAACCACCACCATTCTCACTCCGTGGCCTTCATCGACTGTCATCCATCACCATTACGGTCCAACTATATGACCTTAAACCATAGCGCATGTCCAGGCCGCATGACGTTAAGCTGTTTGGCACGGGTCCCGAAGGCATGACCGTAAAAACGCCCTTACAAAAAAAAAAAAAGGAAAAGAAGAAATAACGGGCATGGTGTATACCTTAACAATAGAACGCCATGAGTAAAAATGACAGACGGGCATGGTCATGAAACCATCAGTGAAAGAGTTTTGTGAATAAAAATTGGGCACGGTGAAAACCCGGAAGGACATCGCGAGTAAAAATTGACAAAAAGAGTGGACATGGCAGAAAGCTCATGGGTAAAAGAGCCTTAAAATAAAATAAAAAAAGAAGTTGGTGCAAAGCATCTCGATGGCGCCGCTACCCAAGTTCAAGCGAAAATCATCGAAGGACGCTTGGACTAATAAACAGTTTGACGTAATATTCACTTCCACAGAAGGCCTCAGCCAACACTCCATTCATCATCAAGACGTCCAACGGGGTGTAGATGGTAAAATAATCCCCAGACATTCCTTCTTCAGTCCTGGGTGAAAAGGTCGCCCAAGCGACATCGTTCTTCAGTCATGGGTGAATAGGTAGCCCAGTCGACATCCTTCTTCAGTCTTGGGTGAATAGGTAGCCCAGTTGATATCCTTCTTCAGTCTTGGGGGAATAGGTAGCCCAGTCGACGTCGTCCTCCAATCTTGAGTGAACAGGTAGCCAAGTCGACATCCTTCTTCAGTCATGGGTGAAAAGATAGCCCAGTCGACATCCATCTTCAGTCCTAGGTGAACTAGCAGCCCAGTCGACATCCTTCTTCAGTCCTGGGTGAATAGGTAGCCTGATCGATGTCCTCCTCCAATCCTGGGTGAACAGGTAGCCCAGTCAACATCTTTCTTCATTCCTGGGTGAACAGATAGCCCGATCGGTGTCTTTCTTCAGTCCTGGGTGACCAGGTATCCCAATCAACATCCTTCTCAAGTTTTAGGTGAACAGGTAGCCCAATTGACATCCTTCTTCAAAGCTGGGTGACAACATAACCTAGTCATCATCCCTTCTTCAAGGACCTCCTCACCATGCATGAAGTATGCATGCCTTCTCCTTCTCTTACAAGACCTCCTCCCCATGCACGGAGTGTGCATGCCTTCTCCTTCTCTTATAAGACTTCCTCCTCATGCAAAAAGTGTACATGCCTTCTCCTTCTCTTATAGACCACCCTCCCCATGCATGGAGTGCGCATGCTTTCTCCTTCTCTTACAAGTCCTCCTCCCCATGCACGGAGTGTGCATGCCTTCCCCTTCTCTGATAGACGTCCTCCCCATGCACGGAATGTGCATGCCTTATCCTTCTCTTATAGACCTCCTCCCCATGCACGGAGTGTGCATGCCTTCTCGTTCTCATATAAGCCCCTCTCTCCATGAGGCTAGGTGACAAAGTAGCCCAGTCATCATCCCTCCAAAGTAGAAACTGACAAAGCCAAGGAAGAACCTGTCGGAGACTTCAGCTCACCTAAGCGGCATGACCAAACCTTCCGGTTTATCTAATAGACCAGCCTCCAACTAGACTCGGTTAACAAGATCAATAGTGGTACTCCGATCGTCAAAAGAAATCTATCGCAACAGCAAACAAACGCTGCAAAAAAATCTCTTCTCCCCCTAATGTCTCCAAGGACGGACCCACGAACAATGCATCCCTATCCTTGAGAAGCTGAGTTACACTATTACTTGATCTCCTTGACGTTCATGTGGTACTGTGGCTAGGAAGGAAAAAAGTAAAAGTCTAAGAAAAATTTCCCAATGATTGTCCTTCTCGCTTCTATTGAAGCTGAACAATTGGTGGGGAAAGCTGTTTGAACACATTTTTCATCAACCTAGGTCCCTAGTAGAGAGCAGGTCAATAAAGCCAACGAAAGAGTGAAAAATTCTCGACTATCTCAGAATGGCCCCAGAATTTCTCAAGATTGTCATCAACACTTTAAAAGACCACCTGCTAAGTTTCATCGTGATCAGACATGTCTAAGGTAGTGAACATAAAGAAACGGTTTTCGAAAAATTGACCTCTTGCACCTTGAAACAAACCCCACAACTGGAGCGACATTTTCGGTGTCTCATATTACTATGGGGCCACTGCTATTGGATTCAGCACGGTGGGCCATGTTTCGGCTTGATCAAACACTCTAGAACAAAGACATGAGAAAAACATTGAAATCGGAGAGCCGCACACTATTCCCATATAGCCTCATTGCACCAAAACACCATTAAAGGTGGCTATTTTTATAATCATGGGCAGTCACTTTCAAGGCCTGTAACTTACTCGTTCCAAGTCAGATCGCTCTTAAATTTGATGAGCATATTCGTCTCATCAAGACGAACAATTCGATATGTACAGATCGACGCAAAACCAATTCCATTGTGTGTGAAAGGCTCATGGCTATATTGGACTGAACCACGCACATGATGGATGGTAAGATTTCTTGCATGAAGCCAACGAAGTTACTATAGTTCTGCTCGTTGGATTCTAGATTCCGCCAAAACTCAAAAATTGTGAAATCTTCGTTCGGGCTCCAAATCGCGTGCCTATTGCTGCCACGCGATCGTGACGACATGCTTAGTGCTCTACGATTAAGAAATCACAGAAAATATTTAAAGATAGATCGTACTATCGATCCTATGTTTCCTAGATTCAAAAAAATTTCAAATCGTGATCATGACTCAAAAACATGATTCACGGCTCGCAGTTCGTATCAAAACAATCGCCATGTCGAGCCCTACAAGAAAACAATAATCTTTCGATCAAATGGGCATCAGAACAAGCTCAGGTCAGCCATAGAAGATTACGCAAGTTCTCAAGCAGCCGCAGGGACTGCTCCGAAATTCCACACATTGTTAGGCAAGGGCAAAACAATCTTTTTGCACCCATTTTTGGAATTTCTTTTAATTCAATTAAATCTTAATTTTCAGTAATTAAGTCTAATTTTTATCAATCCACCCTTATTTGGGCACAACTCTAAATAAACAGGCACTGCCTCATTGTAAAAGGACAGCACACAAATCCCTCACCACCTCTTAGTCCTGAGTCAATTCCTTGAATATTCAACAAAATTTTGATTCCTTGCTTGACCCTATGAGTACATTTTGGAGAAATAGAGATGAGAGTGAAGAAAAGGGTCGGTACCCTTTGGTTAGCAACTTTCTCTCTCCTCCCCTCTCTCTCTTTTTTTCTCTCTCTTCTCTCCCTGTCAACTGGAGAGACCTAGAGCCTGTTGGATCTCTGTCTTCTTCTATCAGCTGGAGAGTCCTAGTGCCGGTTGGTTTTCTCTCTCTTCTTCTCTCAACTGACAAGACTTAGCACCGGTTGGTTTTCTCTCTTTTCTTCTCTCAACTGGCGAGACCTAGCACCTGTTGGCTTTCTCTCTCTTCTTCTCTCAACTGGCAAAACATAGCATCGGTTGGCTCTCTCTCTCTTAATCTACCAGTCGATGAGACCTAGCATCAGTTGGTCTCCTCTCTCTTATTCTACCAGTCGACTAGACCTAACGCCGGATTGGTCTCCTCTCTCTTGTTCTACCAGTCGGCGAGACCTAGCACCGGATTGGTCTCCTCTCTCTTGTTCTACCAGTTGGCGAGCCCTAGTGTCGATTGTATTTTCTATCATTAACAGTCGGTGAGGTCTAGCGGTGGGTGGGTCTTCTCCCTCTTCTTCTATAAGTCGGCAAGGCCTACGGCCAACTGGTTTTTCCTCTTTTCTTCTGTCAGTTGGCGAGACTAAGCGCTAGTTGGCTCCCTTCCTCTCATCTCATCTAACATAGTCGGTGAAGCTTACCGCCTACTGCTTCCTCTCTCCTATCTCCTGAAATAGTTGGTGATGTCTAGAGCCAAGTGCATCTCATCTTCCTTCTTCTCTCTCCTTCTGTCTATCACCTTACTCTCTCTAACCATTCCTCTACTACTCTCTCATTCGACCAAGAGGGATTATGGTTAGCATCTCATGGCAATCCTGTTGTCTAGCCGTAATGTTGACATGTCAGGTTCGCTTGACTCGCTTTACTGCCACGACAGACCGACCATCGTGCCAAGCTAGTCGATATTGACAACAATGTCCAGTAGCATTCTTGTGAGCCGGTCTCAGTTACCGAGCCCGTTTTGCCACCATGCTACGTTAATTATCCACCAGTCTAGTCACTTCTCTGACCTTCTCGCTTGGTCGAATTTTTCTCTCCCCTCGACTTTCTTTCTTCTTCTTGAATGTGCATGCTTGTGTACCCTCATCAAAGAGGAAAAGGATGAGGTTTGACCCATCTGTCTCATAACCTTTGCCATATATGTGTGTGATTGCAGAAAGCAAAAAATAAGAAGAATATGAACCAAGGGAGGCGATTTGGAACCAGTTTCATTACTGGGGAGCTTCTTTGTGATCTAAGAGGGCGCCCATGCGAGTCAGCCTGAGTAAGTCCCGAACCCACCTTTTAAATTCCTCCCTCATCGGTTGGTAACACCTGCCCCCGTTTTCGAACGAGGTTCCCGTGAGAGCGATCTTACAAATTTCCCAGGTCTTCTCCAAAACCCGAGACACGAGCCGTCCAATCCCCCAAGGATCTGGAGGGTGAGATAGAGGAACCTAACCAGCGCCAGCTGTGTTCTCAAAAGGCAATTTTTGTTCAGGTTCAAATCTCCCAAACATGCTATAGATTCTGCACGTGTGGCCTCGAGCTCTGTCAAGCCGCCTGACAACCATCGCCACGTTCTGGCCTGACACACATCTTCACACGTGAGGAACAACAACCGTTCACCTTCCCTATGACGGTCCACCTTTAGGGATTGTTTGTCTCCCCCTGACCATTCGTTTCTCGTTGGAACTCTCCTCAACAGCCTAAAATCCTCTGCAACCTTTCCCAAGTCACCGGGAGAATAACCTTCTTCCATCGAAAAACTGCTAAAGCTAGCGAAAGACGCTGGGCAGTTCACTGCTGCAACTTCCATCCCTTCTTTCCCTCCTTCATCCCCTCAAAATCACGACTGGAGTTTCTTGCTCCCTGGTGTTTTCCTGTTGCAAACTCTCGCAACTCCAGCAAATCCTACCTCATTTCTTGTTGGAATTTTATCTTTCTCAGCCGGAACCTGCTCCTGCTTCCTAGCAAACTCTGTTCAATCTTGTCGAAATTCCCTATGCTCTCACCCAAGCTTTCGTCGGAAATCTCCTTCTCACTGTTCAAATTTTTCTTACCTTAAGGGGCCGTTTGGGTATTTGGAAATCTATTACGTGACACTAGATTACAAGGAAATAAGACATTTCCACTGTTTGGGTACACTAAAGAGTAAGGAAATGGAAGGAGATTATGCGAGATTTCCCCAAAAATCAGGAAATCCATTACACGCGGTGATAGGTGAAAAATCTATTATGAGAGTGACGAGTAAGTTTGGGAAATCTTTCACGTGCGTTTTTGCTTACCCTATCTCTGATTAAAAAAATCTTCTCTGGTAAGCCCTCTCTCTTCATAATAACTAGCATAGGCTCGTCCCCTCATCTGACGGCATCAGCTATCATATAAAATCAAAAATAATCAAAGCAAAAATTAGTAATCAATGATAAATTAGATAACACAATCATAATAAAATAATTCACACAACATAATCCTCATAAGAAATTACTAAAATCTCAATTGAAATAACATATATCTTTAATCTCCTCCAATACCTCAAAATTTTATACTGCAGTTACCAAACCTTCTAGTTTACTAATCAAACTTCTTCACATTTTTTAACTTGTATCATAAAGATTTTGAATTTAGTATAATAAATTTGTTATTTATTTGAAATTATATAGAGAGACATTTGATAGACTTCTATAAAAAATATAGAAAAATCAGTCTTATCATAATAAAATCTTGTTATTCCAATCATATTGTTCCAATGGCTTATCAGGCTGAAACCAATGTCATGTTAGAAGACATGTGATTCCATGTAAGTGCCAATGGGTCGGACCAGGTCGGGTTTTGTCTCGAGGCCCGAGGCAAGTTTTACTGCCACCCATGAAGTCCTATGCAATCGAGGTCATGACCGCGTCGAGCATGGGTAAAGACCAAACACTAACCCACAATTAGCGCCTGCTATGTTGTCGAAACTACCCAGTGCCGACTGTGTTTAAGAGCTAGCATGACTACCCTTAACATCGCCTACGTTTTAAACCTTTGCGTCGTTTGGGTATACAAGAGACAGTGGTTGGTTGCTCTCAACACCGGCTGCTTTTTCAAAAGGCTCAACGTTGGCTAAGTGTTCAAGAAGCAGTTTTGGTCATTCTCAGCTCCGGTTGTGTTCTAAACAACCCATCACCACACGCTCCATGCTAAAGCCATGCGTGTCCTACTACTGTTATCCCCAGTGAAGTTGCACCCTGACCGTGACCTATTAATCTTAGTGACGTTGTACCCAAGTTGTTCCACCTAGGCTATGACTCCTCATCCCTAGTGGTAGTCATACCCATGTTGTACTCTCTCTGCCCCAATAAGAGTCATACTCATACTGCATCTCATTATCCCTAGTAGAGTTAGTGTCATTTTACCACTGCAACCACCAGCGAGTCTACCTCACACCAAGTTATCTTATCTCCAATGCAGTCGGTCTTCCCATCTGAACCCCTTTGTTGGCTTTAATCATTTTTTCCCCAGGGAGTCCAGTTGTCATTTACAGACTTTTTCCCCATGGAGCTTCACCTACATGGAGACCCACGCCATGATCTGTGCGACATGACCTTAAACTATGTGGCTACAGTCCGTGCTATATGACCTTAAACTGTGTGCCTAAGCTCCACGTTGCATGACCTTAAACTGCATGGCTTTAGTCTGGGTGCACGACCCTAAACTGCATGGTCCAAACAATACGACCTAAACATTAGCAAAGTTCTAGCTGCACAACCCTAAACTACACGATCAAAACTATAAGACTCTAAACCATAGTGCACGTCCTGGCTGCGTGACGATAAAAGACCTAGCATCATGGTCCCACTATATGATCTTAAACTGTAGCTAAGGGTTAGTCGCACGACCTTAAGCTGCAAGGTCCTAGTTGTATGACTTTAAACTACATAACCACGGTCCAAGCCATATGACCCTAAACCATAATGCATGTCTTGGTTGCATGAGGTTAAACTGCTTTGCAAAAGTCTCGGAGGCATGACCTTAAAACTCGGCCCCACATACATGCACACACCTTTTATGTGAATTTTCATGCAAGCCTTCCCTAACCGACCCGGCCGTGTGCACGCATCACCTTCATTACCTCCCCAGTTAGTATATTCATTTCATCATCCTCCACCATTCCCTAGTGAGTCTAAAGCGTGCTCACCAAACTGTGAACCATTCCGCCACCAATATTCGTCGTACTAGGTGACCATTTTTCACCCACCTTTCATACATCATGCATCTTTCATGGGTATCCTCGTGCCATCTTCCCAAAGTGAGCTAAAGCCACCACCATACTCACTCCATGGCCTCCACACACTGTCATTCATCACCATCACAGTCCAGGTATAAGACCTTAAACCATAGTGCACATCCTGGCCGAATGACGTTAGAAGGCTTCGCACAGGTCCTGAAGGCATGACTTTACATGTGCTTTCACAAAAAAATAACGGGCATGGTGTATACCTGAACAAGGGAATGCCATGAGTAAAAATGACAGACGAGCATGGTCATGAAACAATGAGTAAAAGAGTTCCGTGAATAAAAAAACTCAGGCATGGTGAAAACCCAAAAGGGCACTTTGAGTAAAAATGGAATACAAAGGTGGACATGGCCGAAAGGTCATGAGTAAAAGAGCCCCAAATAAAAAGGAAGTTGGTGAAAACCATCTCTATGGCACCGCTTCCCAAGTTCAAGTGAAAAACCGCAAGGGGCACTTGGACCAATAAACAGGTTGATGCAGCGTTCGCCTCAACAGGTGGCTTCAACCTACATTCAAAGAAAAACTCCCTGATGTCACAATACCAAGACCCAAAAAACACGACCTTTAAGGAAAATAATCCGACAGCCTGAGTCTATTAGTAAAAAGGACTCGTAAGAAAGAAGACTTGTTAAGAAGGCAAGACAAGTCTCATGAAGTAGAGCATCAATCGTAGGAGGTTATTAAACGCACTCCAATGATGTCGGAGACCCCCCAAGAAGGCTAAGTCAGCCATGACTTTGGACCTGTTACGCGAAACTACTAACAATGGGTAGGGGTTATACCCAAAGCCGGACACCTCGATAAACTGAGGTACCCTACTGACTAAGGAATAACTGGAGCACAACGCAGAAGATCACCGATCGAAGGCTCTTTAGCAAACCATCAAGAACAAACAAACAAGAAAGTCACTTCGACAAACCTAAGAGGCCCCAAGAAGGATAATTCAGCCATGACTTTGGACTTGTTACGCAAGATTGCTAACAGTGGGTATGGCTTATACCCAAAGCCAGTCATCTCGATAAATTGAGGTACCCTGCCCATCAAGGAATAATTACTGCCTAATGTTAGGCTCACCAACCAAAGGCTCTTTTTAAAGAAACCCAGACCAAATGGGAAAAATGCCCTACAGCATGGCACTCGACTGCCAGATGGGCCTAATTCTGAATCACAAACAGTCCACACGAGGGTAAGAACTTCAACAAGATCCTCAAAAAAGTCTCCTCTCCCCTTAAAGCCTCCACGAATGGATCTATACATTTCATCCAAACATCTGAGCATCCTAGTTGCAGCATTGCATGAATCTCTTCGGCGTTCATGTGGTCCCTAGGAAAAAAAAAGTAATAAAGCCAAAGGAAATTTTTTGAATGTTGTCCTTCTCGCTTCTCTCGAAGCACAACATTTGGTGGGGCAATCTATTTGAACACATTTTTCAGCACCTTGGTCCTTGATGTGAAATAAAGAGGAAGCAGGTCAATAAAGCCTCAACAGACAGTGGAAATTTTGACAATCTCATAATGGCCCCAAAACTGGTCAATATCTTTATAAGGACTTTAAAAGGAAACCTGTCAAGTTTCATCGTGATCAAACATGTCAAAGGTACTGAGCACAAAGAAAACAATTCTACAAAATCTGCCCCTTGCACCCTGAAATGGGCCCCGTAACTAGAACTATATTTTTGATACATCAAATAGCTGTGGGACTACCACCATTAGATCCAGCATGGTTGAAAACCTTTCTGGGTCAAGTTTTTGCTTAATCGGGTACTTCAAGATAAAGTTATGGGTAAAATACCAAGAAGAGGTAGGCCGCACACTATTCTCGTGTAGCCACCCTGCACCAAAATACCACTAAAAGCCATTGTTTTCACAGTCATAGACGTCACTTTTAGGGCCCATATCTCACTCTTTCTAAGTCGATCGCGCTCAAATTTTGTGAGCGTGTTCGTCTCGTCAAGATGAGCGTTTTGATGTGGTACGCCCCATGATGATGCCCGGGCAGGGAGAAAAACTAAAGAGAAGTTGCTGATCCTTAAAGAAAATTGTAGAAAAATCAGCAGCAGCACGCCTCATTCGAGCGGCCAAATCACGACGCTCGCCTATCGGATCGACATGAAACCAATTGCATTATGTGCATAAGATCCGAAGCTATCTCTGGTCCGAACTCTGTGTACGATGACAGGTTGGATTTCACACATGAAGGCATCAAAGCTGCTATATATTTCGATCATCGAATTCCAAAGCGTCAGATTTTACACACGAAGGCGTCGGATTCCAAGATTTCGGTAAAAAATGCAAGACAACAAAATCTTCATCCGAATACAAAATCAAGTTGTGTTTGCTGTAACATGATTGTGTTGGCATGCTCAGTGCGATTTAATAAAGAAATAGAAGTAAAACATCAAGGAATGAAGGCACTATCAATCCGAAGTTTTCACGATTCATCCAAAATTCAATTCTCATGATCATGGCTTAAAAACATGATTAATGACTCAAAATTGGTATCAAATCAATAGCCATGCGGATCCCTGCAAGAAAATATTCATCTTTCGATCAAATGGGCATCAAAGCAACCCCAGATTAGTCATAGAAAATCACAAAAGTTCTCAGTCAGTAGTAGGGACTGTTATGAAATTCCACACATTGTTAGGTAGGAGCAAGACAGTCCTTTTGCACCCATTTTTAGAATTTTTTTTAATTCAATTAAATTGTAATTATATTCAATTTTAGATAGTTTCTGGGCATCCACCCATGTTTCGGCGCAATTCTATATAAACATGCAAAGCCTAATTATAAAAGAACTTTCGATTCAACTTCAATTCATTCAATAAAAATTCAAATTCTTGCTTGAGTTGGTGGTACGTCTTGGAGAGAGAGAGAGGAGAGAGAAGAATGGCCAGTATCCCTCGATAAGGTAACTTTCTCTCTCCTCTTCTTTGCTCTCTCCTCTTTTCTCTCTCCTCCTTTCTCTCCTCTTTTCTCTCTCCTCCTCCTCCTTTCTCTCCTCCTCTCTCTCCTTCCCTCTTTCTCTCTCCTCTTTTCACATCTCTATCTCTCTTTCTCTCCTTTCTCATCTCTATCTCTCTCTCGCTCTCCTCTTTTCTCATCTTTATCTCCCTTTCTCTCCCTCCCATTTTCTTTCCTTCTTTCATCTTTATCTCTTTCTCTCTCTTCCTCCTCTGGCCTATCATGTTCCTCTTTCCCTACTTCTCTTTCTCCATCCACGCATGGCGGGCCTATCATCTTGTGTGATGCCTTCCTGTTCAAGAGATATGAACAGTGGGCTGGGCCTTAATCGGGATGGTGGGCGGGGTCCCTGTCAAAAGTTATCTCCTATATCTCTTCTGTCACAAACGACGCTAATCCATTGCCACCTGTGTTTCCTCTCTCCCTTTTTCTCTTCTGTCACAGACGGCGCTAACCTGTCGCCATTTGTGTTTCCTTCCTTCTTCTCTACTATCACAAACAACGCTAGCCTATCGTCGCCTGTGTTCATTCTCTCTCTTCTCTTCTGTAACAGACGGTGCTAACCCATCGCTGCCTGTGTTTCCTCTCTCCCTTTTTCTTATCTTTCACAGACTACACTAACCTATCGTCGCCTGTGTTTTCTCCGTTCTTCTCTTCTGTCACAGACTACACTAGCGTATCGCCACCTGTGTTCCTTCTCTCTCTTCTCTTCTATCACAGATGACGTTAGCCTATCGCTGCCTGTGTTCCTTCTCTCTTTTCTCATCTGTCACAAATGACGTTAGCCTATTATTGCTTGTGTTCCTTCTCCTTCTTCTCTTCTGTCACAAACGTCAGTAGCCTATCGCCACCTATATTCCTTTTCTCTCTTCTCTTCTGTCACAGACGACGCTAACTTATCACTGCCTGTGTTCTCTCTCTTTCCTGTCTTTTTGTCACAGACGGTAAAATCCTATCGTCACTTATGTTTCTTTCTCTTTTTTCTCTTTGTTTGGACGCATTTTTCAGCACCTTGGTCCTTGATGCAAAATAAAAAAGGAAGCAGGTCAATAAAGCTTACAAAACAGTGGAAATTTCAACAGTCTCAGAATAACCCCTAAACTAGTCAAGATCTTCATAAGCACTCCATAAGGCCACCTGTCAAGCTTAATCTCAATCAGACATGTTTAAGGCAGTGAGCACAAAGAAACAATTTCAGCAAAATTAGCCTCTAGCACCTTGAAATGAACCTCGAAAATAGAACTATATTTTCGGTGAGTGAAACAGTTGTGGGATCACCACCATTGGATTCGGCACAGTCGAAAACCCCTATGGGTCAAGTTACATTATAAAACATTATGGACAAAGTTATGGGTAAAATACATAAATGGGGTAGGCCTCACACTATTCTCCTGCGCTCACCTTGCATCAAAACTCTATTAAAAGTGGCTATTTTTACAATCACGGGCAGTCACTTTTGGGGCCCATATCACACTCGTTCCAAGTCGGAATGCTCTCAAATTTTGTGAGCATATTTGTCTCATCAAGACGAGTGTTTCAATAGGTGGTATGCCTTGTGACAATGCATGAGGATTGAGAAAAAATAGAGAGAAGTAGTTGATCCGTGAAGGAAGTTGTAGAAAATTCAGCAGCAACATGCCTCGCTCGAGTGGCCGAATCACGACGCTCATATACCTGATCGATACGAAACCAATTGCATTATGTGCATAAGGTCTGAGGCTATCAGGGTCCGAACGTCACATATGATGAATGGTTGGATTTCAATCAAGGAGGCATAAAAGTTGTTGTAAGTCCAGCCGTCGAATTTCAAGATTCCGACTAAAATCTCAAGACGACGAAATCTTCATTCGGACACGAAATCAAGCTGCGTTTGCTGCAACGTGGTCGTGACGGAATGCTCTATGTGATTCAGCGAAGAAATCACAAAGAAACATCAGGGAACTAGAACACAATCGATCCGAAGTTTTAAAGATTTATAAAAAATTAAAGTCTTATGGTCATGATTTAAAAACATGATTCATGACTTGAAGTTAATATCAAATCGATCGCCATGCCGAGCCCCACAAGAAAATAATGATCTTTCAATTAAACGAGCATCAGAACAACCTCGGATCAATCATGGAAGATCACACAAGTTCTCGAGCAGTAGCCGGGGCAGTTATGAAATTCCACACATTGTTACACAGGAGCAAAACAGTCCTTTTGCACCCATTTTCAGATTTTTTTTATTCAATTAAATTGTAATTATCTTCAATTCTAGGTATTTTATGGGTGTACACCCCTGTTTTAGCCCAATTCTATATAAATAAGCAATGCCTCATTGTAAAAGGAGGCTTGATTCATTTTCTTGGATCAATTAATAAAGTTCTGAATTTTTCTTAAGCTCATGGGTACGTCTTGGTGAGAAAGATAGGAGAGAGAAGAAAGGGTGGGTCGGTATCCTTTGATAAGGTAACTTTCTCTCTCCTTCTCTTTCTCTGTCTCTTCTTCTCATCTCTATCTCTCTCTCTTCTTCTCATCTCTATCTCTCTTTCTCTCTCTTCCTCTCATCTCTATCTCTCTTTCTCTTTCTTCTTCTCATCTTTATCTCGCTGTCCCTCTCTTCTTTTCATCTCTATCTCTTCCTCTCTCTTCTCATTTGAATCTCCCTTTCTGCTCTCTGTCTAATATAATCGGTGAAGCCAAGCACCGACTGCATCTTCTCTCTCTCCTCTGTCTAATACAATATGCGAAGTCTAGCATCGACTGCATCTTCTCTCTCTTCTCTATCTAATTCATTCGGCAAGGACTAACGCCGACTGTGTCTTCTTCTCTCTTCTATCTAATACAGTTAGTGAAGCCTAACGTCGATTGCATCTTCTCTCTCTCCTCAGTTTAATATAGTCGGTGAAGCCTAATGCTCATTGCATCTTCTCTCTCACCTCTGTCTAATTTAGAGCGTGTTCTCTCTCTCCTTTGTCTAATACAATCGGTGAAGCCTAGCACTGACTGCATCGTTTCTCTCTTCTCTGTCAAACACAGTCGGTAATGCTTAGTGTTGACTGCCTCTTCTCTCTCTTCACGTTCTAACACAATCGATAAAGCGTAGCGTTGACTGCCTCTTCTCTCTCCTCTGTCCAACACAGTCGACGAAACTCAACGCCGACTGCATGTTATCTCCCTTCTTTGATTGATATAGTCGGCGACACTCAATGCCGACTGTGTTCCTTATCGCACCCTTATCTAATACAGCCAATGACACTCAGCGTCGACTGTGTCTTCTTCCTCATTTTTACCTAATACAGTCAGCGACGTCTAGCGTCATCTGTGTTTTTCTCCTCCTCCTTCTTTCTATTTTCTTCTTCTCTTAACTCACTTTTTATTATATCTTTACGATCCTCATTTGATTAAGAGAGGTTGATATTAGCCTCTCATGGTAGTCCTATCGTCTAGTCGTAATGTTGTTGTGCCAGAATTATTGTGCCTTCTTTATTGCCATGACAGGCTAACCATGGTGTTTAGTTAGTCAGTATCGGTATTGACATCTAGTAGTAATCCTGTTGAGCCGATCTTAATTACCGAGCCCGTTTAACTAACATGTCTGGCGAATTACTCACCAGCTTAGTCACTATGCTGATCTCCTTGCTTAGTCAAATTCTACTCTCCCCCATCTTTCTTCTCTTCTTCTTTTGAATGTGCATGCTTGTGTACGTTCACCAAAGAGGAAAAGGAGAGGTTTGACCCACCTGTCTTATAATATTTTCCTTAAGTGTGTGATTACAAAAAATAGGAGAATACAAGTCAAGGGAGGCGATTTCGAACTTGTTTTATTACTGGAGGGCTTTCTTCGTGGTCTAAGAGGGCGCCCATGTGAGCCAGCTCGAGTAAGTCCCGAACCCACCTTAAATTTGTCTCTCACCAGTTGGTAATACCTGCTCTTGTTCTCAAACGAGGTTCTCGAAAGAGCGATCTCACAAAGTCTCGGGTCTCCCCGAAACCCGAGACACGTGTCGCCCTATCGTCAAAGATCCAAAGGGAAAGATCGAGGCACCTAACCAGCTTACAACTCCCTTGGCAAGTTACTACCCCTTAGCCGGATCATTCTTGTTTGGCTAGTTTATTCTTTTATTATGTGCTTTCATTATCTTTTCAGAGTTTATGGCTTGCGGTTTCTGTAACGCATTTATCTGGATCGAGGATTTTCGTATCCCTGCATTCGTGAGTATTCCTAGGGAACAAGTTCCTTCAACTTTGTTCCCAACCATCCTTTTGAGAAAAGACCCCTTTGTCAAGCTCGCAGGTCTTAACCTAGAGACGGGAGTTAAAGGTCCCTCACTCCCCATCTCCTCACTTTGGTGGAACCTCCGCCAAGACACCCTGCATCGGCAACACATTCGTTGCCCACGAAGAAAGCCCACGAAGGCGAGAATGTGGGTCGCCACAAGGCTACCCCCCACATTCCTGCACCACCCGCCTCTATCCTTAGAGGCTCAACACATCGAGGCGGAAACCCTACAGTCTCCACACCTCACACACAATACAAGGCTCATGGGTCACCTACTCGAACCATACCTTGGGGCAACCCTTGTGCTACCTCGAGTCGACATCCAGGATCAGACCTCCTAAGGCCAGGTCCTGGCACACTGATCACATGCATCTCACTGCTAGAGGCAATGCCGTTATTACGCCAACCCGAGTACACAGAAGATGACCTCCTCGTCCTCCTACTCAGCACAAACAATCACACTCAGTAAGGAGCAGGTCTTCACCTGTTCTCTTATAGACACCTTCTCGCAGTCCTCGGCCTCCTAAGGCGAGACCACTTGCTCGAGCCCAGGTTGACCCCCAGGTCACCCGTGAACCTGCTTCCAGGGACGCACATGCGTCACCATCACATATGTCTCCTTACCCTTGACTCAGGCCTCCCCATGAGTCAACCCTGCTCCTGCCTGCACCTCTTTCGAGCAAGCACCTTCAGCCTTATTACTCGAAGGTTTTCCCCAAGAGTACCATTCTGAACCAGGCCCATCACTTTGCTTGTGTCACTAGAGCCCACAAGAGAGCTCCGGACAATGACTTGATGGAAGATCTAGTACTTCATCCTTCCCGGTCCAAGATGACTCTAGTCCCTGGCCCTCATCCTTTGCCTCACTTGATGGAGACAACTCTCACTTGTCCAAGAAGAGCTGACCAGCCGCAACTTAGATCGTAGTTTTAGTGCAAGGTCCATCAATGCCTCAAAGCTAAATGCGATAGAGGTCTACGAATTCTGACCAAACAAATGGCCTAGGCAATTGAGGCAACCAGATCTGATGACTGTCTTCTCTTGAACCCCTTCTGTCCTCTTCAGATGACAAGGCCTGAAGAGAAGCTCCATGGACCCTACACTGTGATTAGTGTCGTGGAAGATGACCCAGCCATCCACCAGCCATGATCACAACATCCTCGAGAACCTGTCCTCATGCAAGCGGACGAGCCGGGTCAAGTTAGGGCATGCTGACCCCCTAATGACTGATCTATCGTGCACCACTAGTCAAGTTCTCAAATCGACCCTCAACTATGACTAAAACTGACCTCCATAGAGAAACAGTCAGTGTGATGGTTATAAGCGAGCCTGGTGACACACAGGAAGAGTGCACGAATAAATTTGAGGAAATGGTGCGTGGGATGATTGAAAAGATTGATCATTTGATGCAGCACACTAGTCAGCTAACCATGAGGCCATTTCCCATCACTCCGATGGTGCACCTCCAAGGCAGCCCCCTCCCTCTTCCTCACAAGACAATTCTCTCCCTCATCCCATCTCTCTGGCGAACATTGATGCTATGGTGACCCATAAAGAATAGACCAATTCCGAGGACACTGGGTGCAATGCCTTATCAAAGGCCGTACCCTTCATATATTGACCAGGTGTTGGTTTCCTCAAGTTACAATAAAGGGAAGTTTCCTTTATTTAACTAAACCACATCAGCATATTGCCCACTTCTAGGCAGCTTTTGGAGAAAAAACGACTGACGGGAGACTTCTTCTTCGTCAGTTCGTTGACTCCCTAGATGGCCCAACGTTTTAATGGTATGATCGACTTCCACCAACTCCGTGCATACGTGGGAAGAACTGGAGAAACTGTTCTATCAACGCTTCTTTGAGGTCGAGAGAGAGGTTCAAACCATCGATCTTCTCACCTTGACTCAAGATCCTGATGAGCCCGTGGACCAATTGATATCAAGATGGAGAAATTTGTCTTCTTGAGATCCTAATTCTATGCCCAAGAAGGAAGCAGTCCAAACTTGTGTGCGGAACATGTGACTCGAGATCGCTCTACATGTCGAGGCCTCTAATCCGATCTCCATGTCAGAATTGATCTCTAAATCGGTCCGAATGGAAAGTCTATCACGCCACCATGGCAGCAAAGCTCAGCAAACAACCAAGGCAATGGTAGCTCTCAGAACAACACAAGGGCCAGTCAACAGAAAGGAGTAATCAGTGCAGCCGTCACGGTCACTGATTCAAAGATCTCTCCCTCCGAAACTTTGTACCTCGCCAAAGGGGTGAGCATAGTGAAGACAGCTCCCCAGGAAGGCAAGCAACAACAGTCATAATCGGGTACCCCCAGCAGCCAACCTTGATCGGGGTGATTATTTCACCAAGCATAGGAACAAAGTCTACCCCTTTAAGAAGGAAGGGGTCCTTGCACTGTTCCGGTTATTATTGGAACATATTATGATCCAGCTTTCAGAAGCTAAGTTCCCCGGCAAGTTGGCCTTGACACTCAGGCGAATTATTGTGCCTACCATTAGAGGATCAATCATCCCACAGATGACTGCTACACGCTGAAAGATATTATCGAGGCCCTGATGCAGAAGGGTCAGACAAAGCTTAAAGACTAAAACAAGGCCTGCGGGGCAGCCAAGGCCTCCCTTGTAGTAACCATCCAAGAGGAAGATGGAATTCTTGGCATCCTTTATGCCTTCTTCATTATAATGCTTCAAGAAGGCATAATCACACTGAATCAGGAAGAGCAACCTCGTCACCTTATTAAGGGGACCGCTGGTTCCCATATCACCAAATAAAGGGCCACTACTTGTGGGAATGCACCAGTTTCCATGATATATTCATCAAGAAAATGTGAGAATGTATGGAGTTCTACAACATCCCAATAAGTGATCCCCAAGCTACTGCTCGATCAGTGCGAGAGGAGGACCTCCCAACACAAGACTCTCATAATAATGATTCAGACTCTTTCAAACCCTTGACTTCCCATCCATAGATAGTCCACCACGAGCGAAGAAGACTCAAGTCCTTAAGACAAGAAGTAATTTGCCAAGCTAGGGCTGTTCACAAGCCTAACGAGATGAATCAAACACCACCTTAGAATACTAGAAGGAGGCACACGCCAAGGGTTTTTCTCCAGAGAAACAAGACCGCTCGACCACCAATTGAGCAAGAATTTCTCAAAACCCTTCCCAACTTTACTCCCTAGCACGATCCTTCTTCCCTCTTCACCCTGTCAAGAAGATGTTCCCGTACCATCTTCCATTTAGAGTACATCTAATGAGGTGACGACGTTAAAAGCACTCCCCAACGGTCTAAGAATGGGAAGGACCTAAAAGACCCCCGGCAGTCGTCCAACCCTGCTAATGATGTAAAAAGCTGCCCAGATCGGTCTGATGAGGGGAACGACCTTAAAAATCCCCCACCTTCTAACCCATCTCCTTCTTCTTCTGCTGATCAATGTCTCTTTAAGGTACAACCTTGATATGTCCAGATTTCGAGGCTCACGACAGAGAACTTGAAGGATCCAATATAACCAGGGCACAACAGACGCATTTGAAAAAGACGTTGGCCCAGAAAGCAGGATTCTTGACGGCTACGGACGCGTTAGTAGCTCGAGTGAAAGCACAACCACCCTCTTCAAAGAAGCACAAAAAGTCGAAGCCAAAGAAACCCCAGTGGCCCTCTGAGCCCGACTTTGAATAGAGACTGAGAGAGTCAAGGGGGCAAAGTTTCTACTCTCAGGAAGCTTGCCACATGATTCAAATCTCAATAGCAACACCCATCACGGGGTAGATAAATCTCAAATCAAGGAGGACATTGCAACCTCCACCGTAGAAGTCGAGCACCTTGAAGTTCCCTAGTCCGCCATTAGCCCCTAATCCAAAGACTAATCTTCCTATCTTACAGCTCCTTGGGCTCCTTCCCAATCCCAATACTTCAAAAACTCCACATATTCTCCAATTCCCTGAGACACCTCTGATCCCATATACTCAATCACTTCCAAAACCTCAAACCTCTCAGATCAATGTAAACCTTTTACATACTTATTAAAGAAAGATACCCCATTCATCTATGATGAAGCATGTCAGGAAGCCCTTGATGATATAAAGCATTATTTACTCAACCCTCTAGTGCTCTCAACACCAGTGTTGGGACCTTTCTCATTCTATACGTGGCTGCTCTAGACAAGTCACTCACGGTATTGTTGGCATAAAACAATGACAAGGGAAAAGAGACTGCGTTATATTACCTCAGTCGCAAGATGCAATGGGCCGAAAAGAATTATCCCCCTATTGAGAAGATGTGCTTGGCCCTGATCTGTGTAGTACAAAAACTCCACCATTACTTACTTGGTCATGAAGTGAAACTTATTTCAAAAGCGGATCCTGTATAGTTTCTTATGACACACTCATGCCTGTCAGCAATGGGCCGAAAAGAATTATCCCCCTATTGAGAAGATGTGCTTGGCCCTGATCTGTGTAGTACAAAAACTCCACCATTACTTACTTGGTCATGAAGTGAAACTTATTTCAAAAGCGGATTCTGTATAGTTTCTTATGACACACTCATGCCAGTCAGGATGCCTTGCTAAGTGGGCATTATTGCTGATGGAATTTAGCATCACGTATGTCCCACAAAAGGTCATCAAGGGCCAACCCCTGGCCGATTTCCTTGCAGCACATTCTGTACCAGCGAAATCTCCGTTATCAAGCTGATGAAGAAGTGTTATGTGCTAAGTATCTTCATGCGTGGGAAATGTCCTTCGATGTAGCCTTTCAATCTGATCGAGGAGGAGCCGGAGTGGTATTCCTGACTTTGAAAGGACAAGTACTACCACTTTCTTTCTCTCTTGTAAAAGCCAGTTCTCATAACGAGGTAGAATATCAGGCCCTTATAATTGGGTTAGAGATAGCCTTTGACCTAGACTTGGAGCAGCTACAGATCTATGGAGACTCTGAGTTGATTATCCAGTAGCTCAAAGTAATTTATGATGTGAGAAAAGGTACTCTCAAGCCTTATCACAACACTGCAAAATCGTATATGGCCCAATTTTAGGACGTTTCTCTGAGTCACATCCCCAGAAGGCAAAACGGGCAGACTGACACACTTGCAATACTCGACGCTACAATTCAGCTGTCCTGATCAGGACCCACGCTCGTTTGGGCGGCAGAATGGAGACACATTGAACTAAGAACCGAGGTCGCTGCGGATGACAAGCGAAATATCTTCCTAAAGTGTCCCCCTTATCCATTTGGAGCGCTCTATCAGCTTAGGAAGTAATTATGACTGAACAATAAATGACACGGAGTCAAGGAGCTAAGGGTCGAAACCAAGAACCATAATTCTTAGACCCAAAATGCACAGAAATCGATCAGTTAAAAGACTAGAGAGAGCCCATGACTAATTTTTAAAAAACATAGCGGGCTCTCAAAAGATCGTGTCCAGCGTAACAACATACGTTGAATGACTACCAAGTGTACCCTCCTTGAAGGATATGCTCTCTTCAGACGGTCGTTGGACGGTATTCTTCTTAGATCTGTGGACGTCCAAAGAGCAAATAAGGTGTTAGAAGAAGTCCACTCAGGCATTTGTGGACTACACTAGTCCGGTCCTAAGCTATATGAATGAATACGCAGGTTGGGATACTATTGGCCTTCCATGATCGTCGATTCCTTAGACTATGCTAAAAAGTGCCAAGTGTGCCCAATACACTCGAGCCTTGTTCACCAGCCTCCAAAGCCTTTACACCTTATAGTTGCAGCATGGCCCTTCTGACAATGGGGTATGGACATCGTAGGGCCTATTGGCCATCCTTCGGCAATGGGCCATGTTTTATTCTAGCTACAGTAGATTATTTCTCTAAATGGACTGAAGCGGTCCCCCTTAAGCAAGTTCATGGGACAACAGTGGCTCACTTCGTTCGACATCACATCATATATCGGTGCAGAGTGCCCGATCGAATTATATCTGAAAACAGTCCTCAATTTAAGAGTCACCACATTGATCACTTGGTTAACCAGTTCAGTTTCGAATGGAGGTACTCAACTATGTACCACCCTCGGGCAAATGGATTGGCTAAGGCCTTCAATAAGACTTTGTGAAATGTTTTAGAAAAGTCAGTATCAAAGAAAAGGAAGAACTGACATGAGAAGCTTCCCGAAGCACTATGGGCCTATCGTACTACTACACGGAATGCTATCGATTCCACTCCTTTCTCTTTGATCTATGTGGGTGAAGCAGTTTTACCCCTCAAAATTCAGATTCCATCATTACGTGTCTCTATACATCAAGGATCAGCCGAAGATAGAGATTCAAACATCGGTATCAAGAATTAGATGCGCTCGACGAAAAAAGGCTAGAGGCTAGAGGCTAGACGATCAGTAGAACCTTGAACTCAACCAAGGGAGAATGAAGAGGGCTTTTGACAAGTCGGTTAAGGTCCGGTCATTCACCCGTGGTGATCTATTTCTAACTGTTAAGAGCCTATTGTTCTGCATAGTCGGTGTAAAGGGAAGTTTGAGCCTAAGTGGGAAGGTCCCTTTTTAGTAAACAAGGTCTCGCCAAATGGAGCCTATATACTGACACATCCTGAGGGGGAGGAGGCGATGCCCCTTATCAATGGGCGATACCTAACGAAGTACTATCCGTAATGCGTATTCAAAGGAAAAGGGATTCACGCAAAAATAAGCAAGATAGTCAAAACAAAGTCTAACTCTTTTTATTGCAGCAAAAACGAGTAACAATTTACAAGCCAAAAAGCCCATTATTAAGGAGGTTACAATTCTCATGCATTTGAGGATAAGAGGACGATTATAAACCAAAATATGTGGATTTTCTCTTGCATCTAAGAATAAGAAGACGGTTACAGGCCAAAAGAATTTCTTTCCTCATGAGGAGAAAGCAAACCATCGAAGAATTGCTCTATCAGAAGAAGCAAACCCACAAAAGAATTTCTCTCCCAGAAGAAGCAAATCCACCAAGGAAAATACTCTCCTCAGGAAGAGGAAGCAAAACCACTTGGAGAAGTTAGCTTCAATTCATCTGACGAGTAAGAGGACAGTTACAAGCCAGTAGATGAAGTGAAACCACTCGAAGTTGTTAGCTTCAATTCATCCGCTGTGTATGTCAAACATACAAGCCAGATATCTCATTAAACGTGTATATCAAACAGACAACGAAGAATTCATTCGACGTGTGTATCAAACATACAAAGCAAGCTACTCTGGCAAGAAACTAGCCTATGATGGAAAGCATACCATCTTCACAGTGGATTCCCTTCCACAAAACAACATGGACTTCATTGTTGTGTTGGAGGACTTAGCTTCCAACAGGTATCACAAGCCATTCCTCACCATCATTCCCACCCTTTGCCAGCCCATGCCAGCGTTATGCATGAACATCACTGCACATAGCCCATCGTCCCACATGTAACTTACTACCACCTACGAGCATCACTGGGCATCATGGGAGGCCACACGTGGTGATGAGCACCGTCTAAAGCCAGTGCCAGCTGTGTCCTCCAAAGGTCAGTGCCGGCTATGCTTTCATCTCCTAGCGCTGGCTATCTTTTTTGAGGATCAGCACCGGCTGTGTCAGCACCAGTTATACTTCTAACTATCAGCACCGGCTATCTCAGTGCCGGCTGTGCTTCTGTTAGCGCCGACCCTGTCGTGGCTATTCACTTCCTGAGACTGCTCATTTTCAAGGCCTAAGTTTCTACACCTCCTTAATGGTCACATGATTTCCAAGGGAAACTGTCCACCATCACGTCGATCCACCTTCCTCAACCGTACACCTTCCTTATGCCGGTCTACCTTCATGAACCGTTTGTTTCCCTGGACCCTGCAGTTTCCGCCAGAGCTTCTCTGCCGTTCCCGAAAAAGCTCTGCAACTTTCCCTAAGTTGCTAAGAAACCACTTACAACCCTTTGAAACACCTCTAAAAACCCCGATAAACCACTTAAAACCCACTTGCGTTCCCGAAAACCTCTGTAATTTTCCCTAAGTTACAAGGAAATCCTCGGTAACTCCCCCAGAGTTCTTAAAAAACTCCCCAGAGAACTCTCCTTTTCTTCCTCCCTTTTCCTACAACTTCACCAATATTTGGCAGAGTTCTGCTTAGTGAAACCTTCCTTGGAAAATCCCATTGCTTTCCGAAACTTCTACCGAGCACCCACTGCTCACTGTTAAAATTTTTTGTTAAAGTTTTTAACTTCGGTGAAAAGTGATGAAATGGGATTTTACCCCCTTATATATCCAACATAACCCTCAAATGCCCCTCACAAACTGGGAATTCCACTCATGTTCTGGAAAGCCAAACGACTATGGGCCTGGTCGGACTTTGGCCCGAGGCCTGAGGCAACTCTCACCGCAGCTTGAAAAAATTCCAATAGGCAGCCTGGACCAGGTCGGGCTAGGGTCATGGCTCAAATATCGATCAACACCTAGCACCAGTTGTGTGTTCGGCAACCACAGCGCCGACTGTGTTCTTAGCAACTCAGTACCAGCTGTGCTCAAGCACGTACTGTCTTTATCGCCAGTTGCGTTTTCAAAGACTTAGCACCGGCTGAGTGCTCAAGAAATAATGGTTGCTGCACTTAAGCTTAGATCAAATCCGTGAGTGCCCTATCATCATTATCCCCAGTAGAGTTGCACCTTGGCCCTGACCTGATGGCCCCAGCAAAGTGGAACCCATGTCAACTAAACTCAGGCCATGACTTCTCATCCCCAGTAAGAAAACCAGGCCCATACTATTATCCCCAGTGGATCTAGGGTCATTTTTGCTACTGCAACTAGTAGTCTACCTCATGTTTAGTTATTCTATCTTCAAGGATATAAATGATGCACATTTGTCCCCTCTTTTCTAATGAAGCCGGCCTTGCTATCTAAACCCCTTACTGGTCCTGACTTTTTTATCCTCAGGGAGTCGGATTATGGCCCAAAGACCTATTCCCCATGAAGTCTCATCTACATGGCGACCCCAGCCTTGGTCCGTGCTGCATGACCTTAAACTGCACAGCCTTGGTCTGTGCTGCTTGACCTCAAACTGCACGGCCTTGGTCCGTGCTGCATGTCCTTAAATAGCATAGCCTTGGTCGGTGTTGCATGGCCTTAAACTGCACGGCCTTGGTCCATGGTACATGACCTTAAACTGTGCAGCCTTGGTCTGTGTTGCATCACCTTAAACTGAGCAGCCTTAGTCTGTGTGGCATGACCTTAAACTGCACAGCTTTGGTCCATGCTGCATGACCTCAAATTGCACAGCTTTCGTCCATGCTACATGACCATAAACTGCACAGCCTTGGTCCGTGTTGCATGACCTTAAACAGTACAGCCTTGGTCCATGTTGCAGGACCTTAAACTGCACAGCCTTGGTCCGTGTTGCATGACCTTATACTACACAACCTTGGCCCATGCTGCATGGCCTTAAATTGCACCGCCTTGGTTCGTGCAGTATGACCTTAAACTGCACAACCTTGGTCTAGTTACACGACCCCAAAACTGCATGGTCCAAACTATATGACCTTAAACTGCAGCCTTGGTCTAGTTGCACGACCCCAAAACTGCATGGTCCAAATTATATGACCTTAAACTATAACAGAGGTCTAGTTGCATGACCTTAAACTGCATGGTCCTAGTTGTATGACTTTAAGCTGCATAACCACTGTCCAGCTGTATGACCTTAAAAACCATAGTGCACGTCGTAACTACATGACGTTAAATTATTTTGCGCAGGTCCCGGAGGCTCGACCTTAAAACTCACCCCCACATACTCTCCCACACCTTTTACGTGCATTTTCACTAACTGACCCATCCGTGTGCACGCACCACCTTCATCACCTCCTTAGTGAGTCCATTCCTTTCATCATCCTACATCCTTCCCCAGTTAGTCTCACCCGCACGCACAAAATGGCAAACCATCTTGCCACCTAAACTCGTCGTAAGCTAGTGGGTCACCATTTCTCACTCACCTTTCATACATCAGCCATCTTTCGTAGATAGCCTCGATCCATCTCCCTAGAAGTGATTTAAAACCACTACCATACTCACTCCATGGCCTCTGCAGAATGCCATTCATCACCATCATGGTCTAGCTGTATGACCTTTAAAATGTAGTGCACGTCCTGGTCGCAAGACGTTAAACTGCTTTGCACTAGTCCCGAAGGCATGACCTTAAACACTTCATTAAAAAAAATAATGGGCATGGTGTATATTTTGATAAGGGAACGCCATGAGTAAAGATGACAGACTGGCATGGTCATGAAACCATGAGTAAAAGAGTTCCCTGAATAAAAAGAAACATGCATGGTGATAACCCAAAAGGGCATCGTGAGTAAAAACTGAATGAAAAGGGTGGACATGGCTGTAAGGTCATGGGTAAAAGAGCCCCGAATAAGAAGAAGTTGGTGAAAACCGTCCCTACGGCATCGTTTCTTAAGTTCAAGTGAAAATCCACAAAGGATGCTTGCAACAATAAACAGGTTGATGTAGTGCTTGCCTCAACAGGCGGCTTCAACCCTCACTCAGAAGAAAAAATCCCTGGTGTTACAATACCAGAATACAAAACTATGAGCTCTAAGGAAAAGATTCCGACAACATGAGTTCAGTTGCAAAAACTAACGTGAAAGATAGAATACTCTCCTAAACGGTAAGACAAGTCTCATGAAAAAGAGCGTCATTCCCAAGAGGTTGTAAATGCGCTACAAGATGCTGGAGATGCCTCAAGAAGGCTAAGTCAACTATGACTTTGGAGTGGCAATCAAATGATTGCTGTAGATGTAAAGCAGTGGGTAGGGGTGGTTATACCCAAAGCTAGTTATCTCGATAAAATGAGGTTCCCTACTCGCCAAGGATCAACTGGTGCACAACGCCGACGACCATTGACAAAAGGCTCTTCAGCACAACCAACAAACAAGAAAGTCACTCTGACGAACCAAAGACGCCCCAAGAAGGCTAAGTCAACCATGACTTAGGACCTGCTATGTAACGAACTACAAAGCAGTGGGTAGGGGTGGTTGTACCCAAAGCTGGTCACCTTGATAAACTGAGGTACCCTACCCTCCAAGGAACAACATGTGCATGACGCAGACGAGCACGAACCAAAGGCTCTTTTGCTGTCTATCCATGATAAAGAAACCCAAACCAAATGAGAACAATGCCCTTCATCATGGCACTCAATTGCCAGATGGGCCGATTCTGACTGACGAGCTCTGTACAAAATCCTCAGCTTCAGAATAAAAAGCAGTCCACATGAGGGTGAGGACTTCGATTAGATTCCTCAAAAAAGTCTCTTCTCCCCTTGAAGTCTCCATGGACGGACCCGCAAACAATGCATCCCTACGTCTGAGCATCCTAGTTGCACCATTACGTGAATCTCCTTGACGTTAATGTGCTCTTGTGGCTAGGAAGAAAAAAGTAATATAGTCGAAGGAAATCTTCTGAAGGTTGCCCTTCTTGCTTCTCTTTAAGTACAACATTCGGTGGGGTAAGCTGTTTGAATGCCTTTTTCAACACCTTTATCCCTGATGCAGAATAAAGAGGGAAGCAGGTCAATAAAGACTATAAAACAGTGGAAATTTCAGCAGTCTTAGAATGACCCCAGAACTGATCAAGATCTTCATAAGCACTCCAAAAGGGCACCTGCCAAGCTTCATCACGATCGGACATGTTTAAGGCAGCGAACACAAAGAAACAATTTCAGCAAAATCGGCCTCTAACATCCTGAAATGGGTAACTAGAACTATATTTTTGGTGCATCAAACAGCTATGGGACCATAGCCATTGGATCCGACACGGTCGAGAACCTCTATAAGTTAAGTTTTGGCTTAATCGGGCACTCTAAGACAAAGTTATGGGTAAAATACCGAAAAGAGGTAGGTCACACACTATTCCCGTGCGGCCACCTTGCATCAAAACACCATTAAAATACCTTGCATCAAAACACCATTACTATCATGGGCAGTCACTTTCAGGCACTCGTTCCAAGTCAGATCGCTCTCAAATTTTGTGAGCGTGTTTGTCGCATCAAGACAACATTTTGATAGCTGGTACATCCTATGATGATGCTTAAACAGGGAGAGAAACTTGAGATAAGTTGCTGATCTATGAAGGAAGTTGCAGAAAATTCTGCAGTAGCACACCTTGCTTAAGCAACCGAATCACGATGCTCGCATACCAGATCTACACGAAACAAATTGCATTATGTGCGTAAGATCCGAGGCTATCTTTGGTCTAAACCTCGCGTACGATGAATGATTGAATTTCACACATAGAGGAATCAAAGTTATTGTAAATTTCGGTCGTCGGATATCAAGATTCTGGCAAAAATCTCAAGACGGAAAATCTTCATCCAGACATGAAATCAAGCTACGTTTGTTGCATCGTGATTGTGACGGCATGCTCATTACGATTCAGTGAAGAAATCATGAAGAAACATCAAGAAACGAGCACACAATAGATCCAAAGTTTTCAAGATTCATTCAAAATTCAAGTCTCATGATCATAGCTTAAAAACATAATTCATGGCTCCAAGTTAGTATCAAATTGATTGCCATGCCGAGCCCCACAAGAAAATAATTATCTTTCGATCAAACGGGCATTAGAACAACCCTAGATCAATCATGAAAGATTAAGCAAGTTCTCAGGCAGCAGTCGAGACTGTTTTGAAATTCCACACATTATTAGGAAGGGGCGAAACAATTCTTTTGCACCCATTTTTAGAATTTCTTTTAATTCAATTAAAATGTAATTATCTTCAATTCTAGGTAGTTTTTGGGCGTACATCCATGTTTTAGCCCAATTCTATATAAACAGGCAATGCCTCATTATAAAAGGAGGCTCGATTCGTTTTTTTGGAACAATAAATAAAGTTCTGAATTTTGCTTGAGCTCGTGGGTACATCTTAGAGAGCGATGGAGGAGAGAGAAGAAAAGGGCTTGTATCCTTTAATAAGGCTACTTTCTCTCTTCTCCCCTCTTTCTCTCTCCTCCCCTCTTCCTCTCTCCTCTTTTTCTCACTTCTTCTCATCTCTATCCCTCTCTTCCTCTCATCTTTATCTCTCTTTCTCTCTCTTCTTCTCATCTTTATCTCACCTTCCCTCTCTTCTTTTCATCTTTATCTCTTTCTCTCTCTTCTTCTTATATCTATCTCCCTTTCTGCTCTCTGTCTAATACAGTCGGTGAAGTCTAACACCGACTGAATCTTCTCTCTTTCTTCTGTCTAATACAGTCGGTGAAGCCTAACGATGATTGCATCTTCTCTCTCTCCTCTATCTAATATAGTCGATGAAGCTTAGCACTGACTGCATCTTCTCTCTCTCCTCTATCTAATATAGTCAGTGCAGCCTAGCATCAACTGTAACTTCTCTCTCTCCACTGTCTAATACTGTCGATGAAGCCTAGTGCTGACTATGTATTCTCTCTCCTCTGTCTAATCAGTCCGTGAAGCCTAGCACCGACTGCATCTGTTCTCTCTTCTCTATCCAACACAATCGGTAAAGCCTAGCGTTGACTGCCTCTTCTCTCTCTGCTCTGTCCAACACAATCGACAAAGACTAGCGCTGACTACCTCTTTTCTCTCTTCTCTGTCCAACACAATCCGTGAAACACAACACCGAATGCGTCTTCTCTCCCTTCTTTGATTGATATAGCCGGCGACACTCAGTGCCGATTGTGTTCCCTATCTCATCACTATCTAAGACAGCCCACGATGCTCAGTGCTGACTGTGAGTTCTTCCTCATTTTTACCTAATACAGCCAGCGACGTCTAGCGCCGTCTGCGTTCTTTTCCTCCTCCTCCTTTCGGTTCTCTTCTTCTCTTATCTCACTTTCTATTCTATCTTTATGATCCCAGTTTGATTAAGAGAGGTCGAGATTAGCCTCTCATGGTAGTCCTATTGTCAGGACGTAATGTTGTTGTGCTAGAATTGTTGTGCTCGCTTTATTGCCACGATAGACTAACAATCGTGTCTAGTTAGTCAGTATCGGTATTGACATCTAGTAGTAATGCCGCAGAGCCGGTCTTAGTGACCAAGGCCGTTTTACTACCATGTCGGACCAATTACTCACCAGCGTAGTCACTGCACTAATCTCCCAACTTAGTCAAATTCTTCTCTCGCCCCTCTTTATTCTCTTATTATTCTCTTCTTCTTTTGAATGCCCATGCATGTGTACGTTCACCAAAGCGGAAAAGGTGAGGTTTGACCCACCTATCCTATAATAGTTGCCATATGCGTGTGATTACAGAAAAAAGGAGAATACAAGTCAAGAGAGGTGATTCCGAACCAGTTTTATTACTGGGGGGCTTTCTTTGTGATTTAAGAGGGTGCCCAAGTAAGCCAGCCGGAGTAAGTCCCGAAAACACCTTAAATTCTTCTCTCACCGATTGTTAATACTTGCCCTTGTTCTTGAACTAGGTTCTCGAGAGAGCGCTCTCTCAAAGTCCCGGGGCTCCTTGAAACCCGAGACACGTGCCGCCCAATCGTCAAAGATCTGGAGGGCGAGATCGAGGCACCTAACCACTGTCAAAGCTGGTGGAAGCCATCGCCGTCTGAGTTTTCTCAGTCTTTCTCCTATTGTCGTCTGTGTCTATTCTTACCCTCTTCTTTTTCCTTTATTCTCTCTTATGCTCTTTTTCTCTCCTCATTCGCTTTCTCCCTTTGTTTTTTTTTTATTCTCTTCTTCTTCTTCTCTTCTCTTTCTTTCTGTGCTTTTTCTTTCTCTCACTCATTTGTTTAATTAAGAATGGTAGTCTTATCGTCTAGCCATAATGTTGTTGTGCCGGTGAAATTTACTGTGACCGTTTTATCGCCACGACAGACTAGCTATTGTGTCTAACTAGTCGGTATTGCTACTATTGTCCGGTCGTAATTCTGTTGAGCCTGTCTGAGTTATCGAGCCCATCTTACTGCCATGCCAGGTCAATTACCTATTAGTCTAGTCACTATGTCGATTTTACCGTCTGATCAAATTCTTCTAACCCCACTCTTTCTTCTCTTATTCTACTCTTCCTCTTTTCGAATGTGCACGACCATGTACATTTGCCCAAAGGCAAGGCGAGGTCCCTTGACCCACTTATCTTATAACATTTTCCATATGTGGCCAAGGTAGGTGATTTAGAACCAGTTTTATAAACTGGGGACCTTTCTTCATGATCTAAGAGGGCGCCCACACGAGCCAGCCCGAGTAAGTCCCGAACCCACCTTAAACTCCTCTCTCATCGGTTGGTCCACTTGCCCTTACTCTTGAGCAAGGTTCCCGAGAGAGCAATCTCAATGTTCCAGGTTCCCCCTGAAACCCGAGACATGTGTTGCCCAATCATCTGGATTTAGAGGGCGAGATCGAGTAACCTAACTAGGTATCTCAACTTCAATGGGTAGCACTACTTCCATACCATACACCAATGAGTATGGGGTCATGCCAGTCGGAGTCTTCTCAGTTGTCTGGTAGGCCTGGCCCATAAAACATCATTTTGATTTTTGTTCCAATCTTAGCTACCTTCTATTATTCTATCTATAATTCTGAGAAGTGCTTTGTTTGTGGCCTCTGCTTGTCCGTTTTCTTGAGGGTAGTAAGGTGTGTAGAATTTTTGCATTATCCCGAACGTTTTACACACCTTAGTGAACTTTTCATTTTCAAAGTGGGATCCATTATCAGTAATGATTGACTCAGGAACACCGCATCTGATTACAATGTTGTTCTTCATGAAATGGGCAACATGCTGTCCTTCAATTTTGACACATGATACGGCTTCTACCCAATTTGTTAAGTACTCTATAGCCATTAAGATAAAATGGTGGCCATCTGAGGCTTTTGGTGAGATCATTCCGATGATATCAAGACCACACATGACAAAGGGCCATCTAGGTGGTGGTGATTTGAGTGGTACGGACAGTGCATGGATGAGGTCTCCATAAAGTTGACATTTGGGACACGTCTTCATGAACTTCCAACAATCTTTAGCCATATGGTCCAGTAATAGCCTTGACTCTTGGTTTTTTGAGCTAAGGAGGTTGCTCCAGAATGACCTCCTTCATTGTGTAACTTTGTCCGTACTTGGTAGAATTCTTGCTGATCGAGACATCGTAAAATTATGCCATCAAGCGATTTCTTAAACAGGAGATCACCTCTAACTGAGAATCCCATAGAGAGCCTTCGAAGGGCTTCTTTATACTTTTTGGTGGATCCTTCTGAGTATAACCCATCTTTTATCAGGGACAAAACATCGTGGAATAATGGTTTTGCATTAACAAGCGCATCTGAAGCAACAAGAGACACTTCCCCATCGTTCTCATTTTCTTGCTCTATTTCTTCTTCGATCCTTGGTGGGGAAGGATCATGTTTGTTCCTGATGTAGAATGGCAGCATCGCGATTTCTGGAGGAATATCAACCATTGAAGCAAGGTTACAAGGGTGTCGGCTAACCGATTATTTTCCTTAGTTACATGATGAAAGGTTATTTTATTAAAACATGAGATCATCTTTTCCACCTTTTCTTGATAGGGTTTGAGCCTTTCTTCTTTCACCTTTCAAATCCCTTGAAGTTGGTTTATGATGAGTAAGGAGTCACCAATCACTCGTATTTGCTAGATTTTCATTCCCATGGTGTTCTCGAGTCCAACTATCAAGGCTTCATATTCAACAATGTTATTGTACATGGGAAATTCAATCTGATGGCTGATGGCATTAAAATCTTTTCGGGTGCGCATATTCATTCCTTACACCATCGAAGTGTAGCTCTAAAATTGAGTCCTCAATTTTGAAGAGGTTCTCATAATGGAGATCCATGCTGACGGGACTGTTATCTTGTAGTACGTGTTCAGCTAATTAGTCAGCAATGGCTTGTCCTTTGACCGCTTTTTGAGTAACATATTCAATCTCGAACTCGCTCAATTGCCAAACGTCCGTTAAGGACTAGGCTCTTCAATAGGTACTTGAGTGGGTCTATTTTTTAGATGAGCTTGACTGTATGAGATAAGACATAGTGTCTTAATTTTTGCATGGCACACACAAGTGTCAAGCAGTGTTTCTCCATATTCGTGTATCTTGTCTCGTAGTCCACCATAGTTTTTCCTATATAGCACACCATTTGTTCTTTTCCATGGTCGTCATATTGTCCTAACATTGCCCCCATGGTCTTATCTTTCACAAATATGTATAGGAATAGGCGTTTATCTGGACTAAGAGGACTAAGGATGGGAGGTTTAGTAAGGTAGTCCTTGATTTGATTGAACGCTTCTTGGCATTCATTATCCCATATGAATGCGGTATCCTTTTTAAGGAGCCTATGGAATGGCACCCACTTGTCTACTAGTTGTGAAATAAAACGCCTTATGGCTTGTATGCAACCTTGAAGCCCTCAGATTTCTCCAATTCTCTGAGGAGGGGGCATTTCAATGATGGCTCGTGTTTTGGAGGCATCCATCTCTAAGCCCCTTTGGCTTACTACAAAGCCTAGTAATTTGCTAGATTCAATCCCAAAGGCACATTTCTGTGGATTGAGTTTGAGTTGAGGTTTCAGAAGTCTTTCCAAAATGGTTCTCAGATTAGTGAGAGCCTTTGACTTGACCAGAATATATCGTCGATATAGTCTTCCATGATGGTATGCATTAAGTCGTAGATGATGCTAGTCATCGCCCACTGATAAGTTGCCCCTACATTTTTTAAGCCAAAGGGCATGACTTTGTAGCAATAAGTTCCCCATTATATTATGAATGAAGTCTTGGTCTGGTCTTCTTCTGCCATGAGGATTTGGTTGTAACCTAAGAAGTTGTCCATGAATGACAACATCTCTTGCCCCGTAGTGTAGTCGACCAAGGCATCTATATTTGGTAACGGAAATTTGTTTATGGGACATGCCTTGTTGAGGTCTCTGTAGTCGACACACACTCAGATCCTCCTGTCTTTCATGGGTACGACCACTATGATGGCCAACCATTCTGAGTATTCGAAGTGGGTAATGAACTTTTCCTGGAGCAGTTTGTCGATTTCTTCCTTAATTTTGAGCTCAAGGTGGATCTTTTGACGTCAGAGTTTCTGTCTTACGGGCTTTGCCCCTTCGTCGAATATTAGGTGATGTTGCATCGATGTGGGGTCTAGCCCTGACATATCATCGTATGACCAGACAAAGACATCGCGATATTCCTTGAGAAAGGAAATCATATTTTCTCACTCCTCAGGAGATAGGGAGCTTCCAATCTTAGTTAACCATGGGTCCTTCTCAGTTCTCAGGTTTATGTCGATATTCTCTTCGATGAGAGCGATTGGGTCACCATCGAATCTCTTCCTAAATTGCTCAACATGGGAAGTGATTTCCTTCGGTTGAGGGATTTCTTCAGACTCTTAGCTCTCTTAATCTTCATCTTGATAATCCAATTCGTCGTCTTGGGTATTGTGCACCGTTATCGGGCTATCTTGAATGTTCGCCATTTTCGAAATTTCTTTTTCCATATTATCAGTTTTATCATGTCTTGAATTTTCAATGGTTTTTAAAATTTCACAAGCGGTGTCCCTTATAGGACTTGCGAGAGAAATGTTGGGGGCTAGATGCGCATGGTGGTTAGATGGACACCTTGTGACAATCCGTTTTTTGGCACTGGGACTTGAAGGTTCCACTGGTACGCTTTAAGTGATTCTCGAGATAGAGGAATAATCGACCAATTTTGTTCCTAGGTTTAGATAGGCGGATGAGCACGCTTGGCTATGTTAGAGCCAATCGTGCATACCTTCAAATCCAAGTTGGCAAAAAGGTCTTCAATCCTTAGTCCTAGTGTGTGTTGAGATGTGGAAGAATAATTATTCCTTGTTGGGGATTCAAGGATCACCTTAGGCCATTTTGAAGGATGGGCATCAAGAGGAACGAGGCTTTGAATGCCTCCATGTATAAAGCCCGGATAGCTTGATGGATATATCAGGCTTTGAAATAAGGTGAGAGAACACTCGAGACCTCTTTGATCTCCGTTTTCTGTTTTAGCTTGGAGTGATTCAGAAATTGCCTCCATTACGCCTTGCCCTTGACATCTCAAGCCTTTGCCTGGTTGGAAGCTTTGGGAGAAGGGCATGTCCCAAGCCTCGAGGGATGCAAAACCATATTGATGTTGACATTGGATGATGTCCTCCATCGATGTGGAATTTTGCAAAATTTGAGGAACAGGGTCGCTAGCCTCTAGGCATAAGGTGCCCCGATCGGCTTGTTTGAAGGAAGCGAGTGGGATTTCTTCAAGCTCTACCCCTACGGCTAGCTTCCCGCTATGTATACTTGGATTGAGAAAAGCAGGGGGTTCAGCACATACCTTCGCGATGCCTTTTTTAGTTAGAAATTTGTGGCATTGATGGAGTGTAAAGGCGATCATGAGGTTTTCATGCAGCCATGGTATTTCTAGCAGCATGTTGAATGAAGGTTTTTTGTCCAAGATATAAAACTTTATTATTTGGACTGTAGCCCCAATCTTGAGTGTGAGAGGCAGTATGCATTCAGATTGTCGTTGGGTCCTATCGTATGGGGCGATAGTTAGTTGACAAGGCTCGAAATCATCTGGGCTTTTGCCTATCTACTTCACTGTTTTCATAAGGCATACATTTAAGGATGTCCCATTATCAACAAGCACTCTCTTTATCTCATATCATTGCATGAAAAAGATGATGTGCAGGGGTTGGACATGAAAGCGGTTGAAGCTGGCTGGGATATCATCGTCTGTGAACACGATTGGCGTTGATGTCATCAGGTAGTTGATGATTCCGCACAACTCTTCTGGTTGTGGGTTGCTCCGAATGTGTGTCTTAGAGAGGACCTTCTCGATCTGGGCTCTATGTGTTGGTGAGTTGGCGAGTAGCTCTAAGAGCATGGATCCTCTCGAGATGAGCCAGTAGATCGTAAGTAGTCGCGGATCCTTGAATTTCTTTATTCGTCTTATGATCTATGACCCCTACTAGTTGTCTAGCTTTTGAATTGTTTCCCATTCTCTCATCAAGAGTATCGCCCATCAATTGAATGAGTTTGAATGGTTAGGTGCCTCGATCTCGCCCTTTGAATCCAGATTATCGGCGGCACATGTCTCGGGTTTCCGGAGAACTCGGGACTTTGAGCTCGCTATATCGGGAATCTTGCTTAAGAGCAAGGATAGGTGAACAACCGATGAGAGAGGAATTTAAAGTGGGTTTGGGACTTACTCAGGCTAGCTCACGTGGGTGCCCTCTTAGAGCATGAACAAAGCCCCCCAATCGTAAAACTACTTTGGAATAGCCTCCATTGGCATGTATTCTCCTGTTTATGTAATCACACACATATGGCAAATATTATATGACAAGTGGGTCCTTACCTTTGGGGAATGTACATGGGCGTGCACATTCAAAAAGAGGAGAAGAATGAGAGAAGAAAGATTGGGGTTAAAAGAATTTGACTAGATGGTGAGACGACACAGTAGCTAAACTAGTTAGTAATTGACCCGACGTGGCAGTAAAATGGGCTTGGTAACTCAGACCGGCTCAAGAGAATTAATACTAGATGATAGTAATAATACAGTGTAGTTAGACACAATGGCTAGTCTGTCGTGGCCATAAAGCAGGCAGAGTAACTCTAACCGACACAACGACATTATGGCTAGACAATAGGACTACCACAGAAGGCTAATCTCAACTTCTTAATCAAACGAAAGAGTGAGAGAAATAAAAAGAACAAAAAGAAAGAGAGGAGAAGAAGGAGAAGAGAATAGAAAAAAAGGGGAGAAAGAGAATTAGAGGAGAAAAAGAGCATAAGAGAGGATAAAGGAAAAAGAAGAGGGTACGGACAGACACAGATGGCAATAGGAGAAGGAGGGAGAAAACTCAGACGGCGATGGCTTCCATCGGCTTTCACATAAGAAAAGAAAGAGAAAGAAACACAAGCGGTGATAGGCTTGCGCCGTCTATGACAAAAAGTGAGGAAAGAGAGGGAACACAAGCGACGATAGGTTAGTGCCGTCTGTGACAGAAGAGAAGGAACACATGCGATGATTGTCGAGCGTCGTCTATGACAAGAGAAGAGAGAGAAGGAACACAGGCGGGGATAGGCTAGCACTGTCTGTGACAGTAGAGAAGAGAAAGCAGGAACACAGGTGGCGATAGGGTAGCACTGTTTGTGACAGAAGAGTAGAACAAGAAGGAACACATGCGGTCATAAGCTAGTGCTGTCTGTGACAGAAGAGAAGAAAGGAGAGAAGGAACACAAGTGGCGATGGGTTAGCACCGTCTGTGATAGAAGAGATAAGGTAGAGAACACAGGCGGCGATAGGTTAGCGTTATCTGTGACAGAAGACAAAAAGGGAGAGAGAAACATAGGCGGCGACGGGTTAGCACCATCTGTGACAAAATAGATAAGGGAGAGAACTATTAACAGGAACGTAACCCGCAATTCCGGTTAAGGCCTGGCTCACTGTTCATGTCTCAAGAATAGGAAGGCATCTTACAAGATGATAGGCCCATCATGCATGAATGGAGAAAGAGAAGCAGGGAAAGAGAGACATGATAGACTAGAGGTGGAAGAGAGGGAAAGAGATAAAGATGAGAAAAGAGAAGAGAGAGAGAGATAGACGAGAAAAAAAGTAGAGAGAAAGAGAGATAGAGATGAGAAAAGAGGAGGGAGAAAGAGAGATAAATGAGAAAATAGAAGAGAAGAAGAGAGATAGAGATGAGAAAAGAGGAGAGTGAAAAAGGGGAAGAAAGAGAGACAGAGATGAGAAAAGAGGAGAGTGAAAAAGGGGAGGAAAGAGAGATAGAGATGAGAAAAGAGGAGAGAGATAAAGATGAGAAAAGTGGAGAGAAAAAGTTACCTTATCGAGGGATAACAACCCTCTTCTTCTCTCTCTTCTCTCTCTCCCCAAGGCGTACCACCAACTCAAGCAAGAATTTGAATCTTTATTGAATGAATCGAAGTTGAACCGAAGGTCCTATGTTGTGTTCACAATTTGGCTTTGTATGTTTATATAGAATTGTGCTCAAACATGGGTGGACGCTCAAGAACTACAAAAATTGAAGATAATTACAACTTAATTGAATTAAAAGAAACTCTAAAAATGGGTGCAAAAGGACTATTTTGCCCCTGCCTAACAATGTATGGAATTTCAGAACAGTCCCTACTGCTGCCCAAGAACTTGCGTGATCTTCCATGACTGATCTGGGGTTGCTCTGATGCCCATTTGATCGAAATATGATTGTTTTCTCGTAGGGCTCGACATGGTGATCGATTTGATACCAACTTCAATCCATGAATCATGTTCTAAAGCCATGATCGTGAGACTTGAATTTTAGATGAATCTTGAAATCTTCGGATCGATAGTGCGATGTTCCTTGATGTTTTTCTTCAGCTTTTCACTGAATCGCATTGAGTATGTCACCATGATCATGTTGCAACATAGACAGCTTGATTTCGTGTCCGGACGAAGATTTCCTCGTCTTGGGTTTTTTGTCGGAATCCTGAAATCAGGTGGCCAGAATTTATAGTAGCTTTGATGCCTCCGTGTGTGAAATCCAACTGTTCATCGTACGGGAGGTTCGAATCAGAGATAACATCAGACCTTACGCACATAATGCAATTGGTTACACGTCGATCGGGTAGGCGGGCATCATGATTTGGCCATCAGAGTTAGGCATGCTATTGTTGAATTTTCTGCATCTTTTTCACGGATCAGCAACTTCTCTCTAGTTTTCCTCACTGCTCATGCATCGTCATGAGGCATACCACAAATCATAACGCTCGTCTTGACGAGACGAACACGTTCACAAAATTTGAGCGTGATCTGACTCAAAACGAGTGAGATATGGGCGCTGAAAGTGACTGCCCACATTTAATGGTGTTTTGATGCAGGGTGGTCATACAGGAATAGTGTGCGGCCTACCCCTTTTTGGTAGTTTACACATAACTTTGTTTTGGAGTACTTGATTAAGCTGAAACTTGTCCCATTTCGACCATGTTGAATCCAATGGTGGTGGTCCCACAGCTGTTTGACGCACTGACAATATAGTTCTAGTTACGGGGTCTATTTCAGGGTGCTAAAGGCCAAATTTTCTGAAATTGTTTCTTTGTGTCCACTACCTTAAACATGTCTAATTGTGATGAAACTTGGTAGGGGGACCTTTTAGAGTGCTTATGAATATCTTAACCAATTTTGAGGCCATTCTGAGACTGTCAAAATTTCCACTGTTTTGTCAGGCTTTTTATTGACCTGCTTCCTCTTTATTCTGCATCAGGGACCAAGGTGCTAAAAAATGTGTTCAAATAGCATGTTCAACAAAATTTTATTCTTCTAGAGAAGAGAGAAGGATAGCATTCGAAAAATTTCCTTCGGCTTTATTACTTTTTTCTTCCAAACCACAAGACCACCTGAACGCCGAGGAGATTCACGCAATGCTGCAACTAGGATGCTCAAACATTTGGATGCAATGTACAGGTGAATCCATGAAGGCTTTAGGGGGAGAAGAGACTTTATTGAGGGATTTTTTTGAAGTCCTTAACCTTGTGTGGTCTGTTTGTGATTCTGAAGCTGAGGATTTTGTACGGACCTCGTTAGACAGAATCAGGCCCATCTGACAATCGAGTGCAATGCTAAAGGTTATTTTTCCCATTTGGTCTGGTTTTCTTTGTCTTGGATAGACAACAAAAGAGCCTTTGGTTCGAGATCGTCAGCATTATGCACCAGTTATTCCTAAGCGGGCAAGGTACCTCAGTTTATCGAGATGACCGGCTTTAGGTATAACTAGTCTCGCGTAACAGATCCAAAGTCATGACTGACTTAGCCTTCTTGTGGTGTCTTAGGTTTGTCAGAGTGGCTTTCTTGTTTGTTTGTTCTAGATGGTTTACTGAAGAGCCTTTAGTTCGTGATTGTTTGTGTTGTGCACTAGTTATTCCTTGGCGAGTAGGGTATCTCAGTTTATTCAGGTGACTGGCTTTTGGGAATAACCCCTACCCACTGTTAACAGTTTCATGTATTCATGGCTGACTTAGCCTTCTTGGGGTGTCTACAGCATCGTTGGAGTGCAGTTGGTAACTTCCTGGGAATGATGCTCTTCTTCATGAGATTTGTCTAGCCTTCTTGACGAGTCTTTTGTCTTTCATGTCGTTTTTGCTAATAGACTCAGGCTATCATAATCTTTTCCTTCAAGCTCATATTTTTGGGTCCTGGTATTGCAACACCAGGGATTTTTTTTTTAATGTGGGCTGAAGCTGCCTATTGAGGCAAAAGCTGCATCAACCTATTTATTTCCCCAAGTGCCCTTTGCGAGTTTTCACTTGAACTTGAGAAGCGGTGTCGTAGAGACGGTTTTGACCAGCTTCCTTTTTATTTGGGGCTCTTTTACCCATGACCTTTCTGTCATGTCCACCCTTGTCTTCCATTTTTACTCACAGTACCCTTTTGGGTTTTCACCATGCCCGGGTTTTTTTATTCACGAAACTATTTTACTCATGGTTTCATTACCATGCCCATCCGTCATTTTTACTAATGGCGTTCCCTTGTTTAGGTATACACCATGCTCGTTATTTTTTGTGAAGGCATATTTAAAGTCAGGCCTTCAGGACCTGTGCGATGCCTTTTACCATCATGCAACCAGGACGGGCACTATGGTTTAAGGTCATACAGCTGAACCATGATGGTGATGAATGATAGTCTGTGGAGGCCATGGAGTTAGTATTGCGGTGGTTTTAGCTCACTTTGGGAAGATGGCACGTGGCTACCTTGAAAGATGGATGATGTATGAAAGGAAAGTAGAAAATGGTAACCCACTAGCTTACGACAAGTACGGGTGGTGGGATGGTTCTCCGCTTTGTGAGCATCGATGAGACTCACTGGGGAATGATGAATTGTAATGAAGTGAATGGACTCACTGCGGAGGTAAGGAAGGTGGTGTGTGCACACAAATGGGTTGTTTAGGGAAGACGTTCGTGAAAATGCACATAAAAGGTGTGTGCGCATATGTGGCGGCGAGTTTAAGGTCATGCCTTCCAGACCTGTGCAAAGCAGTTTAACGTCATGTGGCCAAGACGTGCAAAGCTAGTTTAACGTCATGCGGCTAGGACGTGCACTATGGTTTTAATTTATATAACTTGGACATTGGTTATGCAGTTTTGAGTCGTGAAACTAAGTCCATGTAGTTTAAGGTCATGCAGCTTGACCTCCGCTATATTTTATGGTCGTATAGTTTGGATCTTGGTGTTAAGCCTTTTAACGTCATACGGCTAGGATGTATACTATAGTTTAGATCCATATAGTTTGGACAATGCAGTTTAGGGTCATGTAGCTAGACCACCGCTATAGTTTATGGTCATATAGTTTGGACCGTGCAGTTTATGGTCATGCAGCTAGACCTCCACTATAGTTTAAGGTCATATAGTTTGGACCAAGCAGTTTAAGGTCATGCATCTAGACCTCCGTTATAGTTTAAGGTCACATAGTTTGGACCATGCATATTAAGGTCATGCACCTAGACTAAGGTTGTGTAGTTTAAGGTCATGCAGTGCGGACCATGGCGTGGGTCGTCATGTAGGTGAAGCTTCATAGGGAATGGGTCTATAGATGAGAATCTGATTCTTTGGGGATAAAATGGTTAAAGCCAGCAAAGGGGTACAGACGGGAAGACCAACTTCATTAGGGATAAGATAACTAGGTGTGAGGCAGACTCACTAGTTGTTGTAGTGGTAAAATGACCCTAACTCCACTTGGGATAACGTGGTATTACTATGACTCCTACTGAGGCTGAGAGGGAATAACACGGGTATGACTCCCACTAAAGATGAAAAGTCATAACCTGGGAGGAACGTCTTGGGTACAACTCCACTGACATTAATAGATCACGGTCAGGGTGCAACTTCACTGAGGATAACAGTAGTAGGATATGCACAGCTTTAGCAAGGAGCATGTGGGAATGGATTGTTTAGAACACAGCCGACGCTGAGAACGACCGACACTGCTTCTTAAACACTCAGTCAGCGCTGAGCCTTTTGAAAACGTAGGTGATGTTGAGAACAACCAACCACTGTCGCTTGAATACGCGAATGACACTGAGGCTTAAAAACATAGGCAGCGCTAAGGGTAGTCGTGGTAGCTCTTAAACACAGCCGGCGCTCGATTACTGAGAATGCAGCCCGTGTTGGGGTTACTGAAAACACAACCAGCATTGAATAGTTTCCACAACATAGCAGGTGCTGGTTGTGGGTTAGTGTTCGAGTCTTGACCCGAGCCCGAGTTGGTCTTGGCCTTTGTTGCATAGGAATTCATGGGAGGCAGTAAAACTTGCCTTGGGCCTCGGGTCAGAACCCGTCCTGGTCTGGCCCATCAACGTTTGGCCTCCCTGGATGTGGCTGGGATATCCAGTTTCTGAGGGTCATTTGAGGGAAGCATCGGCTATAAAAAGGAGGTAAAAATCCTTATTTCCATCGCTTTTTACCAAAGGTAACAAAAACTTAAGGTAAGAAATATTTCAACAGTGAGAAGGAGATTCTGACGAAAGCTTTGGTGAGCACACAGAGGATTTCAACAAGATTGGTCGGAGTTTGCCGGGAAGTAGGAGCAGGTTTTGGGTGAGAAAAAGAAAACGTCAACAAGAAAGGAGACAAGATTTGCCAGAGTCATGAGAGTTTGCAAGTGGAAAACACCGAGGAGCGGGAAACTCCGACAGTGATTTCGAGGGTACGAAAGAGGGAAAGAAGGGACGGAAGTTCTGATAGTGAACTGCCCAGGGTATCACGCTTGCTTCAGTAGTTTTCCGGTAGAAGAAGGTGATTTTCCCGGTGACTTGGGAAAGGTTGCGAAGGATTTTCGGCTGTGGAGGGGAGTTTCCGACAAGAATCCGAAGGGTCAGGGGGAGACAAACCGTCACTGGAGGTGGATGGTTGCCGCTAGAAATTATGAAACCATCAAGGAGGCGAAGGGACTTTAACCAAAAAATGAGGGGCCTTGGGAATCAAGGAGATGCATGGAAAACGAAGAGCGTCTGAGAGGCGAATAGTCATGACGGCGAGAGACCTTAAAACATAGCCGACGCTAACTCAGGATATGCAGTGGACGTTAGCCTTTAAGACATGCGGTCGGCGATAAGCATTAAGGACGCAACTGGCGCCGATCTTTTAGAAACACAGTTAGAGTTGGTCCTCAAGAAAGACAGCCGGCATTGAGAGTTAGCAGCACAGTCGGCGTTAGCCTTTAGAAGACACAGCCGACACTGGCCTCAGACAACGCTTATCATTGGATGGTCAGCGTCGAGATGCACACAACGTTTCTCGCGTGAGGTAATGAGGCACATGTGGGAACTATTACGCATGACGACAAGTCATGTGCGACGATGTTCACACATGACATTGACTTGGGTAGGCACAAGGTGGGGAGGAGTGGTAAAGCCTAGCTTATGATGCCCATTGGAAGCCAAGTCCTCCAGTACAATAGTGAAGTGCATGTTGTTTTGTGGAAGGGCATCCCATGTGAACAGGGTATGCTGTCACGACCACACCCCCTGCTGGCCCAAAATACACAAAACGAGGACACCACACATTACTGAGACATCCAAAAAATACAATGAAAGTCTTCAAAGGATGACTTTTTAACCTCTCGACTTCAAGTTTCAAAATCCCCAATGGTCACCCACCTTAAGCACAGGTGTCAACACTCTTCACTCTACAGTTGTGAAAATAAGATGGAATGAGCTAACAGCCGAATAAACAGATCTACACTATTGCATTCCAACTAGCATGATAGTAATAACAAATACGCAATACACATATACGTACATATACACAAGTGTCAAATAAAGTCCCTCAACATGCATCTCAACACTCTAACAAACTGTGAGAAAGGTAGTCAATATATATAATGCATAAGTCATAATCACCTTTCTTAAAGTAGAGCAATAAAGACAGTGGATCACAATTTCCTTTAAAAGCTCATGAAGAACGCGTAAATAAGTTAGGCAAATAGATCTATCTACTCCTGAAGTAGAAGTCACATCGGTCAGGCTAGGCCAATCCTGAACTTGGGACTTCGATCCTCACTCAGGAGGGTGGACCATGACAAGTGGAAGACCCACTTCATAAGTCCCTCACACACGCACACATCCTCAGCGCACTTTGGGGTTTTCTATAGGTAGAGGCCTTGCAAGACACTACCCTCTCCTTGCGCCATTTTTGGCGAGAGGGCATTACACTACCACTAGGTGACTCAATGCGTAGTGTCCACATAGATCTGGGGGCCGTGACCCTCCTAATTACTCACATCCTGAATCCCATCCTATTATGGGGAGTTAGGAAAAAATTACAACTGTCAGCACCATCATTCACATAGTAGGTGCCCTTTCACATAACATAATAGCATCGCAGCTTCCTACACCATCATTCACATAGTAGATACCCCTTCACATATAACATAAGAATTATGATACCATCATTGCCATAGTAAGTATCCATTCACATATAGCATAAGCATCATGATACCGTCATTCACATAGTAGGTATCTATTCACATATAGCATAAGCATCATGATACAATCATTCACATAGTAGGTATCCGTTCACATATAGATTAAGCATTATTAAAATCATGCAATTCATATTACAACAGGGCATTCATCCTAATTATACCTCCATGTCATAGCAAAGCATAACTTCATTATCATGTATGCTCCCGTGAGCTCGCAATTGGTCCTAACTCTTTGACCATTTATTGTTTGAAGATGGTTCTAAAATCAATTTCGTACGAAACACACCTATTCCTCACTTGGGAATGGTTTAAAGAAAACAGGGTTCCATTTGACCTCTTAAACGTTCAAGGAAATGAGGGTTAAGTAACTGCCCCCTGCTGTGTACAGTGGACAGCAACGTACCCTGCTTGAAATCATTATAACATTCAAAATGTAAGGCAACTTGAGATGGGTACAAAATAAAGTTTAAGACAAGAGAAATATATTTCTAAAAAACCAAGTTTGAAAGCATTTGGATTCCATTTAGTGGTTCAAACATTTGTGGCAAACAAGGTAATAGTTATGCAATACTGCCCACAGTGACATACCTTCATAAAGCAATGTATAACAGTCAATCTATAAAGCTTTTCAAAATAGTTTCCACATGAAAATTTTAGCTCATTCAAATATCTTTAAAATAGCTATGCTTCGGGAGAAAATGAACTTCGTTTGGCTAGCTACAATTAGTGACCACAGTGGTATAAATGAAAAATCCAGGAAAACAGTCAATAATGATATACCTTCCCATTTGGAGCATAACTTCAACTTTTTGTAAATAATTTCACTAATAGGTAAAAACAAAAATTTTACTAGACATGCAAACTTCTTGAATTGCACAGTGGCATACAGCATGTCTCAAGCATACATTCCATGATCTTCATTTCATGGTGAGGAACATGATAACAACAACTCTCACAATGTGAACACACACATAATCATGCATTTCTTATATAATCTAAGAATCGTACATTTATTCATGACATTCACCATTATCATAGGACAAGAGCCTCAATTTTTAAATAAAAAAGCGTAAGGATTTTCTTACATCACATACACTCTCATTCTCATTTTATATCCATAAATTACATGCATCCTTATGACTATCATGCAATGGTGATGGATCCACTTCCATAAACAACAATGGTGTCTTCTCCACTTTTCTCCTCACAGCTCTCACCCCACCCAATAATGGCTACCCTCCAACAGTCACTCCTACCCATCAACAGTCACTCCTACCCACCTTGTGTCTTAAAGAGAGAGAGAGAAAGAGAGATGAAGTAAGAATGGGTGGCACAGGTGAGGAAGGAGGCTTAAGTACTCTTGGGTTGAGGTGGCTAGCCAATTGTCACCAAAAGACTATAAAATCTGGACATGTGGTACTCAATCAGCATGCATATAACAATTGGCATACACAACACATGCATATCAGAGACACAGTCGACGCTACACACATATCTACCTACAGCTGGCCTTATCCAATTGGTGATGGCTCTTCCAACCGGCGCTGACCTCCTCACCCAAATCCACTAGACGCTGGCTCTTCCAACCGGCGTTGGCCACTTCACACAAATCCACCCGAGGCTGGCTCTACCAACCGGTGTTGGCCTCTCCATACAAATCCACCCGATGCTGACTTTTCCAACTGGTGCTGGCCTCTTCACACAAATCCAATCGATGCTGGCCTCTTCACATAAATCCACCCGGCGCTAACTACAACCTTAGCCTCCCTATCCCGCCTTGCCTTCTAACTATCCGGGAAACGTTTGGGTTGTCAAAGCATCCCCCCCTAAAAAACGATTTTGTCCTCAAAATTGTTGGTCGAATAATTGAGGGTACAAGGCCCTAATTTCATCTTCTTGCTCCCACATGGATTCTTCCCTCGAGTGATACTGCCATAAAACCTGGATTAGAGGAATCTCCTTGTTACACAATGTCTAGATTCAGCTATCCATTATCTCAATAGGCTGTTCTATAAAAGTCAAATCCTCCCTGATCGAGATCGACTCATACTTTAGGACGTGGGATGGATCGCACTGATACTTTCTTAATAATGACACAGGTAACATGTTATGAATAATAGCAAACTCGAGCGGTAGGGCCAATCGATATGCCATGACTCCAATCCTTTCTAAAATCTCAATTGGTCCAATAAACCGTGGACTCAATTTCTCCTTCTTGTCAAATCTCATTATGCCCTAAGTTGGTGATACTTTCAGAAAAACCAATCACCGACCACAAATTTAGTTTCTCTTCTCTGATTGTCGATAGAACTCTTCTATCGACTTTGAGCAGTTCTAAGTCTTTCCTGAATCAAAGCAATCTTTTCTGAGGTTATTTTAACAATCTCTGGTCCCAACAATCTTCTCTCACCGACCTCATCCCAACATATGGGTGATCTACACTTCCTCCCATACAATGCCTCAAAAGGCACCATTTGGATACTGGCTTGAAAACAGTTGTTATAAGCAAACTCTATCAGGGGCAAGTGATCATCCCAGTTTCCCTTGAAATCTTAAACACAAGCCCTCAACATATCTTTCACGGCATGCATGGTCCTTTCGGATTGTGCGTCAATCTAGGGATGGAAAGCTGTACTGAAAGTAAGTTTGGTCCCCATAACTGATTGCAAGCTATTCCAAAACCTTGATGTAAATCTGGAGTCTCAGTTGGACACAATACTAACAGGCACCTCGTGCAGTCTTACAATCTCTTTGATGTACAATTGGCTCAACTTATCCATGGTATAAGTAGTACGGATCGACAAGGAATTAGTAGCTTTAGTGAGCCAGTCTACTTTGACCCAAATACTATCATGCCCCGAACTTGTTCTCGGCAGGCCGGACACGAAGTCCATAGTTAGGTGCTTCCACTTGCATTCTGGCAGAGGTAAGGGTGTAACTGTCCAGTAGGTTTTTGATGTTCAGCTTTCACTTACTGACAGGTTAAGCACTTGGAAACAAATTGTGCTACCTCTCTCTTTATGTTATTCCACCAAAAGACTCTTTTTAGATCCTGATACATCTTTGTGCTTCTTGGATGCACTGAATAACGGGTGTGATGTGCCTCTTCTAAGATAGCCCTTTTTACCCTCTCATTGTTACGAACACAAACCCGTCCTTTGAATCTCAACATTTCATCACTGCCCAAGACAAAGTCCTTCGTACCATCCGATTTTATTTCCACGAAAATTTTCATGAACTGAGGATCCTCTTTTTGTGCTACCCGAATTTACTGAAAAAGATGTGGCTCTATTCTCATACCTTGAATTATTCGTTTCCCAACATCAAGGGGTAGATTTTGATGCCACTCTACTACATCTTCTAGTAGCTTCATCTCTCGGACCATCATATAAGCCATTGACACCACCAGCTTCCTACTTAAAGCATCTACCACAACATTGGTCTTACCTGGATGGTAGTTGATGATACAATCATAATCATTGAGCAAGTCCATCCACCATCTTTGTCTCATATTCAATTATTTCTGACAAAAACCCGATGACCCACCACAAATTAAAGATCCCTTCTCCGATTATCGGCATAACTCTTTTGCCGACTTTGAGCAGTTCTATGTCTTTTCCAAATCAAAGCGAACTTTTCTGAGCTCATTTGAACAATATCTGGTCCCAATAATCTTCTCTCACTGATCACATCCCAACATATGGTTGATCTACACTTCCTCCCATACAATGAATCAAAAGGTGTCATCTGGATACTGGCCAGAAAACTGTTGTTATAAGCAAACTCTATCAGGGGCAAGTGATCATCCTAGTTTCCATTGAAATTTGAAACACCAGCCCTCAACATATCTTCCAGGGTCTTTTCAGATTGTACATCAGTCAGGGGATGGAAAGTTGTACTGAAAGTAAGTTTGATCCCCATAACCGACTGCAGGCTGTTCCAAAACCTTGAGTAAATCTGGAGTCTCTGTCCGACACAATACTAACAGGCACCCTGTGCAGTCGTACAATTTCCTTGATGTATAATTGGGCCAACTTATCCATGGTATAAGTACTCTTGGGTTGAGATGGTTAGCTAAGTGTCACAAAAAAACTATAAAATCTGGACATGTGGCACTCCATCAACATGCATTTAACAAGTGGCATACACAATTCATGCATGTTAAAGACACAACCGACGCTACACACAAATCAACCCTACGTTGGCCTCTTCCCACCGGCGTTGGCCTCTTCACGCAAATCCACTCGGCACTGACGCTTCCTCCCGGTGATGGCCTCTTCACACAAATTCACCTGGCGCTACCCTCTTAACACAAATCCACCTGGCACTGGCACTTCCAACCAGCGCTGGCCTCTTCACACGAATCCACCAAGCGATGGCTCTTCCAACCTGTGCTGGATTCTTCACACAAATCCACTCGACGTTGGCTCATCCAATCGGCACAGGCCTCTTCACAAAAATCCACCCGGTGCTGGCTCTTCCAATCGGCACTGACCTCTTCACACAAATGCAGCTGGCAATGGCTCTTCCAACTAGTGCTCTCCTCGTCACACAAATCCACCTGACGCTGGCTCTTCCAACTAGCACTGACCTCTTCACACAAATCGACCTGGCGCTGGCTCTTCCAATTGACGTTGGCCTCTTCACACAAATCCACCTGGCGCTGGCTCTTCCAACCGATGCTGGCCTCTTCACACAAATCCACCCGGTGCTAGCTACAACCTCAGCCTCCCTATCGCGCCATGCCTTCTAGCTAGCTGGGAAAAATTCGTCACATACGCTCTTCATCATAGGTCAGTTCCTTGCCAGAGAAGTCTACTTTGTATGTTTGATATACTCATCAGATGAATTGAAGCTGACTCTTAAATGGCTGGCTTCTTCTTTTGGCCTGTAACCGTCCTCTTTGAAGACCATCTTCAGATGAACTGAAGTTGACACCAAGTGGTTTTGCCTCTTCTTCATCCTGAGGGTGTTTCTTTGGTGGGTTTGCTTCTTCTTCATGAGGAGATCAATTCTTTTGTGGGTTTGCTTCTTCTTCATGAGGAGAGCAATTCTTTTGTGGTTTGCTTCTTCTTCATGAGGAAAGCAATTCTTTCATGGGTTTGCTTCTTCTGCAAGAAGAGAGCAATTATTTGGCCCTGTAACCGTCCTCTTATCCTCATATGTAAGAAAAACACTGCGGGTTTTGGTTCGTAACGGTCCTCTTATCCCCAGATGCAAGAGCAACACTTTTAGAGTCAACTGTTCTCTTTTCCTTAGATGCAAGAGGCTTGTAACCTCCCTCGTAATGGGCCTTTTGGCTTGTAACTTGTAACTCATTTTTACTATAATAAAAAGAGTTAGATTTTGTTTGGACTGTCTCGCTTGCTTTACATTGAGTGTCTTTTCTTGAATATGCAGCACGGTTAATATTTCTTTAGATATCGCCCATTGATAGGAAGCATCGCCACCTCTCCATCAGGATGTGCTAGTATGTAAGCTCCATTTAGCAAGACCTTTTTTACAATAAAGGGACCTTCTCACTTGGGTTCAAACTTCCCTTTACAACGTCCATGCATAACAATAGGCCTCTTGACGACTAGAACTTGATCCTCACGAGCGAATGAGCAGGCTTTGACTGACTTGTCAAAAGCCCTCTTCATTCTTCCTTGGTTGAGTTCGAGGTTCTAATAAGCCTCTAAGCTTTTTTCATTGAGGGCTGTTCGAAAATATTTTTCATCATCATGGGGCCCCCGCTCAATAAAGCGTAGCAAATAGCAGAAATTTTGGTACTCTCAGAATAGCTCTGAAATCGGCCACGATCTTCATGAGGTCTCTCAGAAGCCTACTGTCAAGTTTTGTTACATTCCGACATGTCTAAGGCAGTACAGACTGAGAAACAATTTCGACAAAATCGACCCTCTAGCAACCAGAAATGGCCCCGAAAACTAGATATACATTTTCAATGTCTCAAATTTCTATGGGACCGTGACCATTGGATCTGGCACAGTTGAAAATCCCCAAGGGTCAAATTTCAGCTTGAACAGACACTCCAGGAAGAAGTTATAGGAAAAAGAGTGAAACAGGAGGGGCCGAATGCAATTCCCATGCGGCCACCCCGGAACTCCACACCCTTAAAGGGACAGTCATGACCGGTGACTTTCGACGCTCATATCTCACTCGTCTAAGGTCGAATCAAGCCCAAATTTTGTGAGCGTGTTCGTCTCATCAAGACGAGCATTTTTATATGTGGCAGGCCTCGTGATGACGCCCGAGTGTGAAGAAAAGATAGAGATAAGTTGATGATTTGTGAAGAAAGTGCAAGAAAATCAGCAGCATCGTCCTCACTCGAGTGGCCAAATCATACCCCTCACGAGACTGATCGATGTGATACCATTTCCATTATGTGTGTAAGGTCCACGTCCATCATTAATCCGAATCTCGTGCATGATGAACGGTCGGATTTCCCACACGAAGCTGATGAATTTACTTCAAATTTTGTCCCCGAAATTCTAGATTCCAACAAAAATTCCAAACTTGCAAAACCCTCGTCCGGGCATGGAATTGAAATTGGGTTGTGTTTGTTGCCCCACGATTGTGATGGCATGCTTAGTGTGATCCAGCAAAGAAATCATCGAAAGACATCAAGGAACGAGCACACAATTGATCCAAAGTTTCAAGATTCATTCAAATTTCAAGTCACATGATTGTGCCCTAAAAACACGAGCCATGCCTCGAAGTTGGTATCAAATCTATCGTCATGTTCAGCCCTACAAGAAAACAACCATCTTTCAATCAAGCAAGGATCAGAACAACCCAAGGATACTGTCAGGGTTTGGGTTTGCTTGGACTTCGCCTGCACATCTGCGCGGCAACCTTTAGGTTACCTCAGGACACAGTCAAGGTTCGGCTCTTCTTCAGACCTGCCTTACACACCCCTTACATATGCATTGCATTGCTCGGGGTAGCCTTGCTGCTGCGTCAGCTCGAGCACACGAGTGGGAACCTCTTACTACCCCCTCTTAACACATGCTTGCTCACTCTATGAGGGATGGTAACACGGCCATTCCATCACACACACATTGTCACGGCATCGGGCCTCTTAAAGCAGGACACGCTACTCGAGCTGGGGTTGATAACCAGGTCACCCGAAGTTCTTCTACAGGAGGCACACACGTGTCAATGTCCCCCACCCGCCTGTAGCACACCTTTGGACCGTGTGCACACGCACAAATCTAGCACTACATCCAGTTCCAAAGGCAATCACGAGAACTGATTGGAAGAACTGCTCACCTTCACCCAACGGCGGTACTACCAAGTCATGAAGAAGGGAAATCAAGGTCAAGCCCAGAAATGGGGTCGGGACACCAAGAAATTGAAGGCTCAGCTCAGAGGCAAAGTAAAGAAAGTGATCGAAGACTTCTCTTTCAATAATGAGAGCCCCTTCCCCTTTGTTGACAGGCCCATTGAAATAACTCCTCTGTACTCTGAAGTCACAATGATTCCATGCAAAGCTAGTTTCATGCTTCCCCCGTATCATGCGTGCTGCATGTGCGCTCCTGACAATAGCGGTACGACCTTGTCTTATGAGGGTTCCACTTTCCCATTGGGTGTTGAGGAGCCCAATTCTGATGGGGCCACATCGCTCATCCTCATCCACCCAATGACTCCTACCTCTGACGAGAACTCATCATTCTCATCAAAGGAAAATCATTCCCTAATAGAGGATGAGATGGTCAGCATTCCCTTCGCTGACCAACCTAATGAAATAGTGCCTCTAGCTCTTGAAGATGCTGTGATTCTTTATGAGGCTGACCCCATATGGGCTCCACGCCTTGAAAGTGTCGGGGCTCCTTATGAGGAAGATCACATGTTTTTCCGATATCTTGAGAAATGCTCCCTTAATGATGATGATGTGATCTCGACGTGAGAGTTTCACATTCTCATTAGATGATGAAGATACCCAAGCCTTGGAAAATGAAGTAGGCCTGAGGGAAGTTCCAATGACCCTCGCCAATGATGTTGTTGAAGCAACAACAGTCAAATCCAAGATTATAGGCTCCAAGGCATGTAATGGGAAAATAGAAGAAGAGTCCTCAAGTATGGCAGTTGTTGAAGCTATAGTGATCAACAAAGTACTAAAATCCTTTGGAGACCAGATTGCACAACTCAAGGCCACGATAAGGTGATTACAAGTTGAGATGAGGTCAAAAGATGAAACAATGAAAACATTGCGCCAAGTGGTATTGGTGTCTCGTACCCCCTTAGGGAACCAAGCCCTCTTTACTATCTCTCAAGCACCTTGCCTTGTAGTCAAAACAGCACCATCAAAAGAAGAGCCACTCCTACCCTCTCCTCCTGCATTACTGGTCTCTTCCCCACCGACTCAGGTCAGGAATGGAGAACTAGTGAAAGGCATGGTAGCTGAAGCATTGAAAAAGTACAATATCCCAGTGATGGAAGAGCTGAATCGGTATCAAAAGCCTTACCCAGCGTATGTTGACCAAACTCCATTTCCATCGGGCTATAAAAGACTCGACATCCCCAAGTTTGATGGTACTGTCTAGTTGCGACAACACATAGCCCATTTCATTGCAGCCTATGGTAATACAGCGAATAATGAGCACCTACAGCTTTGGCAAATTTTGGGAACCCTTACAGGACCAACATTCAAATGGTACTCTCTACCAGGGTCAATCTCATCATGGGTACAAATGGAGGAAGAGTTCCTTAAGTGCTTCTGGGACATAGAAAAGAAAGTGCAACTCTTTGAACAATTTGAGGTGAAACAAAAGCCACGCGAGCCAGTGATCAAGTACATTGAAAGGTGGCACAATCTAGCCATCAATTTGGCCACACCGATAGGTGAGCCACGAGAGACAGGGTACTGCATAAACGAGGTCATTATATCACTTCATCATGGCCCAATACGTTTGCCAAGATGGTCGACAAGGCAGTTCAAATTGAAAGTGTGCTCAAACACCACAGCTAGATGCACGACCCTAAACTGCATGGTCCAAACTACCCGACCTTAAACTGTAGAGGAGGTTAAGTTGCACAACCATAAACTACACGGTCCTAACTGTATGACTTTGAACTACATAGCCACTATCCAATCTATACGACCCTATATTATAGCACACGTCTTAGTGCTATGACGTTAAACTGCACGACAGACGATCTCCGAGGCAAGACCTTAAACATGCCCTTAGGACTCGACGGATGACCTTAAAACACGCGAAATTGATGGTCACAGTGGCATGACATTAAACACCCTTCCGCAAAAAAAAAATGAAATGATGATGGACAGGTGTGCACCGCAAAGGCCACCATGGGAAAAATATGTCAAAAAGAAAAAGGACGGGCATAGTGAAAACCTACTAGGGCACTATGGGCAAGATTGTCAAAATAAAAGGGGTGTGGTGAAAACCCTTCGGGCACTCACTCCCAAATTACAAGCATGTTGATCCTCCCCTATGGGTCATCACGAGTAAAAATGTCGAACGTCCCTGTAGTAAGGCGTTAAATTGTGCGACATTTAGTCCATTCGCATGACTATAAACTGCTTGATGTTCTTACATGTCTTCATGGGGTTACCGCATGATACCCTCCTACACATCTGCTACTACATCCTTCTTTACAAGCCCTTGGTGAAAGGACACCACCCCTCAGACATGTGCACTCAAATCAAGGTGTACCTCAGTCGTGACTGCGAGGCTTCGAATAAAAGCATGCATTTCAAAGCATGCGCCAGCTTCTATAAACTCATATCACAAAGAAGTGTACTACAGTCCCGACTGTGAGGCTTCAAAGCAAAGCATGCATTTCAAAGCATGCGCCCGCCTCTATAAAATCATATCACAAAGAGGTGTACCACAGTCCCGACTGTGAGGCTTCGAAGCATAGCATGCACTTCAAAGCATGCGCCTACCTCTACAAAGCCATATATTAAAGAGGTGCACCACAGTTCCAGCTATGAGGCTTCGAAGCATAGCATGCAACTGTCAAGGCATTCGCTCGCCTCTACAAAGCCATTTCTCAAAGCGGTGTACCGTTGTTCCGATTGTGAGGCTTCGAAGCAGAGCATGCAACCGTCAAAGCATATGTCCGCCTCTACAAAGGCATATCACAAAGAGGTGTACCACAGTTCCGACTATCAGGCTTTGAAGCAGAGCATGCAATAATCAAAGCATGTGCCCACCTCTACAAAGCAAAAGAGGTGTATCACAGTTCCGACTGTGAGGCTTCGAAGCAAAGCATGTAACCATCAAAGCATGTGCTCGTCTCTCAGAGGCATACCATAGTTTCGACTGTGAGGCTTTGAAGCAAAGAATGTAACCATCAAAGAATGCACTCATCTCTCAGAGCATACCATTGTTTCGACTGTGAGGCTTCAAAGCAAAACATGCAAGACATGCGTTCGACTCTACAAAGCAATATCTCAAAGAGGCGTACAACAATCTCAACCGTATACCCCTACGCCTCGTAGGGCACTGTCACCACCCATTGTACCCATTCCATGCATCACCATTACCTCGAGACTCTCCTGGTCTCAATTTTTCCAGTTGAGTCACACCACTCATAGCTCCCTTAAGCCTCCATCTTGCACCTTAACTATTCATGACCTCACTTCTTGTCATGCGTGCCCTTATGCTAGGCCCTGTTACCACTGAGCAGGTTCCACCACTATCCCTAGTGGGGCTACGCTTACACTCCAGTCTATCAACCCAAGTGGAGTTACATGAAGTCCCATCATTATCCCCATGGAGTAACATTGGCCCTTTTAATCCCCAGTGAAGTTCTCTTCCACTTGCCACGCTTCATAGGGCCACCATCTAAAGTACTTCGCTTGTGATTAGCCTTAACTATTTTATCCCCATGGAGTCAGATTATTATTCACAGACCTATCCCCCATGGAGCTTCATCCACATGGTGACCCACATAATGGTCCACGCTGCATGACCTTAAAATGCATAGCCATGGTCCATGCTGCATGACTTTAAATTGCACAGTCATAGTCCAAACTATATGACCTTAAACTGTAGAGGAGGTTTAGTTGTCCGACCTTAAACTGCATGGTCCTAGTTGCATGACTTTAAAGTGCACAACCATGGTATAAGCTATATGACTTTAAACCGTAAAAGGCCACTTGGACCGATAGATAGGCTGACACACAACCACCGCGTCAATCGACATTCAATTTCCAAATAGTTACAATCTTGGCTAATGAGGTCTGCCCAAAATTCTCAAAAGCCAACATCCAATCGTAACACCATATGGCTCATCAAGGGATGAGGGCTGCATAAGATCCCCCGCACTTCAACAACATGGCTCATCGAGAGTGAGAGCTGCATAAGATCTCCCAACAATCACAACAACATGGCTCATTAGGGAGTGAAAGCCACATAAGATCTCCCAACAATAACAACAACATGGCTCATCAAGGAGTGACAGCTCCATAAGATCTCCCCAATTCAACAACAACAAGAATCCTTGAGGGTGAGGACGATGACCAAAAGATCCCTCTGGAAATGCTAAGGACCATCACGCAGTCAAGAAATTGATGAAGTCAGGGTCTAACTTGCCACAAGCTTCAAGGTATGCCTCGCCAAAATCCCCAAGCCTACATGAGACCAGATTTTTGGGATGGGTCCGAAGCCCCCTATTGGACCCCGTTAGATGGGACATACAGAGATACCCTGAGCATCAAAAGAAAACCTGGTGTAGCAGCAAAGAAAGCCGACTAAAGGTCCATAGCATTTGGCCTTCAAAAAAGGCTTGGTTCTGTCCGAAGAGATCCCTACAAGAGCCTCACACTTCAGAATTGCAAATAGTCCCTTGAGGGTGAGGACTTCTACATGATCCCTGAGGCCTAATTCTGTTCGAGGAGGTCCCTTTGAAGGCCTCACTCTACAGAATCGCAAATAGTCCCTTGAGGGTGATGACTTCAATAAGATCCGTCAAACTTCCTGAATGATTACACTTCTCAATTTTCTCTAAGCACAACATTCAGCAGGGCATGCTGTTGGAAGATATTTTTCATCATCATGGGGCCCCCACTCAATGAAGCCTAGCAAACAGTGGAAATTTCAGTAGTCTCAGAATAGCCCTGGAATCGTTCAAGATCTTCATGAGGTCTCTCATAAGTTCATTGCTAAGTTTCGTCACATTCCGACCTGTTTAAGGTAATGTAGACTGAGAAACAATTCTAGCAGAATCGGCCTCTAGCACCTTGAAATGGCACCTATTGCTACATTTTTGGTGTCTCAAATTGTTGTGGGACCACCATCATTGGATCCGACACGTTTGAAAACCCCCAAGAGTCAAATTTTAGCTTGAGCGGGCACTCCAAGAAGAGGTTATAGGCAAAAGAGTGAAACAGGAAAGCTACTCCCGTGGGGCCACCCTGAAACTGCACACCATTAAAGGGACAGTCACGACCAGTGATTTTTTATGCTTATATCCCACTCGTCTAAGGTCAGGTCAAGTTCAGATTTTGTAAGCACATTCGTCTCATCAAGACAAGCATTTCGATATGTGGTACGCCTCGTGACGATGCCCGAGTGCGAAGAAAAGCTAGAGAAAAATTGTTGATCTGTGAAGAAACTGTAGGAAAATCAGCAGCATCGTACCTCGCTCGAGCGACCAAATTACACTACTCGTGAGCGCGATCGATGTGAGACTAGTTCCATAGCGTGTGTAAGGTCTGCGGCTATCACTAATCAGAACCTTGCGTATGATGAATGGTCGGATTTCGCACACGAAGCCAACAAAGTGGCCGTAAATTCCATCGTCGAAATTTCATATTCCGGCCAAAATTCCAAATTTGCAAAACCTTCATCCGGGTATGGAATCGAGCTGCGTTTATTGCCTCGTGGTTCTGACGGCATGCTGAGTGTGATCCAGCAAAGAAATCACAAAATAACAATAACGATCGAGCACACAATAGATCCAAAGTTTCATGATTCATTCAAATTTCAAGTCACAAGATAGCGCTCTAAAAACACGGTCCGTGGCTCAAAGTTAGTATCAAATCGATTATCAAGCCGAGCCCTACAAGAAAACAACCATATTTGATCAAACAGGCATTAGAGAGACCTCGGATCATCCATGAAAGATCACGTAAGTTCTAGGACAAAACGGGGACAGTCTTAGAATTCCATGAATTGTTAGGAAGGGGCAAATCTATCATTTTGCACCCTATTTTCTATTTTCTTTCAATTCAATTTAATCTTACTTTCTAGCAATTAGGGTTACTTTTGATCATCCACCCATGTTTGAGCACACTTCTATATATACTACGTACTGCCATTGTACACAGGCCCTTCATTTGCTTAATAAAATTTTCATCTTGCCTATTGTTGGGTCATGTCTTGAGAGAGAGGGGAAGGAGAGAGAAACTTTTGGTTGATACCCCTGAGCTTATCTCTTCTTTCTCTTCTCTTTCTCTCTCGTCTTTCCCTTCACTTTCTCCTCTCCTTCTCTCGTTCTCTTTCTCTCTCTTCACTTTCTCTTTCTTCTTTCCCTTCACTTTCTCTCTTTCTCTCTCCTTTCCTTCTCTCTCCTTCTCTCTTTTTCTCTCTCTTCTCTTCCTCTCTCTTTCTCTCTTCTCTTTCTCTCTCTTCTTTCCCTTCACTTGCTCTCTCTTTCTCTCTCCCCTTTCACAAAAGACGGAGCCGCATCGCTGCCTGCTCGTCATCCCCTTCTCGTCACAGCGTTCTCGTCATCGCCTGTTCGTCACCGCCTTCTCATCACCAGCTGCTCGTCACTGCCTTCTCATCACCGACTGCTCGTCTCCACCAATTCGTCACTGCCTTCTCGTCATCGCCTGCTCGTTGCTACCTTATTTTTATTTATTTTTATTTTATTTACCTCATTTATTTTATTTTATTGTACTTTATTTTATTCACCCCTTTTATATTATTCCCATTACCTCATCCTACTTTATTTTAATTATTTATTACACTTTATTTCATTTACCTCTGTTATTTTATTTACCCATCTTATTTTATTTCATTTTCTTTTATCCCTTTTATTTTATTTTCCTTTGCTTCAATTTATTTTAATTTATTCATTTTATTTTTCAGTTTAATCTTAATTCCATTTTCTACTTTTACTTTAATTCATCTCTTTGACTTTCATTTCATCTCATTCTCTATCACTCTTATTTCACCATCACTTTTATTTCCACTTTCGTCTCTTCTTAAAAGACCTAGCGAGAGTCGAGCTAGTCTTCACCTCCCCTATTTCTCTTCTTGGCTTGTTTGACCAGAAGGCAGGCTGAACCTTAAGCAGTCGAGCCAGTTTTGTCGTCGAGCAGTATTGCCACCATGCCGATCTGAGTTACCGTGCCAGTCATGCTGCCACGTCAGACTAGTCATTGTGTCAAGCTGGTCACTGTTGATTTTGTCGTCATGTAGTATTATCGTCATACCGGTCAGAGTTACCATGCCCGTCTTGCTACCATGACAAGTCAGTCACCATGCTGGTCTGACCACTGTGCCAGCCTAGTTGCTCTGTCAAAATTTTTCTCTCACTTTCACTTCACCCCATAACAAGGTGGGGACCGATGCCCCACTTATTTGTACTTTTAATTGTGTGTGTGTGTTTGCAGGAAAGGAGAAACAGGTAAAGGGAGGCGATTCCAAACTGGCATAAGCCAGGGGGCTTTCCAACTGGATCGAAGAGGGTGCCTAAAGCGAGGCAGCCTGAGTGTGTCACGGACCCACGTGAGGTAAGTCCTACCTCCCAACCCTAATTCGTCTCTCACCGGTTGGTACTCCTGCCCACGTCTTCTTTACATGTTTCTCGAGAGAGCGTTCTCAAGTCCTAGGTCCATCTCAAATTCGGAACCACTTCACCAGGTCAACTCGACCCGTACGACGAGATCAAGGCACCTAGCCAAGGGCATCCAATTCTTGATATCAAAGTTTGACTCCCTCATCTTTGGTTAGTCTTTAATGTATAGCGACACGCAATGAAGGAATCTAAATTTCGTGGGGTAAAACTGCTTCACCCCCATAGACCAGAGAATAAGGAGTGAAATCACTAGCATTTCGTGTAATAGTACGATAGGCCCATAGTTCTTCAGGAAGATTCTTGTGCCAGTTTATCTTTTTTTTCTATACTGACTTCCTTAAAATATTGCACAAATTCTTATTAAAGGCCTCAGCTTAAACATTCCCCCGAGGGTGGTACATAGTCGAGTACTTCCACTCAAACCCAAACTGGCTAACCAGGCAATCAATATGATGACTTCAAAATTGAGGGCCATTGTCCGAGATAATTTGGTCAGGCACCCCAAACCGATATATAATGTGATGTTGAACGAAGTTGCCCACTGTTGTCCCAAGAACTTGCTTAAGGGGGTCCGTTTCAGCCCACTTGGAGAAATAATATGTTGCAGCTAGAATAAAGACATGACTCGTTCCTGAAGGAAGGTCAATGGGTCCTACAATGTCCATAGCCCATTTTAAAAAGGGCCATGATGCCACTGTAGGGTGTAAGGGCTCTGGAGGTTGGTGAACAAGGCTTGATTGTACTTGGCACACCTGGCACTTTTGAGCATTCTTTAAGGAATCAACAATCATGAAAGGCCGATAATACCCCAATCTGTGTATCCGTTTGTAGAGCTTAGGACCGAAGGTGTAGTCCACAAATCCTTGAGTGTACATCTTCTAACACCTTATTTGCCTCTTGCATGTCCACACATCTAAGAGGAATACCATCAAATGACCGTCTGACTAGAGCATCTCCTTCGAGAAGAGTATACTTGGTAGATATTCGACATACACTGTTGCGTTCGGTACGATCTTCTAAGAGCCTGCCATGTTTTAGAAAACCAGCAATGGGCTCTCTCCAATCTTCTACCTGCTCGACTTCCACACATATTGGGTCAAAGAACTATGGTTCTTGATTTCGAGCCTTAGCTCCTTGATTCTGTGCCATTTCTTGTTCAGTCTTAATTACTTCTTTAGTGGATAGAAGTGCTTTGAATGGATAAGGAGGGCACTCGGGGAAGATATTTCTCTCATCATCCGCATCTACCTCAGTTCTTAGTTCAATGTGTCTCCATTCTGCCACCCAGACAAGCATGGGTCCTGACGAGGATAATTGAATTGTAGCCGCGAGTTTTGCAAGTGTGTCAGCCTGTGAGTTTAACCTCATGGGGATGTGAGTCAAGGATACGTTCTCAATTTGGGTCATATACGATTTTACAGTATCGTGATTAGGATTGGGAGTGTTTTTTATCACGTTTTAAATCCCTTCGAGTTATCGTATAACCAACTCTGAGTTGCCATAGATCTTGAGCTGCTCCAAGTCTAGGTCGAAGGTATCTCCAACTCAATTATAAGGGCCTGATATTCTACCTCGTTATGAGAATCGACCTCGGCGAGGGAGAAAGAAAGTGGCAATACTCCTTCTTACAGGGTCAGGAATACCTCTTTGACACCTCCACAGTCTGATTGAAAAGCTTTGTCGAAGTACAATTCCCACGCATGAGTAAGCTCTACACATAATACTTCTTCGTCAGGGAGATCACTTGATAAGGGAGATTCTGTCGGTACAAGGTGAGCTGCGATAAAATCAGCCAAGGCCTGGCCCTTGATGGCCTTTTGTGGGACATACGTCATGTCGAATACTATCAGCAATAATGCCCAGTAAGCAAGGTGTCCTGACAATCATGGGCATGTCATGAGATATTTTACAGGATCTGTTTTTTATATAAGTTTTACTTCATGACCAAGCAACTAGTGCGAAGTTTTTGCATTGCAAAGATCAAGGCGAAGCACATCTTCTCTATAGGGGGTAATTCTTCTCGGCCCCATGCATCCTGCTGTTGAGATAGTATAATGCAGTCTCTTTTCCCTCATCATTGTTCTGTGCCAACAATGCCTCGAGTGACTCATCTAGAGCGGTCACGTATATGATGAGAGGTTTTCCCAACACTGGTGTAGAGAGTACTAGAGGTTTGAGTAAATAATGCTTGATGTCATCGAGTGCTGCCTGGTACGCTTCATCCTAGATGAATGGGGTATCCTTCTTCAACAGGTGCATGAACCTACAGCGACCCGAGAGGTTTGATATAAACCTACGGATGCACTGCATTTTCCCTTGAAGAGAGCGTTGTTCTCATAATGTGGTTGGTGACGACATTTCTTGGATTGCCTTGATCTTGACTGGCTCAACTTCAAGCCCTCGATGTCTGACAATGAACCCCAAGAATTTTGAAGAACGCACGCCAAAAATGCATTTTAGCGGATTCATTTTAAGTTGATGAAGGCGTAGACCTTCGAATACCTTTTCAAGGTCTCTCATGTGAGCATTCTTCTATTTGGATTTTACCACTAAGTCATCTACATAACACTCCACCTCTTTGTGCATCATATCTTTGAAGATGGTCGTCATTGCTCTCTGGTACATGGCACCAGCATTCTTTAATCCCAAAGGCATCATTGTGTAATGAAAAACCCCTTTTGGAGTTAAGAACATCGTGGCTTCTTCATCTTTTGGTGCCATCTGTATCTGATTATATCTAGAGTACCAGTCCATAAAGGAGAAGATCTGACAGTGAGCCGTAGAATTGATATGCATCTCGGTGAATGGCAACGGGAAGTCATCCTTAGGACAGGCGGTATTCAAGTCGTGGAAGTCGATGCAAACCCTGATTTGACCATTCTTCTTCTTGACTGGAACAATATTTGCTAGCCATTTCGGATACTTGACTTCACAAATGAAGCCTGCTTGTCTGAGTTTGGCCACTTCGGCATCTATCTGCATTTCGAGGTCAGGCCTGAACCTTCTTGATAGGTTTGACAGTCGAATCGATGCCAAGACGGTGTACGACGACTTGAGGGTCTAAACCAGGCATGTCATCGTAATGCCAAGCAAAGACGTCCCAATTTGCATGCAAGAAAGTAGTGAAATCTTCTTTCTCTTCTGGAGACATATTTGCTGAAATGAAAGTGGGCCTGGGGTCAATTTTGTCTCCAAGATTTATCTCCTCAAGCTTGTCTGCTGTGACTTGACCGCCTTCTTCCCACTCTTCTGGGGACTCTTGCAACTCCTCCTCGTTGTTTTCAAAGGTCTTTTGATCAACCTCAAGTGTAGAGACCCATGATCTTGACATCTCTGCCTCCGATAAAGCTCTGGTGTGTATCATAATATTTGCACCTTTCCCACATTGAGGAACAGAAGGATCTTCCATAAATATAGACTACATCTCAGGCTGCAGGAGTTCGACTTGGCGATTACAAGGAATTTGAGATTCGATGATTGTTGAGAGAGAAGCGTCCACGTATCAATAAACTTGTAAACTTGTGGCAAGTTTATATACTTCATAAACTTGTAACATGTGGCAAGCTTCCCGAGAGTAGAAGCTTTGCCCCCTTGATTCTTTCAGTCTCTGCTCAAAGTCAGGTTCAGGGGGACACTGGGGTTTCTTTATCCTTGACATTTTGTGCTTCTTTGAAGAAGGTGGCTCTGCTTTGGCTTTAGCTGCCAGGGCATCAACAACTGTTAGGAATCCAGCTGCCTCGGCCAGGGTCTTTTTCAACCGCTTCCATTGCATCCTGCTTATGTTGATTCCTTCCATTTCTCTGTCGAGAGCCTCGAAGTCTAAAAATTTCAAGGTTGTACGGGGGAAGAAGGATTATAAGCAGAAGAAGAAGAAGGAGAAGGGTCAGAATGTGGGGGACTTTTAAGGTGATTCCCCTCATCGGGCCGATCTTGGCAGCTTTTTACATCATCACCAGGTTTGGACCTGTGTAGGGAGTCTTTTAGGTCTTTACCTTGCTTAGACTATTGGGGAGTGCTTTTAACGTCATCACCCTCATTGGACGTTCTATGAGGAGAAGATGACTCGGGGATGTCCTCTTGATGGGATGAGGAAGGAAGGAGAATCGTGCTAGGGATGAAATCCAATAAGGTTGGCAGTGGGGGAAGGGGCCTGAGAAGTTCTTGCTCAACTGGCCGTCGAGCCGTCTTGTTTCAAGGGCGAACCACCTTTGTTGCCCGTCTTCTTCTAGTTTTCTGTGGTGGTGCTTGATTCGTCCCGCCAGGCTTGTGAACCGTCCTAGCTTGGCAAATTGCTTCTCGTCGTAAGGACTTGACTCTGCTTCGCTCATTGCGGACTATCCATGGCTGGGATGTCGAGGGTTTAGCAAGATTCGAATCATTATTATGAAGGTCTTGTGTTGGGAGGCCCTCTTGAATCAGTGGAGCAGTGACTTGGGGAGCACTTATTGGGATGTCGTATGACTCCTGACATTCTCGTATTTTCTTTGCGAATATATTATGGAAACTAGGGCCCCATATCTGGTGGTATGAGCACCAACTGTCCTTAGTTCCCCGGGCAAGGCGTTGGGGATGCCTTTCCTGTTTTGGTGTGATTAGGCCTTTCCGAAGCATTATAAAAAAAAGGCATGAAGCATACTAGGGGCTTCGTCTTCTTCTAAGACGGTTACTGCATGGGAGGCTTCTGCTGCCCGGAATGACTTCTTTAAGTCCTCAAGTGTTATCGTACTCTTCTGAATTAAGGCCTTGATGATATCCTTTAATGTGAAGCAGTCATCTGTGGGGTGATTGATCCTTTGATGGTTAACACAGTAATTTGCTTGAGTATCGAGCCTAGCTTGCTTAGGGAACCTAGTTTCTGGAAGCTCGATCATGTTTTGTTCCAGTAATAATCGGAATAGCACAAGGACCCATTCCTTCTCAAAGGGGTAGACCTTGTTCCTATGCCTGGTCCAATAGTCATCCCGAATGAAATTTGCAAGTGGGGGTACTCGGTTGTACGACTGTTGTTGCTTTCCTGCATGAGGCATTGTCTTTGTTGTGTTTAACCCTTTGGAGAGGTCCAAAGTTTGGGAGGGAGCTTTCTTTGGATCAGAGACCATGACAACTACACTGATCACTCCGTTTTGTTTGCTGCCCCAGGTTTTAGTCTGAGAGCTACTATTGCCCCGGTTGTTCCCTGAGCTTGCAGACGGTTGACGTGACCCACCGTGGTGGTGTTGTTTGAACATATTTTTAAGCACCTTGGTTCCTGATAGGAAACAAGTAATAAAGCAAACAAAACAGTGGAAATTCCCTATATCCTCATAATGGCCCAGAATTGGTCAAGATCTTCCTCAACACTTCAAAAGACCACCTGCCAAGTTTCATCGCGATCAGACATGTTTAAGGCAGTGAACAGAAAGAAACAATTTCAGTGAAACCGATCTCTAGCATCTTGAAATGGATCCTGTAACTAGAGCCATACTTTTGGTACATCAAACAGATGAGGAACCATCGCCATTGGATCCGGCACGGTTGAAAATGCTTATGGGTCAATTTTTGGCTTAATCAGGTACTCCAAGACAAAATTATGGGTGAACTATCGAAAAGGGTAGGCCGCACACTATTCTCGTGTGGCCTCACTGCATAAAAAAACCAATGAAGTTGGTTGTTATTACAGTCATAGGCAGTCACTTTCATGGCTTGTATCTTGCTCGTTCCAAGTCGAATCGCTCTCAAATTTGGTGAGTGTGTTCGTCTCATCAAGATGAGCAATTCGATATATGGTACGCCACATGACGACACTCGAGTAGAGAGAAAAAGAAAATGAAAGTCACCGATCCGTGAAGATAGTTGCAAAAAATTTAGCAGCAGAACGCCTCATTCGAGCAGCCACATCACGATGCTCGCATTCTCGATCAGCACAAAACCAATTGCACTATGTGTGTGCGGTTTGAGTCTATCTCTGGTCCAAACTTCGCGTACGATGAACAGTTGGATTTCATACATGAAGGCGTCAAAGCTGCTATAAATTCCGGTCGTCAAATTTCAAGATTCGGGTCAAAAATCAAGATGACAAAATCTTTATCCAGACACAAAATCAAGCTACGTTATGGCAACATGATTGTGATGGCAAGCTCGGTGTGATTAAATGAAGAAGTCACGAAGAAACATCAAGGAACAAGCACACAATTGATTTGAAGTTTTCAAGATTCATCCAAAATTCAAGTGTCATGATCATGGCTCAAAAACATGATTCATGGCTTGAAGTTGGCATCAAAATGATAGTCATATCGAGCCCTACAATAATCTTTCTATCAAACGGGTCAGTCATGTAAGATCATGCAAGTTCTCAGGCAGCAGTAGAGACTGTTTTGGAATTCCACACATTGTTATGCAGGGGCAAAACAGTCTTTTTGCATCGATTTTAGAATTTCTTTAAATTCAATTACATTGTAATTATCTTCAATTCTAGGTATTTTTTGGGCATACACTCACGTTTTAGCCCAATTCTATATAAACGGGCAATGCCTCACTGTACAAAGGACGGATTCATTCTTCTTGGATCAATCAATAAAATGTTTAATTTTTCTTAAGCTTGTGGGTATGTCTTTGAGAGAGAGAGAGGAGGGAGAAGAAAGGGGTCGGTACCCTCTAGGTAGGTAAGTTTTACTCTCCTCCCCTCTTTCTCCTTCTTCCTCTCTTTCTCGTCTCTATCTATTTCTCTCTCCTTCCCCCTTTCTTATCTCTATCTCTTTCTCTCTTCTTCTCATCTCCATCTCTTTCTCTCTCTTCTTCTTATCTCTCTCTTTCTCTCTCTTCTTCTCATCTCTTTCTCTCTCCTCCCCTCTTTCTCATCGCTATCTCTTTCCTCTCCTCCCCCTTTCTCATCACTATCTCTTTTTCTCCTCTGTATTTCCCTCTCTCCTTCTCTTCTGTTGCAGTCGACAAAGCTTAGCTCTTGCTAGATTTCTCTCTCTCCTTCTCTTCTGTTGTTGTAGGTGAAGCCTTACTCCAGCGGGATTTCTCTATCCTTTTCTTTCACTATCAATGAAGCTTAGCGACAGCTCGATTTTTTTCTCTCTCTCTTCTGGAACAGTCGATAAAGCCTAGTGTCGGTTCAATTTTCCTCTCTTTCTTTTCTTCCATCACAACCGGCGCAAGCCTAACGTCAGCTGGGTTGCTCTCTTTCTTCTCTTCTGTCACAGTTGGCGAAGCCTAGCGCCGGCTCGATCTCTTTCTCTTGCTTTTCTTCCATCACAGCCGATGCAAGCCTAGTACCGACTGAGTTGCTCCCTTTCATCTCTTTTATCACAGTGCTTAGCGTCGATTGCACCTTCTCTCTTTTCTTTTGACATAGTCGGTGAAGCCTAGCGCCGACTGTGTTTTCTCTCTCTTCTTTTAGCACAGTGGGTGAATCCTAGTGCCGACTGCATATTCTCTCTCTTCTCCTCTGTATAACACAGTCGATAAAGCCTAGCACCAGCTGCATTTTCTCTCTCTTCCTTCTAACATAGTCGGCAATGCTTAGCGTCAGCGGCGTCTTCCTTTCCTCTCTCTCATTTATTCTCTCGCCTTTCATACTCTTCTCTTCCTTTTGTTTACAATGCAAAATCAAAACGATCTAACGATGTAGATCACTCTGATCTGACATTTTAAAATGATAAAAATGAAATGAAAAAGCAATGGCAAAGAAAGTGGGAACAATTGAATTCAGATCTGAGGTCAGATCTGCCTAGAAACGAGCAGATCTGTTCTCTGATCTATAACAAAGCTACCGTGATCCAAAGCACTTCAAAAAACGATTTTAAAATAATATTTAGATCAAAATAAAATAGAAATGATAAGAGAACAGTAAAAGAAGAAAAGGACGAAGAAAAGATAAAATACTAGACTGGGCCGGTTGGCTCGAGATTCTTGAGCCATCTGGGCTCGCCCGTATTAGAAGTAGTTCTTCTTACCTTTCTGGTCCTGATGTCGATTAGCAAGTCTCTGGTAGATCTAGAGTGGTTGTGTTTTAGGTCTAGGTTTTCTTTTGCTTCTAGGTTAGAGTCTTAGGAAGCTAAGGACACTCTTGTTCTCTCACTAGTTTCCTCTCTATCTCTAGGGTTTTTTCTCTCATCTTCAAGCTTTTCCTGTTTCTCTCTCCATCCTCTAAATGGTCCCCAAAAGATGCTAAAAGGGGGGCCAATTCGTTGAGAATGATAAACATGCGTAACAAGGAAATCCTTGATCAAAAGGTCCAACGTGTGAGGATCCTGAATTTGGGCAGCACGGGTCATGTCGCCTGGGCAGCAAGGGTCGTGTAGCCTGGGCAGCATGGGTCATGTCGCTTGGGCAGCATGGGTCACGTCGCCTGGGCAACACGAGGCGTGTCGCCCAGGCGGCACGGCTCATGATGCCAAAACCAATTTTTTTTGAAATTGAGTTGTTTCAATTTGGGTGTCTTCCTCAGCCTCTTGTGAAGCTCTCAGAGAAACTTTGGGTCAAAATAGATTCTTTTACTTTTTTTAATGATTTGTTTGGTTAAATCGGGGATTTATAGAAATCTAGATCAAAATAGGGTTTCTACAAGGTTCCGGGCAGACAAACTGCTTCTGGATCACAAGGTAGGCTATGTGAACTATGGATTTGGGTTTACTAGGTTAAGTGTGGTTTCAAGAAACCATAAAATTTTCCATATTTAAAATGGGGTGTCTACAGTTGCCCCTCTTTGGCACTCCCTGTCCTTTGGGGGATAGGTGAGTGGCAAAGAAGTAGACACTTTGGCTTTCCCTATCCTTCGAGGGGCAGAAGATAAAGTAGACATTTTAAATTTTGTCCAAAAGTCACGTGGTCAGGGGGCATACCAACTATCCCTCCAAGTCATTGCGCTCACCAAGCGCACCCACCTAGGGCATTTTCTTCATAGGGTTTTTGACGTGAGATGTCGATGAGTTACACAAGCTTGAAACTCGAGTTGGATTTTTTTGGCCATGCCACTTAACTTTAGGGGTGTTAACAATTTCAATTTTTAACAATGGCATTTTCTTTGATCTCCTTAGGGTTTCCTAACTTGTGTATAGGAAAAGGCTTTCTATAGGAAGAGACTTGTTTGGCCGAATCCGAAGTGAGAGGCGAGGGAGCAATGCAGCAAACGCTGTAATCATCATATACAGGGGTCCAAGCTCCTTCATTTTTAGAAAATGTTTTAGAAATTTGAAAGTAGGGGGAGATTTTAAATAGAACACGGAGAAGGGACAGGTTACGATTTTAACAAAGAAATTAAATTTATTAAAATCACAGACATAGTAAAAATTTTGAAAAGAGAAAGAGATTTAAAAAACAAAGTTGGTTAGCAGTTTTAACCCCTGCAACCATAGAGCCCTCTAAGCAGTTTAGTGTCATGCAGCGATGGACCATACACCCGACCCTTTTACGTCATACGAGGATAAACATTTGAACAAGGTGGTTGTGCCTTGAACACATTGAACTGGGTGATTGTGCCCTGAACAACATTGAACAGGGTGGTTGTGGCTTGAACACATTGAACAGGGTGGTTGTGCCCTGAACACATCCGACATTTTCCATCATACGGTACCAGAAGTTACCTGTATCGGCTCTTTTACATCTCACGAGTTTGACGTTGAACTTGATATACCCGACATTTAGTGTCATATTGGGCTAGATGTTTGAACAGGGTGGTTGTGCTCTGAACACATTGAACAGGGTGGTTGTTCGCAAAACACATTGAACATGGTCGTTGTGCCTTGAGCACATTGAACATGGTGGTTGTGCCCAGAACAACATTGAATAGGGTAGTTGTGCATTTTACGTCATACGAGACTAGACGTTACCTATCTCGGCTCTTTTACATCACATTAGTTTGGCATTGAACTGGATATACCCGACCTTTAGCGTCATACGAGGCTAGACTTTCGAACAGAGTGGTTGTGCCTTAAACACATTAAACAGGGTGGTTGTGCCCTGAACACATCAGACATTTTACGTCATACGAGGCTAGACATCACCTGTCTCAGCTTTTTAATATCTCACGAGTTTGACGTTTTTCTTGTCTCGGCTCTTTAACATTGCACGAGTTTGACTTTTTTCCATTGAAACATGGTGGTTGTGCCCTGAATCGGACTTTGGTTGGCAGTTTAGGCTCATGTCATAGAGGAGTGTTTCTCTTTTTTTGAATTTTTCTTTTTTTTTTGAAATTTTCTAAAAATTTGGTTGGCAGTTTAGGCTCATGCCACCGTGGAGTGTTTATTTTTGAAATTTTTTTTAATGTGCTTCAAAATCATTTTAAAACAGTTTATTTCAAACAGTCATTTTATAAAAAAGATGATTTTTTATTATTAAAATGTCCTGGGATTAGATTGAGACAAAATTTGTGAAAAACATTTGGGCGACATGGACCGTGTCGCCCGGGCGGCACGAGGCGTGCCGCCCATATGCAAAAAAAATACTTTTTTTATTTTATTAAGTGAAATTTTTGGGCGGCACAAGTTGGGCGAAATGGACCATGCCGCCCGGGAGGCACAAGGCATGCTGCTAATATTTTTTTTTTTTTTTAAATAAGGTTTTTGGGCGGCACGAGAGTTGGGCGAAACGAACCGTGTCGCCCGAGCTGCACAAGGCATGCCGTCAATAAATTATTATTATTTTTTTGTAAATGAGGTTTACGTGCCGCCCAAGGTTGGGCGACAAGGATCGTGTCACCTGAGCGGCACAAGACTCGCCGCCAATAAATTTTTTTGGTTTTTGTTTTTTTTTAAATGAGGTTTTGGGCGGCATGTCTCGTTTTAAATGAGGGTTTTGGGCGGCATGTCTTGTTTTAAATGAGGTTTTTGAGTGGCACGTTTTGTGCCGTCAAGGGCTGGGTGACATGGACCGTGTCGCCCAGGTAGCATGTGACGTACCGCCAATAAAAAAAAAAGTTGTTTTTTTTTTTTGTCAAAATCAAACCAAAGGAAAGAAGATCATGGGCGACACTAGTGGTGTAGCCCTGACGACACTAAGTTTTTCACCCAAAAAAAAAAAAGAATTTGTTTTTTTATTTGGAGAAAGAGGGTTGGGTGACACTAGGTGTGTCGCACCCTTAAAATAAAACCCTTTTTTTTTTTTCTTTTTTTTTAATATATATTTTGGAAAGGGGTTGATCTCACGATCACCATTATTATCAATAGTTTTGTAAAAGTTCGTTGGAAAAATAGGAACTTTAGTCACAATACCACATTTGATGACATGGAAGCTTGTAATAAGTACAAATCAATTAATGAAATCTGCATCAGAAATTTACTTTTTTTTTTTATTGATCTTTCTTTTTCTCTATTATTGTTGTTACCCTTATTAGGGCTTTTTTTTTTTTAACTGGCATGTGTGCGATTGATCAATGATACCAAATAAAACACCTTTCGTGCACACCTGTTTAAGCTGAATTTTTACACATTTAGCCCCTTAGTTGTAGGGTTTTGTCTCGAACACACACACAGGGATGAGCTTGCTCCATTTTGCCTTAGGGGATCCAGTCGAGAGAAAAACGCTCCCAGACTAGTCAATATCGTCATTGGCGACGTTCATCCATCTCTGATATGTGGTAGTTGGTAGTTATTCTCATACAACCATGAAGTGCCTGGCTAATTTCAAGCCTTCATAATAGGCATAGGAAGTTGGCTTCGAGAGCGAGGCCAGATTGACTAACAGTTTAGCCTCTTAGAGTGATGGAGGAAGTCCCTTATAATAGGAGAAAGCTTTCAAAAATGGATGATTTTAATAATCAAATCGAAACAACTTTTTCAAAAGGGATGGGCCTTACAGTTTTGCCACCTTTGGTTCCTTTGGTGGTTATTTTCTTTGTTATATTATACCCGAAGATGATGAAAGGATTCCCTTGTGAGATCGTGAGAACTCAGAAATCACGAAGTTGCCTTTTTACCTTTGGAGCTTTCATCCTCTGCTTCGTGGATCCATGAAGAGTCTTATGGATTCTTGTCAGGCTTTCTTGGAGGGTCTCAACGTTTTCCAAGGTTCGTCGAAATCACTTCGATTTTCCATTCATGTCACCCTCCTACATCTTTCTGAGTTGGTTATGTTGGGAGCCTGCAGGGTTTAGAAGGAGTCTTCATCCTCAGGGTCTACTTGTGCAGTATTATTGGAACTTGCAAGTACTTGTTTGTACTTGAATGCTTTGCATTAAAAGCTCCTTCTTGATGATATCTTTATTCCTTTTACCCGTGGTGCCATTTTAGGCTTTTACCACGTTCATTTTTTTTCTTTTTATTTTTTTTATTTGTGATGCCTTTTCAGGTTTTCACCACATTTTTTAGCCCATTATGAGTACTATTTTTTGAGATAAATTGCATTAATGGGATCGTTGAGTTCATACCCCTTCTGATTTTTTACCTTATAAGAATTGCTTGTATGCACTCAAGTAACCACGATTGGCCCCTCCCAATTAGATTTGATCTTGCTTAAAGGGTGTGGATTTGCAGGAGTGTGTAAGATTTTCTTGAGTATCATGTCTCTTTCCTTTAATTGTGGAGGAACAACTTTTCTTTGGTATGCCCTCTCGGTTCTACGCTGGTAAGCAACGGTATTCTGAATTGCTCGTAGTCGTTTTTCATCCAAATTAATGAGGGCAACGATTCATGCTTCGACCTTCTGTTCCTCATCTAAATTTTTATGAATAAGGATTCAGAGAGATGGTATCTCAACTTCGATGGGTAGCATTGCTTCCATACCATTCATCAATGAGTATGGGGTCATTCCAGTAGGAGTCTTCTTGGTTGTTTGGTAGGCCCATAGGGCGTCATTTAGCCTTTTGTGCCAATCTTTCCTACCATCTATCATTTTGTCTATGATTCTGAGAAGTCATTTATTTGTGGCTTTTGTTTGTCCCTTTCCTTGAGGATAGTAAGGTGTGGAGAATTTTTGTGTTATTCCAAACCTTTTGCACACCGTAGTGACCTTTTCATTTTTGAGATTGGATCCCTTGTCAGTGATGATTGACTAAGGAACACCAACTTTGAATACGATATTGTTCTTTATGAAACGAACAACATCTTGGCCTTCAATTTTAACAAATGATGCAGCCTCCACCCATTTGGTGAAGTATTTTGTAGCCGTTAATATAAAGTTGTGGCTATTTGAGGCTTTTGGTGATATCACTCCAATGATATCAAGATCCCACATGGCGAAGGCCCATACAGGCGGTGTTGAGTTCAGTGATACGAATGGTGCATGGATGAGGTCTCCATAAGGTTGACATTTGGGACACCTCTTAATGAACTTCCAGCAGTCTTCAGCCATGTTGGTCAAGTAATAGCCTTGGCGCTTGATTTTCTGAGCAAAGGCTGCTGCTCCAGAATGACCTCCTTCATTGTGCAACTCTATTAGTACTTGGTCAATTTTTGGCTGATCGAGACACCGTAGAATGATGTCATCGAAGGATTTCTTTAATAGGAGGTCACCTCTTACCAAGAATCCCATCGAAAACCTTTGAAGGGCGTCTTTATTCTTTTTGGTGGCTCCTTCAGGGTAGAACCCATCTTTCAATAGGGACAGAACATCATGGAGCCACGGCTTTGCCTTAGTAAGTGCATCTGAAGCCACGAGAGATAATTCCCCATCATTGTCATTTTCTTGTTCTACTTCTTTTTCAATCTTTGGTGGGGAAGGGTCATGTTTGTTCCTGATGTAGAATGGCAGTGTGGTGATTTCTAGAGGAATATCGACTCTTGAAGCAAGGGTTGCAAGGGTGTCGGTGAACCGATTATTTTCCCTAGTTACATGCTGAAAGGTGATTTTCTTAAAATATGGAACCATCGTTTCCACCTTTTCTTGATAGGATTTGAGCTTTTCTTCTTTCGCCTGCCAAATCCCTTGAACTTGGTTTATAATGAGTAAGGAATCACCAATTATTCATATTTGCTGGATTTGCATTCCCATGGCATTCTCAAGCCTGCCTATCAAGACTTCGTATTCAACAACGTTATAGGTACATGAGAAATTCAACCTGATGGCTGTTGGTATTAAAATCATCTCAGGTGAACATAGTATAACTCCTACACTTGACTCGTACTCATTCTTTGCATCGTCGAAGTATAGCTCCTAAATCAAGTCCTTAATTGTGAAGAGGTTCTCATCAGGGAGATTCGTGTTAACAAGAATATTGTATGGCAGTGCGTGTTCAACTAAGTGGTTAGTAATGGCTTGTCTTTTGCCCGATTTTTGAGTGACATACTCGATCTCGAAGTGGCTCAATAATATTCTCCACTTCGCCAAACGTCCGTTAAGGACTGGCCTCTCCAATAGATACTTGAGTGGGTCAATTTTTTATATGAGCTTGACAAAATGAGATAAGACATAATGTCTTAGTTTCTGCATGGCCCACACAAGTGTGAAGTAGTGTTTCTCCACATCCGTGTATCTTGTCTCATAATCGACCATGGTTTTGCTGATATAGTATATCGTTTGTTCTTTTCCATGGTCGTTATATTGTCCTAACATTGCCCCCATGGTCTTGTCTTTCACTGACATGTATAGGAACAGGGGTTTATCTAAACTAGGAGGACTAAGAATGAGAGGTTTGGTGAGCTACTCCTTGATTTTATCGAACACTTCTTGGCATTCATTGTCCCATATGAATGGGGTGTCCTTTTTAAGGAGTCTATTGAACGGTACGCGCTTATCTGCCAGTTGTGAAATGAAATTCCTTATGGATTGTATACGACCTTGAAGCCCACAAATTTCTCTGATGTTCTGGGGAGGAGGCATTTTAGTGATGCCTCGTATTTTGGACAGGTCCACCTCAATGCCTCTTTGGCTTATTATAAAGCCTAGTAATTTGCTGGATTCAACTCCAAAGACACATTGTTGTGGATTGAGTTTGAGTTGATGTTTTC
>NW_006497023.1:93989-248920 GCF_000471905.2 Amborella trichopoda
GTCGACATAGTCTTCCATAATGGTATGCATTAGATCGTTGAAGATGCTAGTCATTGCCCGTTGATAAGTTGTTCCTGTGTTTTTTGAGACCGAAGGGCATGACTTTGTACCAGTACGATCGCCATTGTGTTGTGAATGACGTCTTGGTTTGGTCTTCTTCTGTCTTTAGGATTTGGTTGTTACCTGAGAAGCTGTCCATGAGTGACATCATCTCGTGACCCACAGCGTTGTCGACCAAGGCATCTATGTTTGGTAATGAAAATTTGTCTTTAGGACATGCCTTATTAAGGTCTCTGTAATTGACACACAATCGGATCTTCCCTTCTTTCTTGAGTACGACCACTATGTTGGCAAACCATTCTGAGTAATCGATGGAGGTTATGAACTTCGCCTTGAGCAGTTTGTCGATTTCTTCTTTAATTTTGAGCTCAAGGTGGGTCTTTTGATGTCGAAGTTTCTGCCTTATTAGCTTTGCCCCTTCGTTGAATATTAGGTGATGTTGCACCAATGTGGGATCTAGCCCTGACATATCATCGTATGACCAGACGAAGACATCGTGATATTCCTTGAGAAAGGAAATCACATTTTTTCGCTCCTCATAAGATAAGGAGGTTCTAATCTTAGTTAACCTTGGGCCCTTCTCAGTTCCTAGGTTTACGTCAATCGTCTCTTCGATGATAGCTGTTGGGTCACCATCGAACATCTTCTTGAATTTCTCAACATGGGAAGTACGTTCCTCAGGTTGAGAGATTTCTTCTGACTCTTGACTCTCGTGATCTTCACATCATGGTCGTCAAAATTATCGTCTTCTATATTATTCACCGTTATTAGGCTATCTTGAGTGAGCGCCGTTCTGGAAAATTCTTTTTCATTATTATCAATTTTATCATGTTTTAAATTTTCATTGGCTTTTAAAATATTAAGAAAGGTGTCCCTTATGGGACTCGAGAGATAAATGTTGGGGACCGAACGTGCAGTGTGGTTAGATGGCCACCCCACGCTCATCCGATTTTTGGCACTAGGACTTGAAGGTGCCGCTGGTATGGTTCCAGTGACTCTCTAGATAGAGGAGTGATCGACCAATTCCGTTCTTGAGTTTGAGTAGGCGGAGCCAATTGTGCATACCTTCAAATCCAGGCCAGCGAAAAGGTCTTCAATTCCCACTTCTTGTTTGTGCTGAGATGTGGAAGAAGAGTTATTCCCTTTTGGGGAATCAAGAATCACCTTTGGCCATTTTGAAGGACGAGCATAGAGAGGATTGAGGCTTTGAATGCCTCCAGATACAAAGCTTAGATAGCTTGAAGGCTTCATCTTCCATTGAAATAATGTGAGAGAACTCCCGAGTCCTCTTCAATCCTCGTTTTCATTTTTGGCTTAGGGTGATTCAAGAATCACCTCCATTACAACTTGCCCTTGACTCCCCAAGCCTTGGCCTAGTTGGAAGCCTTGGGAGAGGAGCATGTGCCAATCTTCGAGGATCCCGAAATACTATCGATGTTGACATTGGATAATGTCCACCATCGACGCAGATGTTTACAAAATTTGAGGAACAGGGTCGCTGGGCTCTAGGCGTAAGGTGGCACAATCAGCTTGGTCGAATGAAGCGAGTGGGATCTTCCCGAGCTCGACCCCTGTGGCTAGCTTTCCGCTATGTGTGCTAGGATTAAGAAAAGAAGGGGGGTCGGCACAAACCTTTGCAACATCATTTTTGGTTGGAAATATTAAGCATTGACGTAGCGTGGAGGCGGCCACCAAGTTTTCGTGGAGCCAAGGTCTTCCTAGCAGCATGTTGAAAGAAGGTTTTATGTCCAAGACATAAAACTTTACCGCCTGAATGGTGGGGCCAATTATGAGTGTGAGGGGCAATATGCCCTCAGCCTGCCTCACCATGTCCCATCATATACAGCGACGGACATGATTTGAAGTCATCTCGGCTTTTGCAGTTCTGCTTCACCATTTTCATAAGGCATATATTCAGGCATGCCCCATTATCAACCAACACTCTCCTTATCTCATATCCTTTCATGAAAATAGTGATATGAAGAGGCTAGACGTGAAAACGATTGACATTAGCTGGGAAGTCATCGTCCGTGAATTTGATTGGCATTGGTGCCATTAGTTAGTTGATCATCCCACACAACTTATTTGGTTGTGTGTTGCTTGGGATGAGGGTCTTAGCAAGAACCTTTTCAATTTGCACTCTATGTGTCGATGAATTCACAAGCAGCTCCAAGATGGAGATTTAAGCTTGGATCTTCCCGAGATGAGTCGGTAGATCATAGGTGGTTGCAGATCCTTGAGTTCTTTTATTAGCTTCATGATCCGCAACCCCTGCTAGTGGTTTGGTTGTTGAAGTGGCTCCCATTCTTTCATCAAGAGTGTCCGCCAACAATTGGACGGGTTTGAACACTCGATCTCTTCAGGTTAAGGAATCAACTTCGCCAGCCTGGAGCTCGATAGGGTCAGCCCTAGAGAAAGTAATGGGAGACTTCGGGGTGTTGGCCCCTTGTTTGGAAGATGATCCCTTATCATCAGCTTTGACCATGTCAATCTCGAGGGCATCACCTTCGTCATACTGGTCCCACTTATGAGGATCATAAGAGTTCGGGGACGAAGAGTTTCTCCTAAGAATACTAAAAAGATCTTCTTCAACTTCTTGGAGATGATGATCACAAGCAAATATCAATAGGCTGGGATCATCTTCTTCCTCTCTGCTTTCAATCGAGTGAATGATAACATCCTCCTTTAAGTTACTCGGAGCTCCCGTTTCTTTGGTCATTGTGTCCGTATTTTTAGGGGGAGGGTTTGTAAAGATACCCATCTTTTGATTAGGTTCTTCAACAAGTTGATTTCTAGGTTCGACAGTGATGTCGTGCCTATCTCCTTGACCGGTGAAGCTTTGAACTAGCATCAGAGAATAATGGCCGGTCAACTGGTTAGGCCTATCTCGCAAGGCTCGAACGGAGGGGAGGTACGCGTTGACGTTAATATCTGGGTCATTCTTCCCATTGAATTTGTTTTTAAACTATGGGATGACAAACCCAGGGGGGAGGTCTTCCATACCTCAAAGGGTCTCATGAACATAGGCCTTTGGGTGTAGGATTTCATGCATACTCATCCTTACAGGCATATCTTGTATCGCTTTTGAGCTGCCTTCTTGTTGGGTATTCGGCATGAGAGTAGGCCCACCGATCAGTGGGTTCCCAAGCATAGAATGATGAGTCAAGACTTGGGGCAGATGTTGGCCTGCTTGGGCATGTGATGGATGAACCGCATGGATGTTTGACACATTTATCCTTGAGGGGTGTATTGACCCATAAGCATCACCACCGTTGCGAAAACTGCACGGTTTGTTGTACGGGATGTACCAGAGGGACCGATTGAAGAATCGATTGACTAGGTTGTGTTACCTATGCCATTAGATTGGTTTACAACTGACCCATGAACTGGGGCCTAGACAATGTAATCTAGATCAACTAGACTCTTAAGGGCGGCCTGGACATCCATCTCACTTAAGGGTCGGTCTAGATTAGCACCTCTGCTGCGTACCATATTCAAGACGTCATGGGCTGTAATATGGTGACTCGAGGTTGGGCTAGACCTCCTAGACCTAGATGGGTCCTGATTTTGAGACTGTTGAGCCTCAAAGTTATCTGGGTGCGACTTCTGGGGGGAATTAGATACAACATCGACCTCTCCCCCCGCATGAATCCTATGGACCCCCTGGCTGTTCAACGATTTTTGGGCGGAGCCAACTTTTCGGACCATACAGAGCTCAAGGTTAGGAGTGGACCCTAGGACTCGGCTTCTAATTGAAGACCTGGATGATGGATAATGGATTGGCCCGAGTTCTGACCGTAAATCCCAAGGGATTGTGGCATACTGGTCCCTAGTTCTGGGAAGGTTCGATTTCGAGCCTTGGGTAGCCGACATGATGACTCTCCTTGGCCAGGTTCTAGAGTCTAAGCTTAGGTAAGATCTAAACTTGACGACTTAGGGCACACTCTGTCTGCTCTGGAATAGGCCTGTGGGGTCCCAAAATTTTTCTGAGACATCTGTGACAAGGAAGCAAGGATCGTGTCACCCAAAAAAAAAACTTTTTTGTTTTATTTTTTTATTATTTTTATCTTATTGATCTTGATGAAAGAAGGCTACTGAAACATTCAGAAGCATAAAAATCATAATATTTGATGAAATAAAATTAAAACAAATCAAAACAGAAGAACAAATTAAAGAACAGAATAAATTAAAATAAAGCGACAACATATCTAACAAAAAAGTATTTTTTATTTATTTTTAAATATTTTATTTTGCCTTAAAACTTCGGTAACAGTCACAAAATGGTACCTAGAACATGTTTGCAAAGTTTCAAAAGATTTTGATAGTTTAGAAATTTTGATGCTAGGATCACACTCGATTTGACCCATGGTGGGCGCCAAACTGTTAACAATGAAAGTCGAAGTGATCTAACGATGTAGATCACTCTGATCTGACACTTTAAACTGATAAAAATGAAATGAAAAAGCAATGATAAGGAAAGTGAGAACAATCGAATTCAGATCTGAGGTCAGATCTGCTCAGAAACGAGCAAATCTGCTCCTAGATCAGTGGCGGTGCCGGCGTGATCCAAAGCACTTCAAAACATGATTTTAAAACAATATTTAGATCAAAATAAAATAGAAATGATATAATAACAGTAAAATAAGAAAAGTAAGAAGAGAAGAGAAAATATCGGACGGGACCAATTGGCCCGAGATTCTCGAGCCTTCTAGGGCTCACCCGTATAAGAAGTGGTTCCTCTTGCCCTTCTGGTTGAGATGCCGATCAGCAAGTCTCTGGTCGATCTAGGGTGGTTGTGTCCTAGGCCTAGGTTTTCTTTTGCTTTGGGGTTAGAGTCTTAGGAAGCTAGGGTTTTCTCTCGTTCTCTCTCTGGTATCCACTCTATCTCTAAGGTTTTTTTCTCTCGTCTCCAATCTCTTCCTGTTTCTCTCCTGTCCTCCACTAAATGGTCCCCAAAAGATGCTAAAAGGGGGGCCAAATTTGTTGGGAATGATAAGCATGAGTAACAAGGAAATCCTTGGTCTAAAGGTCCAAATTTTGAGGATCCTGGATCTAGGTTGCACGGGTCGGTCACCTAGGCGGCACAGGGCATGTCACCCTGGCGGCACAAGTCATGTCGCCTGAGCGACACACCCTATGTCACCCAAGCCAAAATTTCGTTTTTTCAGTTTGCGTGTCTTCCTTGGCCTCTTGTGAAACTCTAAGAGAAATTTTGGGTCAAAACGGATTTTTTTACTATTTTTAATGAGTTTTTTGAGTAAATAGGGCATTTACAAAAATCTGGATCAAAGCATGGTTTCTACAGGGTTCCAGGCAGGAAAACTGCTTTCGGATCACAAGGTCGGCTATGTGAACTATGGATTTGGGTTTACTTGGTTAAGTTTGGTCCTAAGGGTTTAAGAAACCATAGAACTTGCCAGATTTAAAATGGGGGGTTTCTCCTCCCTCCTTCCTTCTATTCTCTTCTTCTCTTATTTAATTTCTTATTCATTCCTCATAACCATCATTCTGTTATTCTTTCATTCGACTAAGAGGGATTGAGGTTAGCCTCTCATGGTAGTCCTGTCGTCTAGCTGTAATGTTGTTATACTTAAATTACTTGCCTCTCTTTATTGCCATGACAGATTAACCATCATGCCTAGCATGTCGGTACTGGTAATGATGTCTAGTAGTAATCCTGTCAGCCGGTCTTAGTTACGGAGCGTGTTTTGCCACCGCGTCAGGCAAATTATCTACTAGCTTAATCACCGCTCTAATCCCCCCGCTCAGCACAATTCTTCTCTCCCTTGTCTTTCTTCTCTTATATTTCTCTCCTTTTTGAATGTGCGTGCTTGTGTACATTCGTCAAAGAGGAAAAGGGCGAGGTCAGACCCACCTATCTTATAAGCTTTGCCATATCTGTGTGATTGCAGAAAACAGAAGAATACAATCCAAGGGAGGCAATTCCGAACCAGTTTTATTACTGGAGGGCTTTCTTCATGATCTAAGGGGGTGCCCACATGAGCCAGCCCGAGTAAGTCTCGAACCCACGTTAAATTCCTCTCTCACCGGTTGGTAACACCTGCCCCTGTTCTCGAACGAGGTTCCTGAGAGAGCAATCTCAAAAACATCCCAGGTCTTCCCTCGAAACCGGAGACGCATGCCGCCAGATCCTCAAAGGATCCAGAGGGTGAGAATAAGGCACCAAACCAGGTGTGATAGGCTTTCTATGCAGACCGATTTGGAGATTAGCTCTGACATTAAAGTCGAATTGGGGGCCTCAACATGTAGAGCAATTCAGGTCGCATGTTCCGCACACAAGTTTTGACTACTTCCTTCTCAAGCATCGGATTAAGATGGCGAGCAGCTAAATTTATCAACCTTGATATGAACTAGTCCACGGGATCATCAGGGTCTTGAGTCTAGATGAGAAGCTCGATGGTTTGAACTTCTTTCTCGACCTCAAAAAAACGCTGGGGGAACAGCTTCTCCATTTCTTCCCAAGTATGCACTGAGTTTGGGAGAAGTCGAGCATACCACTAAAAAGTTGGGCCATCAAGGATTTCAATAAACTGACGGAGGAGGAGTCTCCCATCAGGCGCTATTTCTTGACACGCTACCTAGAAGTGGGCGATATGCTGGTTCAGGGATGTGGTTCATTTGAATAGGGGAAACGTCCCTTTCTTGTAATCTGAGGGAAATGGAACCTGGTCAATGTATGAAGGGTACGGCCTTTGATAAGGCGTTGCACCCTGTATCCCCGAATTTGTTTGTTCTTTAAGCTATGGGTAACCATAGCATCGATGTCTGCCTGTGAGATGGGGTGAGGGACAAATTGTCTTGTGAGGCAAAGGGAAGGGGCTGCCTTGGAGGTGCACCATTTGAGTGGTGGGAATTGACCTCATGGTTAGCTGACTGTCGTGTGACGTCTATACGAACTATCTTCTCCATCAATGCGCGCATCATATCTTCTAACTTGTTCATGCTCCTACTAATTAGGCTCATTTATAACCATCACGTTGACTATTTCTCCGGGGAGGTCAGCCTTAGTTACAGTTGAGGGCTTGAAAATTTGACAGGTCACGCACGGCAGATCAGTCAGTAGAGGGTCTGCATTCCCCTACTGGACTTGATTTTTATATGTAGATCGTGTGAGGACCGGTTCTCGACGGTCTTGGGACCGTGGCTGCTGAGTTGCTGGGTCATTTTCTACGACACTGACCACAGTGCAGGGTTAATGGACTTCTTCTTTAGGCTTCGTTATTTGAACAGAGTAGAAGGGATTCAAGCGAAGAGGGTCGTTAGAGCGGGTTTCCTCTACCGCCTTGGTCACTTCCTAGGTCAGAATTTGCAGACCCCTATTGCATTTAGCTTTGAGTTTTGATGGATCTCGGGCCAAAATTATGATTGGGACTGTGGCTGGTCTGCTCTTCTTGCACAAGAGAGAGCTGACTCCATCAGGTGCAGCAAAGGATGAGGGTCAGGGACTGGAGTTAACTTGGGCCAAGGATGAAGAAGGACTCGATCTTCCATCAGGTCTTTACCTCGAGCACTCTTGTGAGCTCCAGAGACATGACCAAAATTACGGGGCTGGTTAAAGATAGTTCTCTTAGGGAAGGTCTTCGAGTACCAAGGCTGGAGGTGCTTGCTCGATGAAGGAGGAGCGGGCATGAGCAGGGTGGACTCGTGAGGATGCCTAAGTCGAGGGCGAGAGGCTGCCTGTGATGTCGACGCGTGTGTGCCCCTTGAAGAAGGATCACGGGGAACCTAGGGGTCAGCCCGAGCTTGAGCAAGTGATCTGGCCTTAGGAGGCCAAGAATCACGAGCAAGTTTCTGTAAGAGAACAGATGGAGGCCTTCCCCTTACAGGGTTTCCTGAGTAGGAGGACGAGGGGGTCATCTTTCGTGTACTCGAGTTGGCACAATGACGGTGTTGCCCTGAGCAGTTGGAGGTCTGATCTTGGATGCTAACTCGAAGTAATATCAGGGTTGCCCTGAGGTGTGGCTCGAGTGGATGACCCACGAGCCTTATGGTGTGTACGAGAAGTAGAGGCGCCAGGGTCTCTGCCTCGATGTGGCGAGCCTCTAGGGACAGAGACTCGTGGTGATGCAAGCATGTGGGGGGTAGCCTTGTGGCGACTCACATAAGCAATGACCACTTGTATGCCTTTACAAAAAGAGATTGGGCAGCCTTCCGACACACCTCGGTAATACGACCGACAAGTGACTTGCTGGTGGCACGGTGCATGCTATGCGAGGCAACAGATGCGCTGCCAAAGTAGGGTGGCTTGGTGGAGGTTCCACCAGAGTTAAGAGATGGGGAGTTAGAGACTTTCAGATCCTTGCTCATGCTAATCCAGGTTAAGACTTGGGAGCTACACCGGAGGACCTTTTCTCAAAAGGAAGGTTGGAAATAAAGTATGAGGAACTTGTTCCCTAGGGACACTCACGAATGCTGAGACAAGGAAGTCCCCGATCCGGATGAATGGGTTACAGAACCCGAAAGCCATAAGTGATGTGTGAAACAAGAAAATGAAAGGAGAAACTAGCCAAACAAGTACGATCTGACTAAGGGGTACTAAGTACCGAGTGGATTTGTCAAGCTGATTAGGTGCCTTGATCTCGCCCTCGGGATCCGGATTATCGGGTGGCACACATCTCGGGTTTCAAGGGAACCCGAGACTTTGAGATCACTCTCTCGAGAGCTTTGCTCAAGAGCAAGGGCAGGTGGACCAACAGATGGGAGAAGAATTTAAGTTGTGTTCTGGACTTACTCGGGATGGCTCGCATGGCCACCCTCTTAGATCACAAAGAAAGCCCCCCAGTCGTAAAACTGGTTTAGAATTGCCTCCCTTAGCTTGTATTCTCCTGTTTCTGGAATCACACATATATGGCAAATGTTATAAGACAAGTGGGTCAAGGGACCCCACCTTGCCTTTGGGAAATGTACACGTGCATGCACATTCAAAAAGAGGAAGAGAATAATGAAAGAAGAAAGATTGGGGTTAAAAGAATTTGACCAGATGGTGAGACCGATACAGTGACTAAACTAGTACGTAATTGACTCGGTGTGGTTGTAAAACGTGCTCGATAACTCAGACCGGCTCGACAGAATTACTACTAGACGATAGTACCAATACCGACTAGTTAGGCACAATGGCTAGTCTGTTGTGGCGATAAACCGAGCACAGTAACTCTTACCAGCACAACGACATTATGGCTAGATTACAGAACTACCATGGAAGGCTAATATCGACCCTTCTTAATCAAACGAAAGAGTGAGAGAAAGAAAACGAACATAAAGAAAGAGAAGAGAAGAAGGAGAAGAGAATTGAAAAAAAAGGGGAGAAAAAGAATGAGGGGAGAAAAAGAGCGTAAGAGAGGATAAAGGAAAAATAAGAGAGTAAGGACAGACACCGACGATAATAGGAGAAGGAGGGATTAAAATCAGACGGCAATCGCCTCTACCAGCTTTGACATAAGAAGAGAAAGAGAAAGAAACACAGGTGGCAATATTCTTGCGCTGTCTGTTGCAAAAAGAGAGGAAAAAGAGGGAACATAGGCAGTGATAGCTGAGCATCATCTATGATAGAAGAGAAGAGAGAGAAGGAACACAAGTAGTGATAGTCTAGCACTGTCTGTGATAGAAGAGAAGAGATAGAAGGAACGCAGGTGGCGATAGGCTAGCGTTGTCTGTGACAGAAGAGAAGAGAGAATAAACACCGACGGTGATGGACTAGCACCATCTATGACAGAAGAGAAGAACAAGGAACACAGATGGCGATAGGCTAACGCCCTCTGTTATAAATGAGAAGGGAGACAAGGAACACAAGAAGTGATGGGTTAGCATCATCTGTGACAAAAGAGATAAGGGAGAGAACACAGGCGGCGATAGGTTAGTACCGTCTGTGACAGAAGTGAAAAAGGGAGAGAGGAAACACAGGCGGCAATGGGTTAGCACCGTCAGTGACATAGGAGATAAGGGAGAGAAATTTTGACAGGGACCCAGCCCGCCATCCCGGTTAAGGCCCAGCCCACTGTTCATGTCTCATAAACAAGAAGGCATCAGATAGGATGATAGGACTACCGTGTGTGAATGGAGAAAGAGAAGGAGGGAGAGAGGGACATGATAGGCTAGAGGAGGAAGAGAGGGAAATAGATAAAGATGTGCTAAGACGAGAGAGCAAGAGAGAAAGAGAGATAGACGAGAAAAGAGGAGAGAGAGAGTGATAGAGATGAGAAAAGAAGAAAAAGAGATAGACAAGAAAAAAGGAGAGAGAAAGAAAGAGGGATGAGAAAAGAGGAGAGAAAGAGAGGAGGAGAGTGAGATAGAGATGAGAAAAGACGAGAGAGAAAGAAGGAAGAAGATAGAAAGTTACCTTATCGATGGGTATCGGCCTTTTTCTTCTCTCTCTTCTCTCTCTCTCTTCAAGACGTACCACCAACTCAATCAAGAATTTGAATCTTTATTGAATGAATCTAAGTTGAATCAAAGGTCCTATGTTGTGTTTACAATTCGACTTTTCATGTTTATATAGAATTGGGCCCAAACATGGGTGGACACCTATAAACTACTTAAAATTGAAAGTAATTACAATTTAATTGAAGTAAAAGAAAAATAACTGTTTTGCTAATAATGTGTGAAATTTCAGAACAGTCTCTGTTGCTGTCCGAAAACTTGTGTGATCTTCCATGACTGATCCAGGGTTGATCTGATGCCTGTTTGATCGAAAGATGATTTTTTTCTTGTAGGGATCGGCATGGTGATCGATATGATACCAACTTCGAGCCATGATCATGAGACTTGAATTTGGAAGAATTTTGAAAACTTCGGATCGATAGTGCGCTCTTTCCTTGATGTTTTTCTTCTGTTTCTTCGTTGAATTGCACTGAGCATGTCTTCACGATTACGTTGCAACAAATGCAACTTTATTTCGTGTCCGGACGAAGATTTCATCGTCTTGGGTTTTTTGCCAGAATCTTGAAATTTGGCAGTAGAAATTTATGGCAGCTTCGTTGCCTCCATGTGTGAAATTCAGCTGTTCATCATACGTGAAGTTTAGACCAGAGATAGCCTCAGACTTTACACACATAATGTAATTGGTTTCGCGTTGATCGGGTACGCGAGCGTCGTGATTTTGCCGCCTGAGTGAGACGTGCTACTGCTGAATTTTCTGCAACTTTAATCACGGATCAGCAATTTCTTTCTAGTTTTTCTCCCTGCTCGGGCATTCTCATGGGGCGTACCACATATCAAAACGCTCGTCTTGACGAGACAAACGCACTCACAAAATTTGAACACGATCTGACTGAGAACGAGTGAGATATGAGCCCAAAAAGTAACTTCTTGTGACTATAAAAACAACCACCTTTAATGGTGTTTTGGTGCAGTGTGGCCACACGGGAATAGTGTGCGGCCTACTCGTTTTTGGCATTTTACTCATAACTTTGTCCTAGTGTGCCCGATTAAGCTGAAACTTGTCTCATATACGTTTTCGATCATGTTGAATTCAACGGTGGTGGTCCCACAACTGTTGGATGCACTGCAAATATAGCTCTCGTTAAGGGATCCAATTCAAGGTGCTAGAAGCCAATTTTTTTGAAATTGTTTCTTTGTGTCCACTGCCTTAGACATATCTAAATGTAATGAACCTTGGCAAGGGGCCTTTTAGAGTGCTTATGAATATCTTGACCAATTATGGGGCCATTTTGAGACTGTCAAAATTTCCACTATTTTGTCAGGCTTTTTATTGACCTGGTTCCTCTTTATTTTGCATCAGGAACCAAGGTGCTGAAAAATGTGTTCAAACATTGAACACTCGATCTCTTCGGGTTAAGGAATCAACCTCGCCAGCCTGAATATCGATAGGGTTAGCTCTAGCAAGAGTTATAGGAGGCCTTAGGGTGTTGGCCCCTTGTTGGGAGATGACACCTTTTCATTAGTTCTGACCATATAAATTTCTAGCGTATCATCCTCGCCATATTGGTGCCATTTGGGAAGGTTATCGAAGTGTGGAGATGAGGGGTAGAATGGTCAAGAGATCTTCTTGAGGATTTTGAAATTGATGTTCACAAGCCAATATGAATTGACTAGGATCCTCTTCTTCTTTGTCTCCACCCTCAACCATGTGAATGACGTCATTCTCTTTTGAGTTGTCTTGAGCTCCCGTCTTTTCGATCACTGTAACAATATTTTTAAGAAGAGGATTTATGATGATACTCATCTTTTGATGAGGTTCTTCAACAGGTTGATTTCTAGTTGCGACAGTGATATTCCCCCTATTGATTAACCCTTGAATCACCCATTTCAAATATATTCAGTTTTGAGTATCACGAGCATAGTTTTAATGCCATTTTTACCAGTTGCTCTTATCTGTGACTTGAAATGGTGGTTCAAATGGTGGCGAAAGATAAACTTGAAATGGTGGTTCAAATGGTGGCGAAAGATAAACCATATTTCTAGCAAGGAGTAATTCCAGCACTTTTCTAATGGGTCTTTGAGAGAGGTGAAATTATTATCTCACCTTTGGTTATTTTATTGAACGTTGGCTCTAGGCTGACCCCTTCGGTTTTGGTTCTGATTGTTGCAATGAGTTACTAAACCTTGAGCTAGTCCATTGGTGACTATCTCATTAACTTGACAGGAAGCATTCCCCTCGTTATTGTTTTTGTTCTTGTTTTGGGGAGTTGTTATCGGTTTATTATCGGGCTTGGTGCTGAGGGGTGTCCCTCTTGCCCTTTCATGTCACACCACCCACTCAATCATGGAGTCGAAAGAGTGAGGGATAAGCCCTTGACTGAAGAAGGTCCCACTCAATCATGGAGTCGAAGGAGTGAGGGATAAGACCTTGGCTGAAGAACGTCCTATATTCAGGAGCAGCATTCTCTAAGACTATGTTGATCTTGGCTGAGTCCATAAGTGGACATTCTATGACCCGCATCGCTGCCTCACAAAATTGATTGATGAAATCCTCGAAGGATTCTCATGGGTTTTTCTTTGTTACACTGAGCTCGCCCAGGGAGAGAGGTCTTGGTGTCATCCTGCAGTAGTGAGAGACGAATAGGTTGAACATTTCGCCTAGAGTGATGTGTGGTCAAGCGGACATTGTTCTCCGATGATAGTTTAAGGCCTCGACGGTTAATGTTTGTGAAAATATGGTCTTCAGTTGGTTAGGCCTGTCTCGCAAAGCTCAAACGGAGAGGAGGTACGCATTGACGTGAGTATCTGGGTCGCTCTTCCCATTGAACTTATTTCTAAATTCTGAGACGACAAATCCCCGAGGAAGGTCCTCCATGCTTCCAAGGGTTTCTTGAACATAGGCCTTCTGGGGTAGAATTTCATGCATACCCATTCTTACGAGAATATCTTGCTTCGCTTTTAAGGTGCCTTCTTGTTGAGTATTTGACATGACAGTAGGTCCACCAGTTGTTGGGTTCCCAAGCGTAGACTGGTGAGTTGAGATTTTGGGTGCATGTTGGCCTGCATGGGCCTGTGATTAATGAGCCACAGTCACTGGGGCAGTTTGATACATTTGTGCTTGATGGGCGTACAGACCGATTGCGAAAATTTCACGGTTTGTTGAATCGGATGAACTAGAGGGACCGATTGAAGAATTGGCTGACTCGGTTGTGATAGAGGTTGACCTATACCACTAAGTTGGTTTAGCATCAGCCATGAGCTGGGGCATGAATGGTGTAACCTAGGTCAACTAGACTTTTGAGGGTGGCTTGGACACGTATCTCGCCTAAGGGTTGGTCTAGATTAACACCTCTGCTTCTTACCATATTCAAGACATCATGAGTAGTACTATGGTCGCTCGAGGTTGGGTTAGATCCCCTAAACCTAGATAGATCTTGGTTTTGAGATCGCTGCACCCCAGAGTTATCTCGGTTCGAGTTGAGGGAGTTGGAGTTAGATGCTGCATGAATTTCTTCCCTCACTCGACTTCTACTTTGGTTGCCTAAAATCCCTTGTAGGATGACTGTTCAAAGTTTTTCAAGCTGAACTAGCTTTATGGGCCACACAGATCTCAGGAGTAAGAGTGGACCCTTGGATCTCTGCCTCCAATTGAAGACTTGGGTGTTGGATAATGGATTGACCTGAGGTCTGTCCATAATCTCAAGGGATCGCAGCATACGATGCCTTAGGTTTGGGCAGGTTAGGCTTAGAATCGGTTGTGGAGCGATCATCATGGTCTCCTTAAGTGACTGACATGGGGATTGCTTGCAGTGGGCTTCTAGAACCTAGACTTAGGTGAGATCTAAACTCAACGGCTTAAGGCAGACTTAGCCTGACTCTAGGGGTAAAACCTTAACTAAGACCTTGGCTAAGACTAGACTGGAACCTAGACTTGCTAGAATCAATGGGTTATGGTTCAGACCCTGAACTAGGGTAATCCTAGTCAAGCTTTAGAGGCAACTCTAAACTTAGACCTATGCCAGAACCTAGACTAGATCGGTTCGAGTCTCGGCTCGGATCAAGAGTGGCTCGGACCCAAATGGGGCATAGGTTCAAACCTGGGTGTGAACCTAGTTCAGACCTGGGTTAGACTGGGTATAAGTCTGAACTTGGACCTAGAATTTTGATAATCAGACCAGGTGTGGACCTGGACTGGATCAAAGATGGACTAGGAACGAGCCCTCGGCTTAGACCGAGAAGGAGCTTAAGTTCAGACCCAGGCAAAGCCTAGTTCGGACCTAGGCTAAGTTGAGTAGAAGCCTGTACCTGGAACTAAAGGGTTCAGCTCAGACCAAAAATAGATCCAAGCAGAGATCTAAGATTAACCAACATAAATAATCAAACAATCACAAGAAAACGTTTTACCTAGTGTAGTATTATTGGTAGGCTTGGCTTGAGAGTGGGTTCCTAACTATTGAAATGCGACTAGGCTGATATAGGTCTCCACATAGGTCATCACCTCCTGTTATAGAATGTTCACCAGGTCCTATTATAATGGAGTTACTTTGAGGCCAAGGATTATGGAGAGGCACTCACAGTTAAAGTTATGTGAATCCCAACTGCCACGACTCTCAAAGCTAGATTCCCCTCATGCCGTTAATGCGAATTTGGGGGTTTTCAAAATATTTGTTTGTTGGTTTCCCTGGAATTCCCGGTCTAGTGTGTGCTGGAGTGTGTAAAGAAGCACACAATTAAAAATAAAGTCAAGCACACAATACACACAAAGCAAGAAAGAAAATATGCTAGCGTTCGGAACTGAATGTGCCTAACGATGCGTGCTTCGAGATGAAACTTGCTCGAAGAACAATAGAAATGGATAGGTAAGCGACCCCTAAGAACGTAAAGTCTAAACAATGAGACCAGGCATAGTTTGTGCTAAGTTGAGCGCGAACCGAGTCGAGGGTGACTCGAACAGGACACGGTCCAAGGAGGGTGCAAGCAGCCCACTATGTATTTTTTTATTTTTTTTATTTTTTCTCGTTTTTAAATTTGATGAAACACAATTAAATTAAACATGGTGAAAAGCAGGGAAAACATGGTTTCATTCAAAATTTAAAAACTAAAATAAAAATAAAAAAGTCAGAAACAGGACAGACCTGAAGCAAAATACATTTATTATATTTTTAAAAAATTTATTTTAATTCAAAGCTTGGTCAATAGAGAGCCCAAAATCCCTGGAATATTCTGGCGGGGTCCCATAATGTTTTTGAGACACTTGCAGTTGGGCGACATGGGTGGTGTCGCCCGGGCGACACTATTGGTGTCGCCCTTTCAAAAGCAGGAAAAACAATATTTATAATGAAATAAATTGAAACAAAGTAAAGCATAACAGTGAAGACAAAATAGATCTGTATCAAGTAAAATAGCTTTTTGGTATTTTTAAAAATTTTATCTTGATTTGAAATATTTTGAACAGTCACTAAAGAGACCCTAGAACAGATCTGAAAGGTTTCCGAAGATTTTGAAACTTTTGAATTTGGGCGACATGGGGAGTGTCACCCAGGCAACACTGCTGGTGTCGCTCAATAAAATCAGGGTTTCGTAACACCGAAACCTTGGATCCTAGTTACTATCAACTTTTGGGAATTTTTGTGAGTGAAAATAGTGAAAAACAGTGAATAAAAATTGTATTTTGACGCTTGGATCAAGCTTGGAATGCCCAAACTGTTTACGATGAAAATCTGACAGATCTTCCAGCGACGATCCCTCAGATCTTGACACCTTAAACTTTGAAAATGCAGTGGTAGGGAAACTGAGACAAATTGAATTCAAATCTGAGGCCAGATCTACCCAAAAACGACCAGATCTACTCTCATATATGTGTCAGAGCCAACATGATCCAAAATACTAAAAATATGATTTTAAGAGCAAAATAATCAAAATAGATAAAATAAAATAAAACAGTAAAAGAAGAATGAAAAAAAAAGAAACAATTCCAAACCGGGCTGGATGGACCTGGACTCCCCATCCTTTGAGGGCTCGCCCGTATCAGCACCAGCGTCCTCTTTGCCTCTCTGATTCGGATGTTGAACAGTAGATCTATGGTGTAGAAAGGTTTTGCGCCCTAAAGATAGTTTAGATCTAAGGTTGTTGTGCCCTAGGTCTAGGTTTTCTCAGGCTTAGGATTCCTCTGGATGTCTAGGGTTTTTAACTTGCTCTAGGGTTTTCAATCTCTCATGTAGATTTTTTTGTCCTTTTCTCTCGTTTCTAACTTCATCTGCCCCTAAATAGCCATGAAAAAGAGACATATCATGACCTAGGATCATTTGGGAAGAATATATTTCCATATCCAACAAATCCCCAGTCAAAGATATCTAATTTATGGTACAGATTTGATCAAAACGACTCAAAAGAGAAAGAAAATTAGATTTCTGGCAAAAGGAGCTGGGCCACACTAGTAGTGTCGCTCAGTCTAGGTTGGGCGACACAGGTAGTGTCGCCCAAACCAAAAAATCTCCAAATGGATTTTTTTTTCTTTTCTTTTCAAGTGTGTTCCTCGGCCTCTTGTGAAGTTCTCAGAGAAAATTTGGGTCAAAAAGGTTTTTTTTACAATTGTTAATGATTGTTTTTGTAAAATAGGGAATTTAAAGAATCCTGGGTTAGAACATGTCTCTTACAGGGTTCCGAGTAGGTAGACTGGTTCTGGGTCACAAGGTAGGCTATCTGAACTATATATTTTGGTTTTACTGGGATAATGTGGTCCGAAGGGTTCAGAAACCATAGAATTTGCCAGATTTAAAATGGGGTTTCTACAATACTACAAATGTCAAGTCAAGAAGTGCAGGTCTAGCATTCATGTGGCATGCAAAGTGAGGTGCAACAGAAGCGTGAGAAGATCCATGGTCAATCAGAATTTAGCTTCCATGCTGCATGCAAATAGTGTACCTTAGATTACTGATGCAGATGCCTTAGTGTCAGGGAAATACTTCTCGTTAAATGCTTCTAGAAAATTCTCCCAAGTTGCTACTGTCCTTGACTCTTCCCAATATTGCTTTACTAAAAACCACTAGTGCTCAGCACCCCCTTCGAACATGAAGGTTCCCAGCCTAACCTTTTGCTCATCTGTACAGTGCAGAACATCGAATATCTTTTCCACCTGTCTCCTTCACCACTCACCTTTCTTCACTCCCTAGTGCCCCAAGAATGTTGAAGGTGCTAGCCTCCTAAATCCTTCTATTAGCCCACTATCGGTCTAATATGGGGCAAGGGTAGTGGGGCTCGGCATATTGTCCTTCATCATCTAAGTCATGGCCCCTAAAGTCTTGAGAAATTCATTGAGGGCGTCGTTATTCTCATTGCGGGAACAAGCATTGTTGGCACCAGTCCTCGTCATCTTTGGCCTAAAACAGGAGCACCTAGTTACCAGCCTCTTTACAACTATTATAGAGACACTTCTACGACTCTCTAGTCTACGACTCTCTAGGCCAAGAATCCTATCCTGACTGTTTTGATACCATAACTGTCATGACCCCGCCTCTTGACCCCTACCGTATTTGCCAGAGGACGACAGAGTGTGGGATCGCGATCGGAGGTCGCGAACGCCACTCAGGTGGGAGTGGCTCAACGCGTTTAGAACTGCAGAATCAAAGAAAACCAAAAAAGAGAATAAATTCATTCACCAAGCTCAACAAAATTGAATAGAATAAAAAACCCTAAAACAATTTTATATATATACGTTCTCCACAAATCCTTTTACAATTACGTTCAAGGCACTACAGGCCTGACAACAAGATTACAACACCTCATCAAAACAACAATGTGGCTCCCCCACCAAACGCCTACTATCAAGATGTTTCTTTGTCCAACACCGAGCTTCAGTCGCCTTCCACAAATGTCCAGCTTCCTGCTCTCAAGAGTCAAAGGTTTTATCACTCTACATAGATGAAAATAAAAGGGATGAGCTAAAAGCCCAGTAACTAGATCAGCACTATTGCATTCCAGCCTATATATAATGACATTTATAGATATTACCTCCAATTATACAGTAGTCAAAACGTGGAGTCATGCATAACAATTCTTTAGCAGTGTAAGAAGAAGTATAATTCAAATATCAGGACATCACATATTGCATAAGCTCATATGTACTACGCCTCTCATCATAATAACGAAATAGAAACTCAGACAAAATGCACAATGTACACAGGAAGAGACTAGAGTTGCATACTCTCGAAGTAGAAGTCCCATCGATCAGGCCAAGCTAATCGTGTAACTTAAAACTTCTACCCTCACTCAAGAGGGAGAATATTGACAAATAGGTGTCCCATTTCGTAATATCCTCACACTTGCCCACAGTCCCCAGTGCTCTTTGGGGTTTTCGATAGGTGGTGGCATTGCAAGACACGACCCTCTCCTTAGGCCTTTCAGGCGAAAGGGCATTACACTACCACTGGGTAACCCGGTGCATCCCGACCCCATTCCTATCATGGGGGTCGAGGCAAGATCTCAGTTGCAAACATTGCTCCCCATTCATAACCGTAAAAATTGCACGACCAACGGGTGACCCATTGTGTAGTGCCCCATATCGAAAGTCTCATAGTATCAAACCACACCACTCATGGGCGTGTCATTGCATAGCGGTCCATATCACAGTCACATCATAACAGTATCCCACTACCAATGGGTGTCCCATTGCGTAGTGGTCCATATCACAGTCACATCATAATAGTATCCCACTACCAATGGGTATCCCATTGTGTAGTGGTCCATATCATCGTAACATCATAATAGTATCCCACTACCAATGGGTGTCCCATTGCGTAGTGGTCCATATCACAGTAACATCATAACAGTATCCCACTACCAATGGGTGTCCCAATCCATAGTGGTCCATATCACAGTAACATCATAACCAATTGCATCAGTGTACATACATTCTCAAGCATTCATTCACTCATGCTTTGCTATTTTATTTTTCAAGAATTCAAAAGCAGCATGCATATTCAGTGCCTCATGACAAATAATTTCAATCTCTTTATGAAGGGCTTAAGCCTTATACAGAAATATATAAATCAGTGCACCACTTTCAATGAATCATACAACAATTTGGGATTCACTACAATTTCCATTGGTGATATACATATGCGAAAGGAGGCTTGATATCCAATTCAGTAGAAATTCCAACTCAATTCCAACATCAACTTGAAATATATATATATATATTTTAATTAAAGGAAATTTGAGGTTGTTTGAGCATCATTTGATCAGTCAAAAGCTCAGTGGAAAATGGACTACAGTTATGATATTTCTGCAATTCCTTACAGTAACATGTCCCCACTAAGCGAGGCATAACTCCCAATTTAGGAGGAATTTAGATATTGTTTCAAAATCAACTTTGAAATAAATACACATACATTTCAATTGGAGATGGTTTGAAAGCATTTGGACCCCGTTTGACCAATCAAAAGCTTAGTATAATAGAAATGAAATTTCTGAAATCTGCTGAAATCTGATTACAGTGACATTCTAAATTAGGAGGAATTTCAGCCAAGCATAAACACTAAAATCAAAATAGACACACATATCATTCAAATGGAGGTGGACTGAAAGCACATGGGTATCATTTGGTTAGTCAAATGTTTATTCCAAGAACATGAAATTGACCTGGAAATTCACAGTGTAGTCATGGCACATCTCAAAGAACAATCAAATACTTCCAATTTATAATAGTTATCAACATGAAACCTTTTTCATCTTACATTAGATGCATGGGAACAACATTTCACGAATTTTCCTTGCTAACAAGAGGAATTTCAGTGCTCATATTGTCATGCAATTGAAGGCCTAATTTCCTTAAAAAGCAGGACACATTCAGCAATATTTCTTCTCACAACTCACATACATGCTCAACCTTAGTTTCATACTTAAGTTCATGCTTTCATGACTAATGAAATACAAGGTGCTTGATCCACTTACCTTGTGTGCAATGGTGCTCCCAAATTCCTTCAAACAGTCCACTTCAACCTCACTAATAGTGGCCACAAAAGAAGTTGAGAATTCTAAGAGTTTGGCTTCAAAGAGTGAGAGAGCGACGTTTGGGAGGGAAGAGAAGGGCTTAAGTAGTCCATGTTGGAGGTGGCAACTTGGGTTTGCCAAGTGGCAGCCACAGTAGCATGCAACTGGACAAGTGGCGGGTGTGGCAGCATGCAGCAAGCAGGTGGCACCTAGGGCCAAGCATGGGCTCAACAGGGTCACGCATGGTGGCTTCCTCTCTTTGCGTGCACAACCTTCCCTTCACATACGGCGGCTAGCCTTCTCTTCACACACCGCAGCTAGTCTTCACTTCACATACGGCGGCTAGCCTTCTCTTCACACATGGCGACTAGCCTTCACTTAACACATGACGGCTGACCTTCACTTCACACATGGCGGCTAGCCCTCTCTTCACACATGGTGGCTAGCCTTTACTTCACAAACGGTGGCTAGCCTTCACTGCACACACGACAGCTTTCCCTCTCTTTTCTTCTCCTTTCCAACGCGCGCGTTCTCCTTCTTACCTTCCTTCTTCTGCCATGCACTTCATTATGCCGGGAAAATCTCGGCCCTTACATTAAACCTATCGCCAATGGTAGCCATAAGACAATCTCTTTGGGGGCTTAAACCCAATGCATCGGGCTTAATCAAGGGCTTTTTAGTAGTCTATCATAAAGGTCTAAGCTTATCGGCAATGGGAGCCTTAGTTAAGATGGTTACCCTCGAAACCAGGGCATCAATCTAGGTTAGGCAATCAATTTCCTTATAAGAACTTCGATCTTGAACTGTCAACATACTATTCCTATTTTTTTTTTTTATGTCTTGGATTAGATAATCTCTTCAACAAATGGCTATGCTGTTTTGCTATCTTAATGATTCTTGCGATCTTCAGGGGCCCTCCAACAAGGTTGACCCCAGTTGTTGGATTATTCTTACGCTCTTTTTGGTTTTGACGGTAAGGTATCCATAAGAGGTATTGATTCTTAAACCACAAAAATTTTACTATAATTGGGTGAAGCCACCTTGGTCGAAAGCTGCATCAACCTGTTTATTAATTCAGTCGTCCTTTCGGGTTTTCACTTGAACTAGATAGAAGTGGCGCCAAAAACGGTTTTCACCAAATTCCTCTTTTATTGAGGCTCTTTTACCTATGACTTTGAGGACCCGTTCACCTTTTATTTCCATTTTTACTCATGGCACCCTTTCGATTTTTCACCATGCCCGATTTTCTATCTTAAAAACAATTTTACTCATGGATTCATGGCCGTGCCTGTCTTTTAGTTTTACTCATGGTTCCCTTTTGGGTTTTAATCGTGCCCAAGTTTTTTTATTTTTGGCGATCTTACCCATAGCTTTGTGGCCATGTCCACCTGAAGCTCTAACTTTTACTCTTGGTGATCCTCATCAGATGCCCATCATACCCAGCTTCTTTTCTTTTAGAGAAAATACCTCCTCCTTGACAATGCATAAGTCAGGGGGTTATAACTATACAAGGCTCACTAGGACAATGGATACCATGAGTGATGCTTTTATTAGATAAGTGAATGCCACTGGAGATGTTTTCGGGTTCCTGTAAGGTGATGAATGATTCACACTTGCTGGGTATAGGGGTTTTTGGTGAGCTAGTAGATAATTGAGGCATGAAAACTCTAGTGGGATAAAAAAATGTGTTTTTTGCTTTTTTTTTAAGGTGAGTAAATGGTTACCTCCCAAGGGGTTGAAAGGCTCCCTTGGTAGAACATGTTGAGTGGTTATAATGTATCCACACCACTGGGGGTACTGACTCACTAAGGATGATGACCTATCATTGGGGATCATGGATCACTGGAGTAATAGGCAATTAGGGTAATTGCCTATTGGAAACAGTGGCCCATTGGGGAAGATGGACCATTGAGGGTGATGGTCCACTGGAAATTGTGGTTCACTGGGGATGTTGATCCATTGGGATTGATGGACCATTGAAAGTTAGATGGACCACTGTAAGTAGTGACTCGCTAGGGATGTTGGTCCATTGAGGTTGATGGACCATTAGAGGCAGTGGTCTACTGGGGATGAGAACTGGTGGTTTTAGAACCACTTATGCATTTGGCGACCACGGACTGACCGTTGGTGCCGGTAGAGGGGGAGTGAGGGGCTTGAGAGGCCCTTCTTGCCCTTGTTGGGGCCTGAGCCCATGTGCTCAAATGAAGGAAAGGAGATGTAGGTTGAGAAACCCTTCAACTATAACCCTATGCTAGCGGCTACAAAACCATACCAAACCATCTCCATTGCACTCAGAATGTCGGAAAACCCCTGAGGACATAATTTGGGCTCAATCAGACCTCCCCGAAGGGGTCTATGCCCATGCGGCCTTGCAACTGGCGGGTTTCAGACTAGCGGGGTGCGGCTTCACCAAACCAGTCCCCTGAAATGGGGAGTGCGATAATGTTTTCTGGCAGCAGCTTCGCTAGCTCGTGGTGCCTTCCTCTGTAGATGGAGAGAGCCCAAAAGTTGATATGTTCTAGATCATGTCAGCCCTGTCATTTTGATATGTAGCACACACTGTGGTGTGACCGGAAACCGCACTGCTTCAAGAAAGAAGGTGCTCGCAGAACCAGAGGAAGAACCTCGGATTTCGTGAAGCATAGCTCAACATTCAAACCTTGGATCACCATGAAGGTGTGTTCAATGCAACCACCTCACGAAGAGCTACACACTGGTACAACTCTTTCATTCAATCCAAGGTCTGATGAATGCAAGTCCCCAGGTCACCAGAGAAGTAAATCCTATCATTTGTCAGAATCCCTTTTTTCAGTAACCTCCCAAATTAGGAAAATTCACAAACCAAGACCAAATCAGCTCGAACTTGATGCAAAATGATTGTGACAACCTCCTCTCTGACTTGCAAGTAGAGCCAGAAGCCAGAACAACGCATCTCGAAGAAGCATTGGCAAATAAAGTTCACAAATCTGGCCACCTTCACCCTAATGGGAAAGGCCACCACAACACTATTCAAGGGCATCAAAATGCTCACAATTGAGAGAACATTGAAGATATGCTGCTGAAACAGCTGAACCATTACCACAAGTTGCAGAACAAGTTTCCATGGTCTCGCCATGGTGGAATAACCTGCATGCAAGGATGGTTTCGTCATTCACACAAAGATCTCGGCACATGTTTGTCATTTGCACCTAATTTCAGGATTTACTTGTAATTTTTTAAATCATAGATAAGCTTGGCTTTTGAGCGTTCACCCCTATTTAGTGAATCCTCTATATAAGCAAGCTTAACATACTTGTATAAGGACCCCTTTTGGAAGCCTCAATACCCCCAAAGGCTGGAAAAAGGTCAAGGCTAGATTGCACTTGTCTCATTAGCTTGTTTTCCCTTGTGAGTTCCTAATCCCTACGGGAGAGGAGAGAGAGAAGATACCCCTGAGTGCACGGTCCCATGGACACCCTGGCTGCACCGATCATATTCCCTCTCTCTTGAGCTGAGTCACCCCTTTTCTCTCTCTCTCTCTCACTCTCACATTCGTGCACGAACTCATCCATGCGGCAATTTGCGTCCACCCGCAAGCCCGCTGACGTGAATAAACCCATGGGCCTCAACCCTCGGGTTTCCTCATGCCCCCTTTAGTGGCCAACCAATCCATTCGGGAGGGCAAGCAATGAGGAGGGACATTCGGATCCCATTCCAATAGCTTAGAGAGAGGAGAAAGAGGTTGAGATCTTGAAGAGGGCCCCCGTCCAAATCGCGCTTACAAGCAACTAGAGGGCTTTGTAATTGTTCTAAGAGGGCTATCCGCCCGGCATGTTCTCGATCCCCCCAAGCAGCGTAAAGAGCATCCACGCTCCAATCGCAAAATCTCTTTCACCATATGCATCTATCCGCTAGGAGGGCTCGCACGTCACACACGCACCAGACCTCCACGATTGTTCTAGAGAGGGTTTCTGCCTCCTTACCCGAAGAAAACCAGGACCCCATCGACATCAACTGATGACTCCACTGGAGACACGTCACCCTATCATTGGCTCTAGCCATCTTCAAGTACCAACCACTCTTTTTCCTCTCTCTACTATTGCTATGGGATCCCTTTGTACCTCCTTCATCAGTGTTGGAGATTTCTACATCCCCATACCTACGCCATCACTTGGGGTGAGTGGACCATTAGGCCCTGTCTCCCCCGAATGTTCCTTATGCGACCTCACTGGCCCTGCCATCCTAGTCTTCCCTGAGAAAGTTTGGGGCACAAGCCCACAAGCCCCTCTCCCCTCCTGCTCTGGCATGAAGGGTGAATCGCTTAACACCCATTGCATGGGTTGCACTATTGTTGCCCCCTCGCATAAGCACCCTGTCACTAGCGGGCACCCCACTAGTCACATAGCTCTAGATAGACAGCATGCCACTATTCCTCCCCACTCGAACGGATTCTAACAAGGCCACCATTCCTGCGCGTAGCCAAAGGGTGACCCCACCCACGTGACACGAGGGTGTTGCCAACACTGGCACACCCGCACACACATCACCCGCTGGCGGCTTTTATGCTAACCCGAGTGGCTATTCAACCACGCGAACTTGCACCTATAATATTCTTGGTGGTCCAACCGTCTTAATAATGAATCAAGGCAAGCAGCAGTTTTCCCCGATCTCCCAAACCTCTTCAGGTCGCTTTCGACTTGATCACAACAGTGGTTCCTCCAAGGTCACCCGCACCAGGCATGTCAATCCTGTGACTCGAGGCAACCCAATGGCTGATCCTCTACAAGAACAATACTTTGGACACTATCGAAAGTCCTATAGTTAGATGCACCAGCATGAAAAGGGCCCCAGGACCTCATTAATAAAATAGGTGGGTACCAAGTGTAGTCCAGCCCTCACTCCACAAGGGGTTGGCCCCATGGCCACCCCAAACACCTCTTTGGATCATACACACACATGCAGCTCCAAGGAGACTGTCGGCACTAAAGAAGGATAGATGTTCCTCGCTCCGCCCACTACTTCCATACCACCTACTGCATGGTACTCGAAAAAGTTCCCTTCAAGCACCATCCTCTCCATTTCTCGCTTCGTTCACCCATAAGCCAGTCCTCGGTGCAAGATCAGAGAGGAGAGGACGACACCAGCCACTACCAGCCACTCCATCCCTCCGGTTGGTGGCCTTCAACCACCATCACTGCCTGTGAAATTCCTTATCCCCGAGTATTTCCCTATACCCGAGCTCATCAACTCTCCCCTTGCATCAGTGAATCGGGCCTACCCGAAAGGGGATTGGAGCCGCTTCCAATTCTGGGGGAAGGTCTACCGAAATCTGCGGCTCAAGCACGAAAGGAGAATGGAGGTTCCCCTGCTCCAACAAAAAGTGATGTCTTCTATCATAGAAGACCTGCTCGACCAAATATGGATGAGCTCGAAGACGATGGCGTCGTCTACTTCAATGTCGTCGACGCACAGGAGGGCAACCCAGCTTCGCCCGACACTCAGCCCCAAGGCTGTCAAGTGCTGACAGACGAGATTGGGCCTCAAGGACTTCAAGTGCCAAGCCCGACAATGGCCTGACCACAAGGCTGCCTAGAGCCCATACTCACCCGGGCTCTGAAACAAGCCTGAACTTATACGGGGCAAGTTCAGCCCCTACTCTCCGAGGTTCTTGATCAGAGCATAAAGAGGACCAGGGTCACCCCTCCCATCGGGTTTCCTAACTTGGACTGGCCCATCGAGGTCATGACAGTGAGCCAGGATGGAGGGGAGCCCGAAAACCGCATGGCCCACTTTGAGAATGTCCTGAACAACATCCTGGACAAACTCAAAACGGTTGAGGACGTGCTACCAATGCTCTCCTCCCATTAAGAGACAAACTCTAACTCCGAGCCACCACTCAGGGAGGACGACTCAACCTCCCCATCTGGCTCTAGTGCCGAGGTCTCCGAATCGTCTTCCCTCTTTTGAGGTCCAACCCAACACAGCCCCTCAAGCATCGCTATCGATGTTCACATTGGAGGATGTGTAGCGCATGATCAATAGAAGCATCCAAGAGCTGCAGGTGTCAAGGACATGGGAGAGTGTCCCGTACCAAAAGCCTTACCCGCCATCTATCGATTGGGTTCCATTCCCCATCGAGTACCAAAAAGGCAGGTTGCAGGTCTTTGATGGCACGAGCTCGCCTCATTAACACATAGCCCACTTCATGTTTGCCTGCCGAGAGTCAGCCTCGGACGTCAGGTTGTTGCTCCGATAGTTCATGGAGACTCTAGTCGGGCTTACCTTCAAATGATACTCCTGCCTGCCACCCAACTCAGTCCACTCCTGGTGGGAGATGGAACAACTCTTCTACAAATGCGACTACGAAGTGGAGCTAGATGTGCAGGCCATAAAGCTCCTCACCATTGCCCAAAACCCAGAGAAATCGGTGGGCTAGTACATTCGGAGATGGAGGGACCTCGCTATGTGCCAAGGCAACCCCATGGGCGAGGTGAAGGTCGTGCAAACATGCGTCACGAACATGAGGAGAGAAATCTCCTTACTTGTCGAGTTCTCCAACCCCACCACTTTCTCCAAAATGATTACCAAGGCAGAAAAAATCAAAAGAAGCATCATGGTAGAGACTGGCCCAAACCTCAGAAGGAGGCCAACCATGAGATGGCAGAACTAGCCCCAGCTCCGGTCAGTCAAAGAATCTGATCGACGCCGCGGTCACCACCACCTCCCAGCCTGCTCCCAATGCAGCACCCCAGCCAATGTTGGACACCTCTTGGGGCTTGCGACCACAAATTCAAGGGATGATGCACAACAATCGCCCCAAAGACAAGACTACAGCAGGGTGCCTCCGCCACAAAGCTGCCAACAAATAGAAGAGTTCAAGTGGAGGCTTAATCAGTAGTACAGCTTCAACAAGGTTTGGGTACCAATCCTCTTGAGAATGTTGATTGAGTAGGACATGGTTGCTCTCCCTCTTAATAAATGGTCAGATCACGCAGTATGGGTCAACCACCCCAACCATTGCACCTTCCACCCGATGCTGAGACACCTTGTGGATGATTTCTTCAATTTGAAAGACTACATCAAAGCCCTGATTCAGAAAGGGAAAATAAATTTGGAGGACCTCAAGAAGGCGTTCAAAACCCTCGAAGCCTGTCATATGGTCACGCTTCATGAAGAGCCGATCGACGAGGTTCCCACGACCGAGTTTCCACCCTGCTGGCTCTCTGCTCTCTTCGATGTGTTAGTGTAGCATAAGATGATAGTTCCTTGCACTCCCAAGAGATAAGAGAAGGCTCCCGACAAAAGCCAAGGTTACCAGCGGAGTGGTCATGACTTGTCTCACTCCTGGGGGTTCCGATATGTCCTTCAAAGGGTACATCCAGAAAGGATTAACCCTAATTGTCAAACAGCCTCCATTCGAGGCAAGACCCTCCACGAGTGTCACCACCCCCAACCTAGGACAGGACGGGTTTGGAACCCTATCACTAGCACATTCGAAACACCGACCGCGCTTCGGCTCCATGGGAAGTGTACCACGACCATGGAAGGGAGAGGAACACAAGGAGAAATGCAGATAGTCATGTAGGCGTGACACTTACAACCTGAGTACAGGAGCCTCATCAGCCCAAAGCAGGAGGGCGCAACAGGGAAAACCCAGGTATGCTAATTCGGAACTTCAAATCTCCTCGACATCTAATCGAGGTAGGGGTCTTGCCCCCTTGTCCCACCTTGCATGAATTCATCCCAAGGAAAGTTCTCTTTGCTAAAGGAGGTCACTGTACCATTGTAATAACCGCTTAGAGCTTGCCCTACGTGGGCATGGAACCCTGAAGGCACGCACTATCGTCAGTCTCAAGGGCCGGACTCTAAGAAAGCCTTACTATAGTCATGGGGATATGACTTTAAAACTACCCTATAAAAACAAAAAAACCCTCAATGCATCAAACGCAAAAGAATAAGAAAAATTCTTGTCTTCTTCATAGACACAAGAGGTTACAGAATTTGGGTGGGCTGTTAAGACCCATACAAAGAAGAGTGGGGGAGGGAGACCTAAAAAAATGATCAAGCGCCTCGCGCATCTTCACCCTTAGAGCCAGCACCTCCTTTAATGCGGCCGACTTTTGCTGCTCATAGAGATAAACGTTCTTCATCACTCTCTCAGACGAGCTAAGGAGCAGCTTCATGTCCAAACTCACGCGTACAAATTTGCGAGACCTCAAGGCCAATGCCTCCCAATTTTGGTGTCGCCAAGCTCTCAAGTCAACTGCGAGAGCCTGTATGGAGGCAACTTATCCTCTACTCCCGCTTGCTGGAGAGAGAGTTCGATCTCCTCCTCGATCGATTGAGCGTCCCTAACAGTGAGTCACTCCCTCTCTTCCTCATGCTCTTGCAGGTAGGATCGCTTCTTTTTCAACCTCTTTCATAGGGAGGCTATGTGAGCATCAAGGACCCTCAGCATGGTGGTCCAACTGAAGATGGCTGCTATACCCCAAACCATGAGATCCCTCAGTAACTCCTTCAGTCGGTCAAAGATCACCTCTCTGGGGTGCACAACCTTTTGGTCGGCTGCACAAACTTCGACGACCTTAAGCTCTCTCTTGAGGTTAGAAATGGGACACTTGTGCAATGCCTGGAGGCCCGCCCAAACCATGGGCCCCAAGGTCGGCTCTCTAGAATCTGATGCTATGGGAGTCAGGGCAATGGGACCAGCGAAGATAGAGGGCTGAGTGTCAGGCATCGAGGGATGAAGATGTAGGAAGGTCTACACAACTCCCAGACAAGGGATCCTCTGCCTCAACCCTTGATGAAAGTGGTTCGAAACCTGGTGACACCAACGGCGCTACCAGGAGGGGGGACGAAGGCGGTGAGCTTTCCACCTTTGTACGCATGGCCATTGTCAAAAATAAAAAATTAGAAGTTGGATCTAAATAAGAAAAGGATAACAATGCACTGTTTGAAGACATTTTTCAGCATCATGGATCGCCATGCGGAATAAAAGCGAAGGTGGTCAATAAAGCCTGACAAACAACGGAAATTTTGACAGTCTCAGAATGCCTCCAGTACTGGGCAAGATCTTCATGAGGACTCTTAAAATCCTCCTTCCAAGTTTTGTCCAATTCCGACATATCAAAAGTAGTGCAGACGAAGAAACAGTTTCGGTAGAATCAACCTCTTGCACCATAAAACGGAGCCCTATAACTGGAACCCTACTTTTGGAGTATCAAACGGATATAGGGCCAAATCCGTTGGACCCGATAGGGTTAAAAGCCCTCAACTATCAAATTTCAGCTTAAATGGACACTCCAATAAGAATTTATGTATAAAAGATCGAAACGGGAGGAGTCATACATCATTTCAATGTGGCCACCTTGCAACTGAACTCTATTAAAGCATAGTCCCAAACAGTGAAGTTGTGACATCCATATCTCCCTTGTTCAAGATCGGATCCCTCTCAAACATGTTGGAGCGTGTTCATCTCATTGAAACCAGCGTTTTGATATGTGGTACATCTTGTGACGATGTCCAAGCCGAGAAAAAAGCTAGAGAAAAGTTTGTGATTTGAAGCTGCACGTTGCAGATTTTTAGTAGTGCCTTCACTCACTCGAGCGGCCAAGTCACAGTGTCCATGGTTAGATCGACGTGAGACCAATTACATCGCATGCGTAAGGTCTGTGGCTAGCACTGGTTCGAACCCCACGTGTGATGAATGGTCGGATTTTGCAGAAGATCAAGTCGAAGTCATTTCTGATTACGGCAGCCGAAATTCCAAATTCCAACCCAAAGATCAATTTTGTCAAATCTTCGTTCAGGCACCAAATCACGTCTCGTTTGTTGCAACGCGATTATAGTAACATGCCTAGTGCAATTCAGTGAAGAAATCGAAGAAAAACATCAAGATGAAGAAGCACTATCAATCAAAAGTTTTCAAGATCTATTCAAATTTCAAGTTATGTGATCATGCCTATAAAGTGTTATTCATGGCTTAAAAATGATGTCAAAATGATCATAACATTGAGCCCTACACGACAACAATCATCTTTTATTCATTCGGATGTCGGATCGTCAATGGATTGTTCGACAAGAATCAAGAACGTCTCTAGTTCTCAACAGGAACTGTTTTGAAATTTCCCCAATTGTTAAGCAGGGGCAAATCAGTCATTTTTCACCTTATTTTGTATTTTTTTAATTCACATAAATTGTTATTATCCCCAATTAGGGTTAGTTTTGAGTAATCCACCCACATTTTAGCCATAGTCTATAAATAGATCTACCTCTCATTGAGAAAGGGTTTTGAGTTATGGGTTATGAGTTCAGAGTTCTTAGCTTTTTGAACTCACGAAATCATTGTACAAGAATTCAACTCGTGATCAATAAAACTTAAGGCGTTCTTCTGGAGTTCTTTTGTGTACGTCTTAGAGAGAGAGAGGAGAGAAAACTTTTAGTGCGATACCCCTCCTATCTTCAAGGCGTTTTCTCTTTCTCCCCTTCTTCTGTCTCTTTGATTTTCTTCTCTCGTCTTCTTCTTTGTCCATCTTCTTCTTCTTTACTGAGTCTTTCTCAGAGGTGATGCATGACGGTGGCAGTGTCGTGCATGCCTCTTTCTTTCTTTCCTCTCCCTATTCTCTCTTCCTCCTCCTATGACATTGCTGGTCGTGCATGGCGATGTCAGCACCATGCGCGAACTCCTCTTTCCTTCTCTCTTCACCTATCTCTTTCCCTAAACATGGTTCACACATGGCGTTAGTCATTGTTGTGCATAGCACCATTTCAAACAGCGAAGCCTATAGCCGCCCACGAAGGGTCATTGCTACCTTTCCGTGTCGCAGACGGCGATGTCTGTCACCGCCCGTGAGGAGTTTCTGCTACATTCTTGTGTCACCAATGACGATGGCCAATGCCGTGTACGGTTCACTGCCCACCCTTTCGCTGCGAGCAGTAGTGTCTAGCCCCATCCAGGGGCCATTATACTATTACTCCCTGGACTTGGGCAGCGATGCCTAATGCTGTTTGGGACCTTCTCTCTCCTTCATCTTGCATCTTCTCTCCGCTCTCTTCTCTTCTCTTTTCTCCTCCATTCTTGATTAAAGGATAAGCTCAGTCTAGCACTATCAAAGTGGTCTAGCTATCGAGCAGTATTGTCGTCGTGCAAGACAAGAGTACCATGCCGATATTACTGCCACACTATATTAGGATGGTCGTATCGGCCTTGGTTTCGAGTAGTATTACCATCGCACCAGTCTGAGTTACCGTGCCCATGTTGTTACCACTCTGAGTCGGTCACTATACTGGTCCAGCTATCTTGCTAGTCTCATTCCCTTGTCACGTTCTCTTATATTTTCTTCTCCTTATTTAAATCCTCTTCTTCAGCACCCGAACTTCTCATCTCTTCTACCATCTGAATGTGCAAATCTATGCATGTTCACCCCAAGACAAGGGTGGGTCCCGTGGCCCACTTGTCTTGCAAATTTACCATGTTAATGCTTGCAGGAAACAAGGAGATTGTAGGTCAAGGGAGGCGATTCCAAACCAGTTACAGCAGTTGAGGGGCTTTCCGTCGTGATCTAAGAGGGCACTCGTGCTCGCCAGCCTGAGTAAGTCACTGACTCAGGTGAGGTTGGTCCCCACCTCACATTTAAAATTCCCCTCTCACCAGTTGGGCACCTACCCTTGTTTTGTGAACAAGGTTTTCGAGAGAGCGATCTCAAGTCTCGGGTCTTTTGAACCCAAGACATGTGTCACCCGATCACCTAGATCCGGGGAGGTGAGATCGAGGCATCCGACCAATTTGGTGACTCCACTGGGAACTTACTAACCATTTGTCGGTTCACTCTTGCTTGATCAACATCACCTTTTATTTTCTTCACTATATTCATCCGAGTTGGGGACTTTCTCATCCCCGCACTAGTGATGGTCTCGGCGAAGTGAGGGCTGCCGCAAGTCCACCCCCCACACTCCTTCACCACCCTAAACCTCTTTGACTAGAGGTTTGACACACCAAGATGGAGATCCGGGGGCCTCCACCTCTCGCACAAACCTAAAGGCTCGTGGTCCGTCCACTCGAGCGACACCTTGGGGAAACTTTCATACTCCCTTGAGCTCGCGTCCAAGGCCTTCTCGGGTCAAACCCTGCACATGTCATGCATCTGCATCCCACAGCTTGGGGCAGCACTTTTCTATGCCAACTCGAGCACATGGGGGTCGACCACTTCGTCCTCTCTCTCAGCACACACGGCTTCACTCTGTGAGAGACAAGCTCCTACCCAGTCCCTCACATACATGAGCTTCGTAGGTCTCAGGCTCCGAAGGTCGAACCAACTGACAAAGCCCGACCCCGAAGTCACCTGGAGGGCTGCCTCTAAAGGTTCACACGCACCAGCTTCACAGGTTCCTCCCCAATCCTGACTCAGCCAGAGTCACGAGCTAGTTCCTTCTTTTATCACCCTTCCTTTGTCAGGAAAACACCTCTAGACTTGGTACTCAGAGGTTTTCCTTAAGAGTACCATCTTGAGTCAGCTACCTCAGGTCAGCCATGCACCCCGACCTCACAAGGGAATTCAGGGCAAAGTCCAAATGGCAGATAGAAGCCTACAACCTTCAAGGCAGCAGCCTAGATTGCCCTCTCTCCTTAGACCTCACTCTCTACTCTAGCTAATAGATACAGCCCTCGCATGCTCAAGAAAGAGGGGCCAGTCCAGATCCCAAGCTCAATTCTAGAGTGAAGTCAATTGGTGCCTCAACATCATGCAGTAGAGAGGCATTCAGCTTCTGACTAGAGAGGCCCCTAAGGAAGTTGAGGTTACCACTCTTGATGACCTCCTGTCCCACAATCCCTTCTTCCCTCTTCGGATTTCAGAACCTAACCAAAAAGTTCAAGAATATTGCTCAGTGGTTATAGTCATGGGAAAAGACCAAGCTGCTAAGAAGTCACGGTCCCAAGACCATTAAGAACTAATCCTCACACGATCGGTGTACAAGACTCGAGTCCAGTCGAGGCATGCTGAGCCCCTACAGACCGACTTGTTGTGTACAACCAACCCCAGTAGTCTACTACTCCACTTGGCTTCGAGCCTCTAGAAGAAACGGTCAGTGTCATGGTGTTTAATGAGCAGAGTGACACTCAAGAAGAGAGGATGAACAGGTTCGAGATAATGGTGCAGTCCATCTTAAAAAGATGGATCGCCTAGAAGCCTCCAAACCCCCTTCCTCTCACCATGAGGCGAACTCCCCAACTGGTGACGACATAGCTCCAAGGCAAACTTCCCCACCGGCCTCTTAAGACAACACTACTCCCTGCTAGTTATGTGTCTCGATCTCGCCCTCTAGATCTAGGTGATTTGGTGGAACATGTCTCGGGTCTCTGATGGACCTGAGATTTGAGATCGCTCTCTTGAAACCATTCTTGAGGGCAAGGGTAGGTATACCAACCAATGAGAGAGGAATTTTAGGTGGGTTCAAGACATACTTGGGCTGGCTCGCATGGGTGCCCACTTAGATCACGAAGAAAGCCCCCCAACTACTTGAGCAGGATCTGAATCGCCTCCCTTGACTTGTAACCCCCTTGTTTTTCTACACAACACTTCTATGGTTAATTTGTAAGACAACTGGGTTGAAAAGGAGCCACACTTATCTTAGGGCAATGCACGTTCATGAGAGAAGGCGATGAAGTGCAAGGTTAGATGAAAGATGGAAAGGAGAAGAGAACTTGATGGAGAGGCGTGGCTAGCATGACAACCAAAAGCCACCGACACGGAGTGGTAGCAAGACGGGCATGGTTCACAAGACCAGCATGGCGGCATTACTTCTCGAAACCAAGGTCTGCACATCGACGCTAAGCTAGTCCTACCCTCAATCAAGTGAGAAGTGAAAAAGGAGCAGAGGAAAGAATGAGACGGCGAAGAGAAGGGGAGATTTGGATGTCGATAAACATTGTGGTGGGCAATGCAAGGAAGCGGCGTATCCCTTGTGGATGGTGCTAGATCCTGACGAGGCACATGGTGATGGTTTCTCCTAAGTTCCACGGTGATAAACGTGGGACACAGAGAGAATGGTGCTAGGCACCGAAAACACAGAGGAAGCTCACGGATGGTGATGGGTGTCGCCAGGGCCTCTAGCGAGCGGCGATAGGTATCGCCGTCTATGTTAAATGCGCAACTGAGGAAGGCTCATGCCGGCGGCAACACACTTTGCCATCTAGGTTCTTCACCAAGACGTGAAAGCTGCATCTATAGGCGGCGATGGGAAGTGCCATCTGTAGACTTCACTGACAGAAAGAGACAAACGACAAGAAGGGAAAGAAGACTAGTGCATGGCTCTATCATTGCCATGAGCGACTTGTGACACCAAGAGAGGTGCATGCGCAACACTCCCACCGCCATGCGGGACTCAGAAGAAGCAGAAGGAGAAGAGCAGGGAGAAGGGAGAGAGGAGAAAAGAAAGAGAAGAGAGAGGAGATTTACCTCAACCCTAGGGGTACTGATCGAAAGTTTCTCTCACCTCACCTTCTCTCTCAAGCGGAACACCACAATAGTACGAAAGAGAAACTTGTATTAAGTGAAAGCTCTCTCTTGTGTGTGTATGTGTCTACCTTCTCTCTTATGATGGTACATATATATAAAAGTGTACCCAAAACATGGGTGGATGATCAAAAGTAACCTTAATTGCTGGAAATTAAGATTAAATTGAATTAAAAGAAATTAGAAAATAGGATGTAAAATGGCAAGTTTTCCCATTCCTAACAAGTTGTGGAGTTTTAGAACAGTCCCCATGTTGCCCTTGGACTTGCGTGCTCTCGCATGACTGATCCAGGGTTGTTCTGATGCCCAGTTGATCGTAAGATGAGTGTTTTCTTGTAGGGCTCAGCATGGCGATCGATTTGATACCAACTTCGAGTCATGGGTCGTGTTTTTGGTGCACATCATGTGACTCAAATTTTGAGTAGATCTTGAAACTTTGAATCGATAGTCTGTTCGTTCCTTAATGCTTTTCTGTATTTTCTTTGCTGAATCACACTAAGCATGTCGCTACGATCACGGAGCACCAAACGTAGCTCAATTTCGTGGCCGAAAGAAGATTTTGCAAGTTTGAAATTTTGGCCGAAATCAAGGATTCCGGTTATGGAATTTGTAGTCTATTCATAGGCTTCAGGTGCAAAATCTGATCGTTTATCATGTACGGGGTACGGGTCAGAGATGGCCCAAGACCTTACGCCCGTAATAGAATTGGTCTCGCGTCGATCGAGCAAGGCACGATGCTATTGAATTTCCTGCACTTTTTTCATGGATCAACGACTTCTCTCTAGCTTTTCTTCGCTCTCGGATATCATCACGAGGAGTGCCACATATCGAATTGCTCGTTTTGACTAGACGAATATTCTCACCAAATTTGAGCTCGATCTGATGTGGGAAGGCCGAGATAATAACATCAAAAGTCACTGGTCATGACTGTCCCTTTAATGGTGTAGTGTTGTAGGGTGGCCGCACGGGAATAGCGTGTGGCTTCTCCTATTTCACTCTTTTACCTATAACTTCTTCTTGGAGTGTTCGTTTGGGCTGAAACTGGATCCTTGGGGGTGTTCAACTACGTCGGATCAAATGACGGTTGTCCCATAGCAGTTTGGGACACTGAAAATGTAGCTCTAATTATAGGGGTCCGTTCCAATTCTGTCATAATTGTTTCTCAGTCTACACTGCCTTAGATATGTCAGAATACGATGAAACTTGGCAGGAGACTTTTGAGAGACTTGATGAAGATCTTGGCTAGTTATGGGGCTGTTATGAGACTGTCAAAATTTCAACTACTTGTTAGGCCATTAATGAGCAAGGTCCTCATGTTGATGAAAAATACCTTCCAACAACATGCCCCACCGAGAATCGAGAAATGCAATAATTTCAGAATTTTGAGGAATCTTTTCTAAGTTCTCACCCTCAAGGGAATATCCACGGTTCTAGAGCATGAGGCCTTTGTTAGGACCTCCTCGTACAGAACCAAGCCTTTTTGAAGGCCACATGCTATGAACCTCTGGTCGACACTGTCTGCTACTGCACCAGGTTTGCCTTTGATGCTCAGGGTATCCCTGTTGGTCCCATCTAGCTAAGTCCAATCGAGGGCTTGTGGCCCGTTTTGAAAGTCTGGTCCCCTGCTGGCTAGAGGGCTTTGATGAGATGTATCCTAAATCCAGTGGCAACCCTAGCCTTGTTAGTTTCTTACCTTTGTAATGGTCCTTAGCATTTCTTGAGGGATCTTTTTGTCATCGTCCTCACCCTTAAAGACTCTTGTTGTTGCTGAACTGGGGAGATCTTATGAGGCTCTCACTCCCTGAAGAGCAATGGAAACTAGGGAGATCTTATGAGGCTCTCACTCCCTGACGAGCTGTGGAAACTGGGGATCGTATGAGGCTCTCACTCTCTGACGAGCCGCGGAAACTGGGGAGATCTTATGTGGTTGTCACTCCCTGACTAACTGTGGAAACTGGGGAGATCTTATGAGGCTCTCACTCCTTAACGAGACAAGGAAACTGGGGAGATCTTATGAGGTTCTCACTTCCTGACCAGCCATAATTACTGGGGAGATATTATGAGGCCCTGACAAGTCATGATTGCTGGGGAGAAATTACGAGGCTCTCAGTCCTTGACGAGCCATGATTGCTGGGGAGATCTTATGAGGCTCTCACTCCCTGACGAGCCATGGAAACTGGGGTGTCGACAGAAACTATGGAAGTGTGTCAACTTGCTTTTTTGGTCCAAGCGCCCTTTCACAGGTTTTCACTTGAACAGGGGAAGTGGTGTTGTGAAGATGGATTTCACCAACTCCTGTTTTTTTTTAGCTCTCTTACCCATGACTTTGTGGTCATGTCCATCCATTTCATCCATTTTTGCCCATGGTGCCCTTTTGGGGTTTTCACCGTGCCTGGGTTTATTTTTCCACGGAACTCTCTTACTTATGGTTTTGTGACCATGCCCATCCGTCATTTTTACTCATGGCGTTCCCTTGTCTAGGTATACACCAAGCCCATCTTTTTTTAAAGAAGGCATGTTTTAGGGTCGTTCCTTCGAGACCTATGCGTAGCCTTTTAACGTCGTGCAGCCAGGACGTGTACTATAATTTTAGGGTCATATAGCTGGACTATAGCAGTAAGGAATGGCAGTCAGTAGAGGCCATAGTCTAGGGGTGACTTTGACTCACTTGGGAACCTGTAGAGAGTTGATTGGATGGTAGGTAAAAAGTAGTGACCCACTAGCTAACGACGAGATGTCTTGTCATTTGGTGAGCATGGGTAAGACTTACTGGGGAATAAGATGAAAGATGGTGAAGGTGGCTCTCGCACATGAATGGGCTGGCTAGGGAAGATGGTCGTGGCGATGCACATAAAGGGTGTGTGCATGTATGTAGACTCACTGGGGAGGCAATGGAAGTGGGGTAGGTGGAACGCACATGAATAGGTCGGCTGGGGAAGACGTATGTGGTGATTCAAATAAAGGGCATGTGAGCCTTGGTAGGCTCACTGGAGACAAAAAAAAGAGGATATACGCACACCAATGGGCCAGTTAGGGAAGACGTGCGTGAAGATGCACGCAAAAAGGGAGGTGTGCACGCACATGGGGCATCTTTAAGGACGTGCGTCCTGGACCTGGGGAAAGCAGTTTAACGTCATGCGACCAGAACGTGCACTATGATTTAAGGTCATATAGCTTGGACCGTGGTTACACAGTTTAAAGTCATGCAACTGAGACCGTGTAGTTGAAGGTCATGCATCTAGACCTCCTCTATAGTTTATGGTCATATAGTTTGGGCCGTGGCTATGTAGTTTAAGGTCATTCAACATGGACCGTGTACGAGTCAGCATGTCAGTGGGGTTGCATGGGGGGTAGGTATGTCGATAGCAATCTGACCCCTTGGGGATAAAGATAGTTAAAGCTATGCACATGTGAGAGATGTAGATGAAGGTAGTGACCCTACGAGGGGTAGTTAACAGGAAAGTCTTCGCTGGGGATTAGGAGGGCCAGTGTGATTCCATGGGGATAGTGAATATCAGTGTGCATGAAGCTTCGAGAGGCTAGGGCACGGATGAACCACACCGTGGGTTGAAGGAAAGATGTCTCTAACTCTCAGGAGATGATGGGATGTTACATGCAATTAACTCCATTGGGGGTCCAATTGGAGTTATGTGTATGGACCATTTGGCGCACTACGTATTTACAGTTTTAGGGTCTTGTAGCTCGGACCATGGTTGTACAGTTTAAAGTCATACAGTTAGGACCATGCAGTTTGTGGTCATGCAACTAGACCTCTGCTACAATTTAGGATCATATAGTTTGGACCGTGGTGTTAAGCCTTTTAACATCATGTGGTCAGGACGGGCAATATTGTTTAAGGTCACACAGTTGGACCATGGTCAAAATTTTAATGTCATGTGACAAGGACTTTGCAGTATGAGGTCGCGCAACTAGACCTCTACTATAGTTTAAGTTCATACAGTATGGACTATGGTCATACGATTTTGAGTCATGATACAGGGATTATGGCTATGCAGTTTAGGGTCATGCAGCTTGGACCGTGGCTGTGCATATTAAGGTCATGCAGCACGGACGATGGCGGCACAGTTTAAGTTCATGCAGCGTGGACCCTGGTCATAAGTTTAAAGTTATGTGACAAGGACTTTATCTTTTGAGGTTGTGCAACTAGATATCCACTATAGTTTAAGGTCATACAGTTTGGACCATAGTCATATAGTTTTTAGTCGTGAGACAAGGACTATGGCTATGCAGTTTAGGGTCATGCAGCTTGGACTGTGGTCATACAATTTAGAGTCGTGAGACAAGGATTATGGCTATGCAGTGTAGGGTCATGCAGCTTGGACTGTGGGGGAAGCGACCCCATAGGGAATAGATCCATTACCATAAACTAGGCTCGTTGAGGGGCGAGATTGTGGTGTAGGGAATGAACTTCAAGAGAGTACCAAGGCCTACGTATTACGTTAAGTGAAGCATTAGACCCGGATGATGGAATCAGATCCCTTAGTGAAGCATGCAGTAGTAGCCCTTGGCTAGACGCAGGGCGATAACTCCTTGAAGGGGTGCGCAGCAACAGCCTCCTGACGAAGCGCTCGGTGGTAGTCCCTAAAAGAGATGCACAGCGACAAACTTCTGAACGAAGCGTGCGGCGCTAGTCCCCTTAACGAATACTTGAAGAGGCTTGCGGTGATGGTGCTTCGAGTCTCGAGCTTGGCCGCCCCGGCCTGGCCTTATCGCCATCAAGAGATGGGGACTGGAGCGTGATTCTACGTTTGTTGGGGCAGTCTCCGGTACTGCAGGGTATAAAAGGTGAAGAAACCCCACATTACTATTTTACCGAAGGGTAAAATAGTCGAGGGGCTTTTTAGAGAGGGAGAGAGCCAAAGCTCTTGGCAAGGAATTTTCGACAAGCACTTCCCAGCCAGAACATGCAAAGAAAGATCCTTAGGGATTTTTTTGGCAAACATCAAGAGGAGTGAAGCGTCGCAGCATGCTTGCGATAGTTTTCGGCCAGCATCGAAGCTTTCTGAGCACTGAAGAGGATCTCTCGAGGCCTTGACAGAATTTGTAGAGGTGCCCTGCCGGAGTTAGAGTGCTTCTTCGGTCGTTCTACTGCTGAAGGGAAGGTCGCAAAGAGCTCAGAGGGCTCTATCTGCTCTCTCGTTGTCGGAGGAGAAAGAAAAGGGGCTGCATTGAGCTCACCCTAATTTTAGCAAGATTTCAGTGAGCATTGGTGGACTGCTGAAGTGGGAAAAATCGAGGTGAAGGGCAATCCATCGAGTCTCAAGGAAATCTTCTGGGGACTTCCGGTGGTTTTCACTAACTTCAATAACAAGCAGGAGGTAGGAGAGAGTTTTCCCAGTGAACGGGAGTGGATTCCCGACGAGCAAAAGAAAGTGCCGGTGGGAAACGGAAGGGTTAGGAGACCATAATTGTCGAGGAGGTGAAGAATCGTGGGATGGCGATTGGTCACCCTCCACACACGCGGTGATAGGCCATGCTGCAAGTGTCAAGCTGTGTGTCTGAATTTCAAGGGACGCACGTGTGGTGCGTGTTGACGGCTGGAGCAAGGCATTATTACGCCTTGGTTTGTGGGACATCGATGGTCTTGACTGATCGGGAGACGACGATTCCCTCCTCGTGGCAGATGGCAATAGTCTTGCCTTTGACTGCGAGACGGTGATATTTGGTGCCCCCCGACACATGTCTTCTCAACGATTAGTCGAGGTTTCTAAAGCTTCAGGGAGACAAGCTTCTTCAAGCAGGCACCTCATAGTTATTGAGGACAAAGAGCCTCTTATTACTGAGAATGAATAGCATCCCATTCCCCAACCTCCTGTCTCTAAAGGTGAGAGCGAGTATGATCTGATAATTATGGGCATTCGGGTGATTCCCCTTGCAACCATGAGAGAGGGACTCATGTCTCCTGTTTGAAGGCAATCCATCATAGGCGCGGCTTTTGTAGTCAACTCCATTTTGGGACAAGTTGTTCATCGTCTTATTTGGCACATTCAAGGAGGCTTTGTTATTTCGCTGGACGTGATGCCTTTCCCTGCACAAATCATCAAGCTCAACCATCGTAATGTCACTGTAAACAACAGACGCAATCTTCTTAGAGCCGCTTATCAACTCTTTAGCTAGGCTTCTTTCTTTGAGCTGATCATGTCCACTCTTTGGCAAAGAGGCTGATAGACAACCTCTTAGACTTCGATGTTCCTTGCATGGACTTGTTCAAAATGAAAGTGATTGAGATGGCTCGACAAGATAGGAAGTTCCGTGTTTAGAAGAGTCGGTTTCTATTAAGGAATATCCCTCCATCAGACTTCTACTTAGGTTCTTTCCTGGGCCTTTTACTGTTACAGATTATGCGGTAACACACTTAGGAAACCTTAGAACTAGCTTGCTCACGCGTCAGTTCGTTCACTCAGATTTCAAGATTTTGCCCTTTGAAGTTCCTTCGATATTTAAAGAGGTCTCCTATTTTGAAAATGAGGAGGACATAGTGATTCTTAAATGTAACATTGGTGATTTGCAAAGCTTGATTATCGTGGCCCACGAGGTGGGAAAGGATACATTTTCTCCTCAGTTGGAGTGTGAGGAATATCCTCCTTTGGTTAGGAAGTTTGCGCTCCTCCAGGCGGCAGCTTTGCAAGACGGGATCAAATGGGCATAGCAGGACCATTATAGGCTTAGATTTGAGATCTGAGCGGATATTTCTACTTATTAATTCTTCGTATCCAAATTGTTGGCATTAGTGAGATAATCCCCTCTTTTTTCCTTTTCACTAATATTTGTAACAATCTTTGATTGATGAATGGAGTGACTCCTTTCTCTTCCAAGTGAATGGCATGTCTTTTGTTCTTCCCTTTTCTTTGGTTTCACTGCTTATGCCCTTTCATGGTTTGACATAAAGCAGAATAGCCCACTCCTTGCTTCATCTTATGACATCCTGTTGTGGCTTTAATGACCTCGAACAGAGGAGTAGTTGTGTCCTCACCCCCGAGTGTTTGATTGGAGAGGGGCTCATAATTCATGGTTCTCATGATTTGATGAGCCTACTTGCTATAAATGCTCCAGTCTAAGGGAGCTGTGGCGTCGATTCGAGGTACATTGCTTTTGAGCTCGTCGTAAGTCCTGGTCTCGGGGACAAATTCCCTTAAGGGCTTTGAACTGACATGCATAGCCTTCAATTGATTCTGGAGGCTACACACCTCGTTTCTCAAGACTACCATGGGGTCCTATTCTTGAGGGATGGAGGGCTGACTCTTATCCACCTGTACTTCTTCGACAACCCCAGAGAAGTGTAAGACCTTCTTTTGGCTGCCGGCTATCCCCTTGTTCAGGGAGGACAAAACCTAAAGCACCTTTCATGGTGGTTGGTGCGTCAATTCTGTCTCTAAAAGGGCGATGGGGACAAGCATAACCTTTTACTAGTCTGATGTGTAGGAGATCCTAGGTGCTGACAGGTCCACCTCTGGGGCTACCTCAGGCTCAGGGGCTACATCTGACTTGTCGTTTTGTTCTGGTGAATTAGAAGTAGAGCGAGAAGCTTCACCTTCGGGAGAGGATACCATGACCTCGGAGAGGTGGCAAGGTATACCTGGGTGGTTAGGGGTCAAAGGGAGGATCTTGCCTTGTCTTTCCTCTTCTTTGAACATGTCTGTAATCATTCGCCCCAGATCCTCAATGTCATAATGAGACGAAGGTCCCGTCACTCTCACAGACTACCGGTCATCATCTTTTGACTTTCCAGGTGCGGGAAGGTCTATGAAATAGTACTTGGTGTCGGTGTAGTGAGTCTCAGCTATGGGGAATGGTCTTTGGTCATCATAGACTCTGTATTGTCTTTTATCTTAGCTGTACTTGAAACATTGGTGGAGCGTGGAAGGAACCACCCCCTGATCATGAAGCCTAGGATAACCAAGTAGAATGTTATACGAGGTAGCGGTGTCGATTACGTGAAACTGAGTGTAATCATTGAGGCCACTGATCTTGAGGAGGAGGCGCATTGTGCCGGGTGGCTTTTCTCCTGACTAATTGAACCCTTGTACGGTGATGTGAGTAGGAGTGAGGTCATCGGACCCTAATCCCAATCGGGTGAGAACCCTTCATGGGATCAGGTTAATTGCTAACCCTTCATCTAACATGATCCCATTGAGAGGGTAAGCATGGAGTTCACCATTCACGAAGAGGAGGTGATTGTGGAATTTGCCTCCCAACTGAAGGTCATCTTCAGAGAAGGAGATTGTCAGGCACCCGCTTGGAATGGCTTGGTCGACCTTAATGGATTTCTCCTCTGACTCGTACACCTCTGGGTTAGAGAGTGCTTGGACCAAAGCCCTAAGGTAGTCTCTAGATACTAAGAGGGCATCAGAGATACTCAAAAGGGCTGGAAACCTTCTCAAGTGCCCAATTACATCGTATTTTACTTTATCCTCATTTGTCTTTTATGTTCCTGATCCAGTCACTGGTGTAGGTGGTAGGGTAGGCTTAGGAACAGGTTTTGGTTGAGTCTTGGTTTGTGACACTGGCTGACTTTGCTAACCAACCGATGTGGTCTGCGTTGATGGGGCAGAAATAAGAATTTGTAATAGGAATGTAGAGGTTTGAGGTTTAGGCTTAGGGGAAAGTTGAGGATCAAGAAATTTGGGACCTTGAACTTTTGAGGTGTGGACTGTAGCTTCTTTCCTGATCTTAGGACCATTTTCCCCGTGCTGGCTGATACTTCCAAGATCTACACCATGTGAGAGGCTTCATGGGAGTAGGAGCTCTGAGATGGCTCAGTTTTGGCTTGGGTTGCCAAGGTGTCCACGACTGTTGAGAATCTTGCTTCTTGGGCCAGCATTTCTCATAGGCGTTCTTGCTGTGGCATGGTGAGGCTGGTGTCTCTGAACTCCTTGTTTAGAGAGTCGAAGTCTGGGCATAATCGAGGAGCATCTGTAGAAGGAATAGAGGAGAGGAAAGGAGAAGAAGGGTTAGAACGTTTTGGGCAGCTTTTTATGTCGTCGTCAGAGTTGGACATTTGCAAGGGGTATTTAAGGTCCTCCCCTTGCTTTTACCATTGTGGAGTGCTTTTAATGTCGTCAACCGTTTTGGCTGTCTCATGTGATATTGATGACTCAGGGCCATTTGCCTAATTGGACGATAAGATGAGGCAAGTTGTGCCTAGGATGAAGTCTCGCAAGGTCGGCAGCAGAGGAAGGGGTCTGAGGAATTCTTCCTCGACTGATGGCTGAAGAAGATGATTTCTTCGGTGGGTCAACCTAGGTGTTCGTCATCTCCTTTGGGATACCTGAGGGGGTGTTTGGATCGCCCTATCAGGCTGGTGAGAGGCGATAGCCTGGCGGACTACCTCATGTCTCAGGGACTTGAGCCCACATCTCCCATGGTAGAGTTCTCAGGGTTGAGAGGTCGAGGGCCCTGAGCAGTCTAATGCATACCTATGAGGGGCTTACAAAGTGGCTTTTCCTTGAACGCGAGCGAGGGCTTGGATGCATTCTAGAATAATAGCACAGTCGATGTGCCTTGCAGGACTTTCTCCCTGACTATGGCCTCGAACCCAAAGAAGTCATTAAGTTTGTGGCCCCACACTTAGTGATAGGGGCACCAGAGTACTTTCGTACCATGGGCAAGGTGTCTCGGCTACTTGGCGAGCTTGGGAGTGACGAGACCTTGTTGGAGCATTGCCTCGAAGAGAGCTTACAGAGGGTCTAGCTTGGCATTTCCCTGCACTTACGTCGAGAGGTCTTCTTGTGCAGGCAGGAGAGGGAATCGAAGGTGTCTCACCGGATCGCCTTGAACTTCCTGGCACTGCTGCATCCTTTCGCCCACGAGCTTATGGAAGCCAGAGCACTCGCTAACGTCATGACCTCGTATCCATTAATATGCACACTAGAGGTTCTCGGTCCCTGGAGGCAGGAACTTAGGCAGCCTTTTCAGCTTTGGGGTGGCGATTCCTTCTTCGAGCATTATATAGAAGAATGCACGAAGGATAGCGGGTGCCCTGTCATCTTCTTGGATTGTGATTCTGTGAGATACCTCAACTGCCCCGAACGCCTTTTTAAATTCTTCTAGCTTTATCTGACCCTTGTTGATAAGGGCTTCGATAGTGTCGTTGAGCTTATAGCAGTCGTGAGTGGGGAGGCAGACCCTCTTGTGATAGGAGCAGTGTGATAGGAGCAGTACTTCTCATTAACATCCTGTCCAGCCAACTCTGTATTGGCCTCCGAAAACTATATCATGTTTTTCTCTTGCAGCAATTGAAGTAATGTAGGTGTCCACTCTGTGTCGAAGGGGTAAACCTTATTCTGGTGCTGGACCAAGTAGTTGCTTCGCCCAGTGTTTTTAGGCTGCAGAACGCTGTTGTTGGACTGCTGCTTGCCCCTGATCGGAGACGCCTGTGCCTTGGAGAGTATTAAGGTTTAGGAAATCGAGCCTTCAGTGTCAGCCACGGTGACGGTCGCGTTGATTACTACCTTTTGATTGCCCCGACTGCTGGGGCGTGAATTTGAACCTGCAGGTTGCTGGTGGGTGTTGTCGTGCTTGAACAATCCCTCAATACGGACTGCGTTAGAGATGAGCTCTGACATGGAGGGTGGATTAGATGCCTCAACATGTAGGGCGATCTCAAGAATCATATTCCTTATGTAGGTCTAGATTGCTTCCTTCTCGGTCATGGGAGTGGCGTGAAAGGTCACCAACTCTCTCCATCGGGTGATGAATTTATCAACGGGCTTACTAGGGTCCACCATCAAGGTGATGAGCTCGATGATTTCCACGTTCCTTTGGACTTCGTAGAAGAGTTGGTAGAACAACTGCTCCATTTCTTGCCAAGTGTTCATGGAGTTCGGCGACAACCAAGCACAACACTGGAACGCTGGTCCTTCAAGAGTTTTGACGAACTGATGGAGGAGAAGATATACGTCAGTTGTCGTCTCCCGACAGGCCGCTTGGGAGTGGGCCATATGCTGGTGAGCAAACAGGGTACCATTGAACAAGAGGAGTTTCCCTTTTCCGTATTTCGGGGGAAATGGTCAATGTACGAAGGATACAGCTTTTGGTAGAGTGGCGTCTCCTGCATGCCCGAGACCTTATTCTTGAGGCTATGGGCCACCATAGCATCTATGTCGGTTTAGGAGACCCTATGAGGAGAGGAGCTGTCTTGAGAGACCGGTGGGAGAACCTGCCTAGGAGATGTGTCCTCACCGATCGAGGAGTCAGGCGTAGAAGGGGCCCTAGAGGCCTCTAGGCGCTCCATCGTTTAGAGGATGGCTTGCATCATTTCCTCGAACATGTTCATCCGCTCCTCTTGAGCGTCATTCGGGTCATTGATCACCATGACACTGACCGGTTCTTTTGGGAGGTCAGAGTCAGGTGATGGAGCGAACTGCCGAGGCTGCTGAGTTACACGTGGTAAGTCAGTCTTGAGGGGCTCAGCTTGCCCTGACTGGACTCGAGCTTTGTATGTCAATCTTGTGAGGACAGTTTCGTGACGGTCTTGGGATGATGGCTTTTGAGTGGTGATCACCGAATAGTACTCCTAGACTTGCTCAGGCTCCGAAGTTTGAAGAGGGAAAAATGGATAACAAGGTAGGAGGTGGTCAGGGGTGATGACTTCGACTGCCTTGGAGGCTTCCCTATTGCTTGATCCTGAGGTGGCTGTGAATCTCATTCCAAAATCGAGCCTGAGACCTGGACTGCCCCGTCTCCTTTGAACAGGTGAGGGCCATGTCTATGAGCTGGAGCAGGGAGTGGGACCCAAGGATGGAGTGCAACTTGGGTTCTTGTTTTGGAGGCTGAAGGCCTCTGTTCGACATCAACTCGTGCCATGAATTCCTTTGTGAGGCCAGGGTGTTCGGATGATTCGAGGTTAGCTCAAGGTGGTACTCTTAGACCTTTGAGTACTAAGGCTCGAGGTGCTTGCCTGGCGTCGGGAGAGCGGCAGAGGAAAGAGGGGTCAGCTCGTGACTCCACTTGAGTCTGGCACCAAAAGGGACTTGTAAAGATGGTGCATGTTCACCTTTAAGGTTAGCTGTCTAGGTGACATGGGGGTCAGCCCCGGTCGAGTCAAAAGGTTGGACCTATGGAGGCCGAGACCCACGAGCTGTTGTTTGGAAGGGACGAGGAGGGAGCTTGTCGCTCACAAGGTGAAGCTATGTGTGTCGGGAGGGAAGATGGAGCAGTCGCTCTCGTGCTCGAGGTGGCATATTGCTAGAGCTGCCCCGAGCTGTGGAAAGAGAATGCATGGCGCATGAAGGGTTTGGCCCGAGAAGGCCTAACCTTGGATGCGAGCTCAAGGCAACATGAGGGTCATCTTGAGGTGTGGCTCGAGTGGATAGAGCACGAGCCTTTGAGTGTGTACTGACCCTCCAAGTGTGGGGGCTCAGAATAGTGAAAGGGCATAGGCGGTTGTCTCGTGGCGAACCTTAGGAGCGACGGTAGTTCGTTTGCCTTCCACAGGGATGAACGGGACAGCCTTTTGGCATACCGTAGCAGTATGACTGGCAGGAGATTTACCAGTAGCAGGGTGCGCGGCAGCAGAAGTGCAGCTCATGCAAGGGGCCTTGGTGGAGAGTCCACCAGGTTGAGAAAACGGTGAGGCAGGGACCTTTAAATCCCCCTCTCACTCCGACCCAGGTGAGAACCTGAGAGCCGGATTGTGAGTCCTGACTCAGACGAAGAGTAGGGAAGGAGGCTTGAGCGGCTCGCTTCTTTGGGACACCCACAAGTGCAGGAATAAGGAAACCCCCAACCCAGATGAACGGGTTGAACAACCTAGGTGCAATAAAAAAAGGTGCAGAAAGTCAAAGGGAGATTTTTCAAACAAGAGTGAATTGAAAATGGGGTAGTAAGTCTCCAATGAAGTCGCCAAGCTGGTTAAGTGCCTCGATCTCGCCCTCTGGATCTGGTGATCTGGTGGCACATGTATCGGGTCTCTGGAGGACCCAGGATTTGAGATCGCTCTCTCAGAACCTTGCTCGAGGGCAAGGGCAGGTATACCAACCAATGAGAGAGGAATTTTAGGTGGGTTCGGCACTTACTCGGGCTGGCTCAAGTGGGTTCCCTCTTAGATCACAGAGAAATCCTCCCAGCTGCTTGAGCTGGTTCGGCATCACCTCCCTTGACCTGTAACCCCATTATTTTTTTACACAACACTTCTATGGTTAATTTGTAAGACAAGTGGGTTGAAAAGGACCCACCCTTGTCTTAGGCCAATGCACGTTCAAAGGAGAAGGTGATGAAGTACAAGGTTAGATGAAAGACAAAAAGGAGAAGAGAACTTGACGGAGAGGCGAGGCTAGCATGACAACCGAAAGACACCAACTCAGAGTGGTAGCAAGACGGGCATGGTTCACAGTACCAGCACGGCAGCAGTACTACTCGAAACCAAGGTCGGTGTGTCGACGCTAGGCGAGGACTACCCTCAATCAAGTGAGAATAGAAAAAGGTGGAGAGGAAAGAATGAGACGGTGAAGAGAACGAGAGATCCGGACTTTGATAGGCATCGCGGTGGGAAATGCAAGGAGGCGACGCATCCCTTATGGAGGGCGCTAGCTCTTGATGAGGCACACAACGATGGTTTCTCCTAGGTCACACGATGATAAATGTGGGAAGCAAGGAGAACGACGATAGGCACCAGATGCATGGAGGAAGCTCACAGACAGTGATGGGTGTTGCCTTGGCCTCTAGCAGGCAGCAATAGTATCGCTTTCTACGTTAGATAGGCAGCAGAGGAAGGCTCCTGCAGGCAGCAACACACTTCGCCGTCTAGGTTCTTCACCAAGACGTCAAAGCTACGTCTGTGGGTGGCGATGGGCAGCACCATCTACAGACTTCACTAAGAGAAAGAGACAGACAAGAAGGAGAGAAAGAAGACTCGTGCATGGCACTGCCAATGCCATGCACGACCTGTGAGACCAAGGGAGGGGCATACACGGCACTGCCACCACCATGCACTACCTCCACGAGGGACTCAAAAGAAGAAGAGGGAGAAGAAAGGGAAGAAGGGAGAGAGACGAATAAAAGAAAAAGAAGAGAGAGGAGATTTACCTCAACCCTAATGGTACCAGTCGAAAGTTTCTCTCACCTCACCCTCTCTCAAGTGTAACACCACAATGGTAAGAAAGGGAAACTTGTATTAAGTGAAAACTCTCTTGTGTGTGTACGTGTCTGCCTTCTCTCTTTTTCTACATATAATGATGGTATGTATATATAGAAGTGTGCCCCAAACATGGGTGGATGATCAAAAGTAACCCTAATTTTTGAAAATTAAGATTAAATTGAATTAAAAGAAATTAAAAAATAAGGTGAAAAATGATAGATTTGCTCCTTCCTAACAAGTTGTGGAATTCTAGAACAGTCCATGTGTTGCCCTAGGACTTGTGTGTTCTTGCATGACTGATCTGGGGTCGTTCCAATACCCGGTTGATCGTAAGATGATTGTTTTCATGTACAGCTCGGCATGGTGATCGATTAGATACCATCTTCGAGCCATGGATCGTGTTTTTGGTGCACGATCATGTCACTAGAATTTTGAGTAGATCTTGAAACTTCGAATCGATAGTGTGTTCGTTCATTGATTTTTTTCTGTTTTCTTCGATGAATCACATTGGACATACAGCTATGATTACGGGGCCCGAAACGAAGCTCGATTCCTTGACCAAACGAAGACTTTCCAAGTTTTGAATTTTGGTCGAAATCAGGAATTCTAGCGACAGAATTTGCAATTTTTTCCGTCGGCTTCATGTGCAGAATCCAACCGTTTATCATGTACGGGGTTCGGGTCAGAGATGGCCCGAGACCTTACATCCGCAATGGAATTAGTTTCATGTCAATCGAGCTCACAAGCGATGTGATTTGATCTCTCGAGCGAGGCACGATGCTATTGAATTTCTAGCACTTTCTTCACGAATCAAGTATAGTCATGGGGCGTGCCAATATCGAATCACTCGCCTTGACTAGACGAACATGCTCACCAAATTTGAGCGCGATTCAATGTGGGATGGACGAGATATGAGGATCAAAAGTCACTAGTCGTGACTGTCACTTTATTGGTATAGTGTTGCAGGGTGGCCACAAGGAAATAACATGCGGCTCCTCTTGTTTCACTCTTTCGCCTATAACTTCTTCCTGGAATGTCCATTTGGGATGAAATGTGACCCTTAGTGGTTTTCAACTGTGTCGGATCCAATGGTGGTGGTCCCACATCAATTTGGGATGCTTAAAATATAGCTTTAATTATAGGGACCTTTTCAGGGTACAATAGGTCGATTTTGCTAGAACTATTTCTTAGTCTGCACTTCCTTAAACATGTTAGAATGTGACGAAACTTGATAGGAGACTTTTGAGAGACCTCATGAAGATCTTGGCCAATCTGGGGCTGTTCTGAGACAATTTAAATTTCCACTACTTGCTAGGCCTTTATTGAGCGGGGCCTAAAAATACCTTCCAACACCTGCATGGTTTCGCAAGCCGATATATATGCCATGGTGACCCACAGTCTTAAGAGTAAAATCTCGAGCATGCAACAAGTTCCATTTTATCAAAAATCGTACCCCTCGTATATCGACCAGGTGTCGTTTACCTTAGATTATCAAAAAGGAAAGCTCCCCCTGTTCAATTGTACTACATCCCCGCACCAGCAGATCGCACACTTCCAAGCGGCTTGTTGCGATACGGCAGCTGACAGGCAACTTCTCCTCTATCAATTAGTCGAGACTCTCGAAGGGCCAGCCTTCTAGTGGTATTCTCGACTACCTCCAAGTTCAATACACACATGGTAAGAAATGGAGCAATTGTTTTACCTGCGTTTCTATGATCAGAGAAACATGGAAACCATCGAGCTCCTCACTCTAACTCAAGAGCCTGGTGAGTTAGTGGATAAGTTCATGGCCCGATGGAGAGAGTTGGCAAACTATCATGCCACTCCCATGACTGAAAGAGAAGAAATTCAGACTTGCATAAGAAATATGCTGCCCAAGACTGCCCTGCATGTTGAGTCTTCCAAAATACCCTCCATGTCAAAGCTCATCTCTAAAGTTGTTCGCATAAAAGGTCTATCCAAGCACCATGGTGAATCTCGTCAGCAGCCCTCTAGCTCGGGAAATGGCCGGGGCAATGGAAATTCTCGCTCCAACAATCGAGGCTACCAGTAAAAAAGGGTGATTTGTGCGGCTGTCACCGTGACTGACACTAAGAATGATGCCCCTCAAACCTTGGACCTCTCCAAAGAGGTTAGTCACAACTAAGGCACAGACAATACCTCAAGCTGGAGGTAAGCAGCAGCAGTCCTGTAACAAGGTTCTGACCTTAAAATATAAATCGAAGTAACTACTGGATCCAGCACCCGAACAAGGTGTACCCCTTCAAGGAGTGGGTTCCTGCGCTGCTTTGGTTACTACTAGAGCAAAACATGATTCAACTTTCGGAGGTCAAATCCTCAAAGCAGGCTGGACGGGAGAGACACGAGAGATACTACACCTATCACAGGAGAGTAGGCCACCCCACTCAGGAATGCTATACGTCAAAGACATTATTAAAGCCCTTATTAACACGGGCCAGATAAAGCTCGAAGAGTTAAAGAAAGCATTCGAGGCAATTGAGGCTGCCCACGTAGTGACAATCCAAGAGGATGATGAGGCACCTACCGTCCTCCATGTAGTATTCTCTGTAATGCTCGAAGAAGGTCTCATCACGCTGAAGCCGGCAAGGTAGCCCAAGCTCTTGCCTCTAGGATCTAAGAACCTCTGGTGTCCATATCAACTGATACGAGGTCATGACCTGAGAAAATGCACTGGCTTCCACAAGCTTTTGACAATGAAGATGTAGCAGCACCAAGAAGTTCATAGTAACCCAGAAGAATACCCTCAAGTCCCTACTCCACCAGTACAAGAAGACCTCCCGACACAAGCCCAGGGAAGTGCTGAGCTAAACCCTCTACAAGCTCTCTTCGAGGCAATGCTCCAACAGGGGTATCATCACTCCCAAGCCCGCCAGGCAACCTAGGCATCTTGCCCAAGGAACAGAAAATCTTTGCTGCCCATATCACCAGGTATGGGGCCATGAGTTGGGGGAATGCTCTGAGTTTGAAGCTATAGTGGCGGAGAAGGTACAAAAAGGCCACATCGTTTTCACCGTTCTCCCATAACGCTTCCATGCCATTACTCCCATTCAAGAGGAAATCCCACTACAAGTCCCCTACAAAGATACCCTAGACCCTTCAGAGCCTTCGACTTCATGGCCTTGGGAAGTCTACCACGGATAAAGCAGGCTCAAATCTCTAAAGTGTGAGGTAGTTCAAGAAGCTAGGGCTACTCATCAGCCCAATAGGATGGACCAAACCCCGCCCTAGAGACCTAGAAAAATAATCTATGGCTACTCATCAGCCAGATAGGATGCACCCAAGTCAGCTCGCCAAAGAAGCCATATTCTTCAGCCACCAGTCGAGGAAGAATTTCTCAAGCCCCTTCCTCCGCTGCCAACCTTACAGGACTTCATCCCAGGTGCAACTCACCTTATCCTTCCGTCCAATCAGGTGGATATCCCTGATTCATCAACTGCTCAGGGCTCGTTCAATACGGGTGACGAAGTTAAAAGCATCCCCCATTGGTCAAAGTCGGGGCAAGATCTAAAATACCCCTTGCACATGTCCAATTCTGGTGATGATGTAAAAAGCTGCCCAGAACACTCTAACTCTGCTTCTTCTTCTTCTCCTCCTTCCTCTTTTATCTCTTTCACAGGTGCAACTTGGCAGTGCCCAGACTTCGACGCTCTAAAGAGAGAGCTAGAAGGAACCAACATCAGCAGGTCGCATCGGAAGCGCTTAAGAAAGATGTTGGCCCAGGCGTCTGGATTCTTGACAGTCACTGACGCCCTGGCTGCCCAAGCCAAGTTCGAGCCATCTTCGAGCCCCTATTCCCACGAGGCCTGTCACATGGTTCAAGTTCATGAAGCACCACCTAGCTCGAGGCCAGTACTAAGTGACCGCAGTCACGATGCTATGGACTCCACGTTCAAAGTAAACCCTTTCATTTCTTGGTCCGGCCAGGGACCGAAAATCGTCTCCCACACTGGGACCCTCCTAGACGCCAAAATGTCAGGATCATGGGTCTCTGCACTTTAGGTTAGTGAAAAGCCTGATGAATCCCCTGGCGAAGAGTTGTAAGAAGCTCCGGTAGAGTGGAAGAAGGTGGTCAGGCCACAACTGACGAGCTTGAAGAGATAAACTTAGGGAATGACGCCGACCTAAGGCCAACTTTCATCTTCGCAAGAATGTCCCCTAAGGAGAAAGAAAGTTATATTTCCTCCTCTGAGCAAACTGGGACGACTTCACCTGGCATAATCATGAGATGCCCAGTCTAGACCCTCAAATCGTTGTCCATAGCCTCGGTATTCACCCGTCTATCAAACCCATAAAGCAGAAATCAAGAAGGTTTAGAGCCAACCTCGAGATGCAGATCGATGCTGTGGTGAACAAGCTCAGGCAAGCTGGATTCATAGGTGAAGTCAAATACCCAAGATGGATGGAAAATGTTATGTCAATCGAGAAGAAAAATGGCCAAATCAGGGTCTGTATTGACATTTGCGACTTGAACACCGCCTGCCCCAAGGATGACTTCCCCCTGCCGTTCATCGAGATGCTTGTTGATTTCATGACTCATTGCCAGATTTTCTCCTTCATGGATGGGTATTATGGTTATAATCAGATCAGGATGGCAGCGGAGGATGAAGAGGCCACTGCATTCTTGACCCCAAAAGGTGTCTTTTGCTACACTGTGATGCCTTTCAGGTTAAAGAATGCCAGTGCCACATACCAGCGAGCCATGATGACCATCTTCAAGGACATGATGCACAAAGAGGTCGAATGCTATGTGGATGACTTAGTGGAGAAATCTGAAACAAAGGACACTCACATGAACGACCTTAAAAAGGTATTTGAGCAACTGCGGTGTCACCAACTCAAGATGAATCCCTTGAAATGCCCCTTTAGTGTACGCTCAGGAAAGTTCTTAGGGTTCATAGTGAGGTATCATGGGCTGGAGATTGAACCGGTCAAAATCAAGGCGATCCAGGACATGTCGCCGCCTACAACCTTGTGTGAGCTTCGGTCTCTCCATGGGCATGTGATGACCCAGACCTTTCCTCGCCAGTTAGAGTGCATGATGGGATAAGGAGGAAGGAAGGATAGCTGAGAGCCCAGTGTCAGCTGTGTAGTAGAGCCCAGTTCCGGTTGTGTAGAGGCCAGCACCGACTACGCAGAGAGCCCAACGCCAGCTGTGTAGTAGAGGCCAGCATCGGTTGTGCAGAGAACCCAGAACCGATTGAGTAGAGACCAGTGTTGGCTGTTTAGAGAGACCAACACCAGTTATGTAGAGAGCCCAGCGCCGACTAAGTAGAGACCAGCGTCGGCTGTGTAAAGGCCAGCGTCGGCTATGTAGAGAGCTCAGCGCTGGTTGTGTGTCCGACATGCATGAGTTGTGAGTGCCACTTGTTAGATGCATGCTGATTTAAGAGCCACTTGTCAAGATTTTTGAGCCTCTTGGTGACACTTGGTCAGCCACCCCAAACACAAGAGTACTTAAGCCTCTTCTCTCACCCATGCCACTCATTCTTACTTCATCTCAATCTTTAACACACAAAGTTTGAAGAAGTGACTGTTGCTGGGCAGCCATTGTTAGGCCAGTGAGAGCTGTGAGAAGAGGAGTGGAGAAGGCACCATTGTTATTCATGTAAGTGGATCCATCACCATTTCATTTTAGTCGTAATGATTCGTGGTAATTTATGCATGTTAAATGAGTAAGGAAAGGGTAAGTGATTTAGAAAATCCTTGCACATTTTTCACTAAAACTTGAGGGTTTTGTTCTATAATGGAAGTGGATGTTAAAACTGAATGCATGATTTTATTGATTATGTGAGAATTACATGTTATGTGTGTACATTGTGAGAGAATGGTGATTATCATGTTCTTCATCATGAAATTAAGGTCATGGAATGTGTTCTTGAGACATGTTATATGCCTCTGTGAAATTCCAAGAATATGTGTCTTCTTGAAAGAGGCTTTTGAACTATCAAATGGGGTCTGATTGACCTCAAACTACTACCATTGGAAATATATACGAGCCAAGTAAAATGTTTGTTTTTTCCCACTGTTGAAATTCTTTACAAAAATGAAGTTATGTTCAAAATGAAAAGGTATATCACTGCTGACTGTTTTCCTGGATTTTTCACTAATACCAATGTGGTCACTGATCTTAACTAATCAAAAGGCATTCATTTTTTGCCAAACGATATCCATTTTAAATATATTTGAATGGGATAAAATTTTCATGAAAAACTTTTTTGAAATTCGTTTTAGATTGAAGTTTATACTTCATTTTATGAAGGTATGTCACTGTGGGAAGTGTTGATGAAATTCAAAACTATCACCTTGTTTGGCACTAATCTTTGAACCACCAAATGGAATCCAAATCCTTTCACGTTTGCCTTGTTAGAAACATGTACGTCATTGCTTAAAACTTGATTTTGAAACGGTCACAATTTGCCTCACAGTTTGAATGTTATAGTAATATGAAGCAGGGTATGTCACTGTTCATTGTATACAACAGGGTGCAGCTAGTTAACCCTCACCTCTTTGAACCTTTAAGAGGTCAAAAGGGGTCAAATTGTCTTCAAACTACTCCCATTTGAGGGATAGGTCTGGTTAGTACAATTTTTTTTTGGAATCAACTTTAAACTCTAAATGGCCCAAAGGTTACGACCCTAATGGTAAGTACACGTCATTGCCCTTGATGGCAGAAAATTGAGCTGTAATGCTTAATTGAATTAATGTTACAGTTACTATGATATTGTCATTGTGATCTTGTTAAAATGTGATGTACCACTACCAAATTGAGATGTTTATCATGATGAGATACGGATCGTCATAATGTGAATGATGGTACCATGCTGCTTATGTGATATGTGAATGGGTACCTACTGTGTGAATGATAGTACCATGCTACTTATGTGATATGTGAATGGGTACATACTGTGTGAATGATGGTACCATACTACTTATGTGATATGTGCATGGGTACCTACTGTGTGAATGATGGTACTAGCAGCTACCTAATGGGAAGGGCACCTACTATGTGAATGATGATGCCGGCAGCTGTGATCTTCCCCTGACTCTCCATGATAGGACGAGGGTTAGGCTATGAGTATTTGAGAGGGTAGCGCCCCCCAGATTTATATGGGCACTACACATTGGGTCACCTAATGGTAGTGTAACGCTTTCTCGTCAGAAGGGCATGAGGAGAGAGTTGTGTGTTGCAAGGCCACTGCCTATCGAAAACCCCAAAGCGCACTGGCGATGTGTGTGTGTGTGTGAGGGCATTACGAAATGGGGCATCAACTTGTCATTGTCCTCCCTCCTGAATGAGGGTAGAGGTTTCAAGCAACTGGATTGGCTCAGCCTGAGCGATGGGGAATCCACTTCGGGAGCAAGCCTTACTAGTTTTATGACTGTGATCTGTTGTCCTTACTATTCTACTTTAAGTAGGTGATTTTGAATTATGCATTGTATATTAAACTGCTTTTATCATATTACTGTTAGAATGATGAGAAGCATATTGGAGGATTTCACTTGATACCTTGTGAATATATGTGTATTGCATATTGTTATCATTGTTATGTTAGTTGGAATGCAATGGTGTAGATCTGCTTACTGGGCTTTTAGCTCATTCCATCTTAATTTCATAAATGTAGAGTGAAGGGTGGTGGCATCTATGCTAAAGGTGGGTGGCAGTTTGGGGGTTTGAGCCTTAGCAGACTTTCTCGCGGCTCACCCAGTCCCTTCAGAATCTCCCCTGCCAAGTCATCTCCCAGATGAGGAAGTTTTTTTTACGGTGCTAACACGGTCGTGGGAGATGTACTTCGATCAAGCATTTCAGTCTGATAGAGGGGGTGTCGTGTTCCTGGCTCTCGATGGTCGAATGATTCTTCTATCCTTCTCACTCACATAAGAATTTCTCATAATGAAGCTGAATATCAAGCCCTCATAATCGAATTGAAGATCACCTGAGAGCCAGCTGGACTTCTTCGACGACTCTGAGCTGGTCATCCAGCTGCTTAAGGGGATTTATGACATGTGGAAGGATACTCTCAAGCCTTATCATGGTACGGCCAAATCCTCTATGGCCCAGTTCGACGATTTCTCCCTAGGTCCTATCCTTAGAAGGCTAAACTAGCAGGTCAATAAGCTCGCAAAGCTCGAGGCCACCATTCAACTATCTTCATCAGGGCCTACGCCTATCTGGATAACATAATGGAGACACGTTGGCTTGAGAACTGAAGTTGATGCAGATGATGAGAGAGATGTCTACCCTGAATGCCTGTCATATCCATTTGCAGCACTCCTTACAGCCGAGGATGTCATTAAGGTTGAATAGGAAATGTCTCGAGGCAACGAATCCAAGGCTAAGAACCAGGAGTCAGAATTCTTCGACCCGATATGTGCAGAGGTTGAACAAGTGGAAGACTGGAGGGAGCCTATCATGAACTTCATAAAGCATGGAAGGCTGCCTGAGGATCAGGCAGAATGCAATGGTAAATGATGGATGTCTAAGAAGTACATCCTTCTCGATGGAGATGTTCTCTTTTGTCGATCATTTGACAGAATTCTTCTCAGATGCGTTGATGCATGAGAAGCAAGTAAAATACTAGAAGAAGTGCATTCAGGTATCTGTGGGCTGCATCAGTCCGACCCTAAGCTCTATGAGCGCCTACGCAGACTCAGGTATTACTGGCCTTCAGTGGTGGCTGATGTCCAAAACTATGCTAAAAGATGTCAGGTGTATCAAATGCACTCAAGCCTCATTCAATAGACCCTATAGCCTCTCCATCCTACAGTGGCATCATGGCCCTTTTCCCAGTGGGGTATGGACGTTGTAGGACCCATCGACCCTCCTTCTATTTTGGGTGATGCCTTCATCCTAGCATCGATAGATTACTTTTTCAAGTGGGCTGAAGCGATCCCTCTTAAGTAGGTTCCAGGGGCCACTGTGACTAACTTTGTGTGTCACACATCATATACCGGTTCGAGGTTCCAAACCAAATAATATCTAATAATGGTTCTCAGTTCAGAAGCCATAACATGGTCACCTAGTTAACCAGTTTGGTTTTGAGTGGAAGTACTTGACCATGTACCACCCTCGAGCCACTGGTTTAGCTGAGGCATTCAATAAAACCCTTTGCGGGGTACTCCGAAAATCAGTTTTGAAGTCAAAGAAGAATTGGCATCAAAGGCTACCTGAAGCTCTGTGGGCCTATCGCACCACCACTCGGAATGCTACAAACTCTAGTCCTTAATCCCTGGTCTATGGAGGTGAGGTGGTTTTACCCCTCGAGGTTCAACTACCATCACTTTGTGTCGCTATACATCAAGGACTGACTAAAGATTGGAGGATCCAACTCCGTTATCAGTAGTTGAATACTCTTGATGAAAAGAAGCTAGAGGTTCAGCAAAACCCTAAGCTCAATTAGAGGAGAAAACCTTGAGCTCAATCAGAGAAGAATAGAGCCTTTTTATAGATTCTCTCATTCGCTCGGGGGGATCTAATCTTAGCAGTCATGAGACCAATTGTCATTCATGGACGCCACAAAGCAAAGTTTGAACCCAAGTGGGAAGGTCCCTTCATAGTAAAAAAGGTCACACCAAACAGGGGATATATACTGGCAAACTCTGATGGAGAAGAGGCATTGCCCCCTATCAATGGGCGATACTTAAAGAAAGTATTATCCCTGATGTGCTCTTAAAATGTAGTGCATGTAGTAAAAAGAAAGAAATGGAAAAGAAAATAGCAACCCAACTCAAAAGAAATTTGTTTCTTTAATTGCAAAAACCCATTATCAGGGAGGTTACAGATATAGTATCAACAGTTTCTCTTGCTTCAGAAGAAAAGAAGTTGTTCACGCTGAAGTGTTGCTCTAGCTTTAGGGGAGGACCAACCATTTTCGAGTCTACTTAAATTCATCTGACGAGGCATGGCTTGTTTCTAGGAGAGGGAAGAAGGAACTGACCTATGATGGATGCCCTTCCTCAAAACAACATGGACTTCACTGTTGTGCTGGTGGACTTGGCTTCCAACAGACCACAGTGGCCGGGCCTTCTCATTTTCCATCACTCTTGACCCCCACAAGACACCACCATCCATGGTCATCGTCGTGCACAGAAGGCAAGTCTATCACCGTGAGCAGAAGGCAAGGCTATCGTCATGCGCGGAAGGCAAGGATATCGTCGTGCATAGAAGGCAAGGATATCGTCGTGCACAGAAAGCAAGGCTATCACCGTACGCAAAAGGCAAGGCTATCGCCATGTGCAGAAGTCAAGGCTATCGTTGTCTCCCCACACAAGACAAAATGAAATCTTCCAATTGAGAGGCTATTGCTATCTGCTGTAAGGGACTAACGCCGTCTGTGTCTAACACCGGCTGCAAGTTGTTTGCATACACCACATGTGCAGCCCCACGTTTCTCAAAATCTGGGCAAGCTACTTGGCACTCCCGACGTAGCCTACCACCACGCATGTGAAGGGTGACCTTTCGCAGTCCCATGACCCTTCACCTCCCCAACCATTACAGTCTTGCAATGCCTCGGGGTTCTCATCGGTGTTTCCTCTCCAAACCAGAAACTCACTCCTTTCCGTTGGAAACTCTCCTTCATCCACAAGGTGACCATGTTCTTCCCCCTCACGATGTGCATCCCTTGGATGCTAACACCGTACAACATATCACCATGCGTCGCTCTTCCCAAGCTCAATGTCGTGCACTTTACCGGAGGCTTAATGTCGTGTGCTTCACCAGAGGCCTAACGTCCCGCCCATCATCCACGGGCCTAACGCTATGGGCATCATCTATGGTCCTAACACCGTGCGCATCATCTAAGCCTAGCTCCACATGTGTTATTTGAATCTTAATGTCGTGCACGTGCTGTAAGTGCCTCTCCCACTATCTGCTCCAACAAGCTACACCCAGATGTTATGACACGTCATCTTCAGTGACCATCATTTTGCATCCCTAAGGAGTCCATTCTCTACAATACAGTCATGATATCCTCAGGGAGTCAACTATGGTCCCCATGGAGTCACATTCCCTCACCTAAATGGTCTAGGTGCACGACCCTAAACTGCGTGGTCCAAACTATATGACCTTAAACTGTAGCAGTAGTCTAAGTGCACAATCCTAAACTGTATGGTCCAAACTACATGGCCTTAAACGATAACGGAGGTCTAGTTGCACGACCTTAAACTGCATGGTCCTAACCGCATGACTTTAAACTCCATAGCCATGGTTCGAGTTACAAGACTTTAAAACTGTAATGCACGTATCTGTAGCAAGACATTAAACGGCATGATAAATAGTTCATTCCCATGACTTTAAATTGTGAAATGGATGCATCTCTCCATCGGGTATGTTCCACCACTATCCCCAGTGGGGTTGCACCTATGCTCCGGCCTACCATCCCTAGTGGAGTAACATGCATGCCACTACCCTTCATCCCCATAGAGTCATATTTACCCCAGTAATCCCCAGTGGGTCCTCTTCTCACCAAACCACTGTCTCTACTCCCCCACGAAGCTTTACTTACATGGCGACCCACCTAAATGGTCTAGGTGCACGACCCTAAACTACATGGTCCAAACTATAAGACCTTAAACTGTAGCGAAGGTCTAGTTGCATGACCTTAAACTGTATAGTCCTAGTTGCATGACTTTAAACTGCATAACCATGGTCCAAACTATAAGACCTTAAACTGTAGCGGAGGTCTAGTTGCACGACCTTGAGTTGTATAGTCCTAGTTGCATGACTTTAAACTGCATAACCATGGTTCAAGCTATACGACCCGAAACTATAGTGCATGTCCTGGCCGCATGGTGTTAAAAGGCTTAGCACCATGGTCCAAACTATATGACCTTAAACTATAGTGGAGGTCTAGTTGCACAACCTTAAACTGCATGGTCCTAGCTGCATGACTTTAAATTGCATAGCCATGGTCCAAACTATATGACCTTAAAATAAAGTGCACTTCCTGACCGCATGACAATAAACTGCTTCGCACAGGTCCAGGACGCATGACCTTAAACACACCCCCACACACGCGCACACGCCCTTTACAAGTATTTTCACGCACGTCTTCCCAAACCGACCTGTCCATGTGAGTGCATCACTTTCATCATCTCCTCAGTAAATCTTTCTTTCTCCATTACCATTCATCGTTCCCAGTGAGTCTCACCTGTGCTCATAAAACATGAGCCATCTCGCCATCCATACTCGTCGTCAGCTAGTGGGTCACCACTTGTCATCTTCCATTCATAAATCATCCATCTTTCATAGATAGCCTCGTGCCATCTCCTCAAAAGTGAGTTAAACCACCACCATACTCACTCCATGACCTCCACACACTTGCCATTCATCATCACCACGGTCCAGCTACATGACCTTAAACTATATTGCACGTCTTGGCCATATGACATTAAAAGGCTTCGCACAGGTCCTGAAGGCTTTACCTTAAACAAGCAAAAAAAAAGGGCATGGTGTATACCTAGACAAGGGAACGTCATGAGTAAAAATTATAGACGAGCATGATCATGAAACCAGGCGTAAAAGAGTTCAGTAAATAAAAACCTGGGGACAGTGAAAACCTGAACGGACACTGTGAGCAAAAATGGATGAAAAGGGTGGACATGACTGCAAAATCATAGGTAAAAGAGCCCAAAAATAAAGGAGGTTGATGAAAACCATCTTTACGGCGCCACTTCCCCAGTCCAGGTGAAAACTCGCAATGGGCACTTGGACTGACAAAGCAGGTTGATGCAGCATCACAGCCTTAGCCGGCACCCAATTGCCAAACTTGCATAATTTTGGCTAACGAGGTTCACACAAAATCCTCAGCTGTCAGGATCAATCACAACGCAATATGTCTCACCCTGAAGTGAGAGCCTCACAAGATCTCTCAAAACTCCAAAATAAATTTAAAAAAAGAGTCCTTGAGGATGAGGACGATGACAGAAAGATCCCTCCAAAATAAAAAAAAAGAGTCCTTGAGGGTGAGGACGTTGACCGAAAGATCCCTCAAAATAAGAAAAAGAGTCCTTGAGGGTGAGGACCCTGACCAAAAGATCCCTCAAAATCAAAAAAAGTCCTTGAGGGTGAGGACGATGATCGAAAGATCCCTCAAAATCAAAAAGAGTCCTTGAGGGTGAGGACGATGACCTAAAGATCCCTCCAAAATCAAAAAAAGAGTCCTTGAGGGTGAGGACAATGACCGAAAGATCCCTCAAAAGAAAAAATAGTCCTTGAGGGTGAGGACAATGAATGAAAGATCCCTCCAAAAATAAAAAGAGTCCTTGAGGGTGAGGACGATGAACAAAAGATCCCTCAAAATAAAAAAGAGCCCCTAGGGTGAGAACGATGACCACAAGAGCCCTCAAAAACACAAATTGGCCCTCTGGGGTACCGTCCGATAGGGGTGAGGACTGTAAATACCAATCTCCCCATGTCGCAAACTCTTATGATAAGGTGAAGACATTAAAAACTAATCCCTACGGCCCTGTGAGGGTGAGGACCGTGAAAACATCCCTCATGCTCTCTTCTCCCCCAAAAGTCTCCATGGATGGATCTACGACAAAATGCTTCCAAACGTCTGAGTATCCTAGTTACAACATTGTGTGGATTTCTCCTCGACATTCACATGGTTCTGTGGCTAGGAAGAAAAAAGAAATAAAGCCGAAGGAAATTTTTCGAATATTGTCCTTCTCGCTTTTCTCGAAAAACAAAATTCTGGGGGTCATGATGTTTGAAGACATTTTTCAACACCATGGATCCCCATGCAGAATAAAAGAGAAGTCAGTCAATAAAGCCTGACAAACAGTTGAAATTTTGACAATCTTAGAATGGCTCCAAAACTGGCCAAGATCTTCACGAGGATGCCTAAAAGCCTCCTGCCAAGTTTTGTCGCATTCTGACATATCTAAGGCAGTACAGACGAAGAAATAGTTTCAAAAGAATTAGCCTCTAGCACCTTAAAACGGACCCCTATAAAGGGAAACCTACTTTTTCAGCATCAAATGATCATGGAACCAACACCATTAGATCCGGCATGGTTGAAAACTCCCAAGGGTCAAATTTCAGCTTAAACAGACACTCCATAAAGAAGTTATGGGTAAAAGACCGAAACAAGAGGAGCCGCACACTATTCCCATGTGGCCACCCTGCAACTCAACTCCATTAAAGCACAGTCACAAATAGTGAACATTCAATGTCCATATCTCCCTCGTCCAAGATCGGATCACTTTCAAACTTGTTGGAGCGTGTTCATGACGTCGAAACGAGTGTTTTGAAACGTGGTACGTCCCATGACGATGTCCAAGCCGGGAGAAAAGCTAGAAAAAAGTTAACAATTCGAAGCCACACGTTGCAAATTTCCAACAGTTTCTCCACTCACTTGAGCAGCCAAATCACATAGCCCATGAGCCCGATCGACATGCCACTAGTTGCATCGCGTGCATAAGGCCTATGGCTACTAGTTGCATCGCGTGCGTAAGGTCTGTGGCTATCACTGGTCCGAACCCCACGCATGATGGATGATTGGATTTCACACAAGATCAAGTCGAAGTCACTGCTGATTCCGGCAATTGGAATTTCAAACTCTAACCAAAAGTTCAAGTTTGTGAAATCTTCGTTCAGGCACCAAATAGTGTCCCGTTTGTTGCAACGCAATCATGGTAACAGGCTCAGTGCAATTCAGGGAATAAATCAAAGAAAAAAATCAAAATGAAGACACACTATAACTTAAAAATTTTCAAGATCTATTCAAATTTCAAGTTATGTGACCATGCCTTTAAAGTGTGATTCATCGCTTAAAATTGATATCAAAATGATCATAGCATCGAGCCCTACACGATGAAAATCATCTTTTGATCATTCTGATGCGGGATCGTCAATGGATTGTTCGATAAGGATCAAGATCATCCTTAGTTCTTAGCAGGGACTGTTTTGAAATTTCTCTAATTGTTAGGAAAGAGCAAATCAATAATTTTGCAACCTATTTTATTTTTTTTTAATTCACATAAATTGTAATTATCCCCAATTAGGGTTAGTTTTGGGTAATCCACCCACGTTTTAGCCTTAGTCTATAAATAGATGCTACCTCTCATTCAGAAAGGGTTATGGGTCCAGAGTTCAGAGTTCTTAGTTTTTTGGACTCACGAAATCATTGTACAAGAATTCAACTCGTGATCAATAAAAATTAAGGCTTTCTTCTAGAGTTCTTTTGAGCACGTCTTAGAGAGAGAGAGGAGAGAAAAATTTTAGTACGGTACCCCTCCTTTCTTCAAGTTATTTTCTCTCTCTCCCCTTCTTCTCTCTCTTTAGTTTTCTTCTCTCGCTTCTTCTCCTTCCTCTTCTTAGTTTGTCTTCTTCTGCTAAGTCTTTCTCAGAGGCCATGCACGGTAGTGGCAGTGCAGTGCATGCCTCGTTCGTTCTTCTCCCTCTTTCTTTCCTCTTCATATTCTCTCTTCCTCCTCCTGTGACTTTGCAGGTCGTGCGGCAATGGCAGTGTTGTGAACTTCTCTTTTCTTATCTCATTGCTCGTCTCTTTCCCTTGACATGGTTCGTGCATGGTGTTAGTCGTTGTTGTGCATAGCACTGTCTGAAGGAGAACACGGTGAGCCGGGCCGCTCTCAAGTAGCGGGTTAGGCTCCTATTTCGGTTCTAGGACTGGTGCCACATGCGGAGATGCATTGCCTACCACGGACTATCTCTCTTTCTTATCACGAGTCATAGATGGCACTGCACATCGTCATCCACAGATGTGTCTTAGATGTCCTACACAATTGTAGACAGCGATGTCTATCGCCACCCAGGGGGGTCTCACACGTACTGCACGTCTATGGTAGACATCGATGCTTTCCACCATCCATAAGCCTCTCTTTTGCACTCTGTGCCTATCGCGAACAGCGATACCCATAGCCCCCCGTGAAGGGTCATTGCTACCTTCCCGTGTCACAGACGTCGAAGACTATCGCAGCCCGCGAAGGGTCATTGAGACCTTCCCATGTTGCAGATGACGAAGCCAATCGCCGCCCGCGAAGGGTCGTTGCTACCTTCCCGTGTCGCAGACGAAGAAGCCTATCGCTGCCAAAGAAGGGTCGTTGCTACCTTCTCGTGTCGCAGACGGTGAAGCCCATCGCTACCTGCAAGGAGTTGATGCTGCCTTTCGGTGTCACCGACGGCGATGGCCAACATCGTCTGCGGTTCACTGCCCACCCTTCTACCACAAGCAGTATTGTCCAGTGTCGTCCAAAGCCCATGATATCGTTAGTCCTTAGCTGTGGGAAGCGATGCCTAGCCCCGTCTGGGACCTTCTCTCTCCTTCATCTCACGTCTTCTCTCCACTCTCTTCTCTTCTCTTTTCTTCTCCATTCTTGATTAAAGGATAAACTCAGTCTAGCACTTTCAAAGTGTTCTGGCTGTCAAGCAGTGTTGCCGACATGCTGGTCAAGAGTACCATGCATGTCTTACTGTCACACCAGATTAGGACAGTCATATCGACCATATTTTTGAGTAATATTGCCATCACGCCAGTCTGAGTTACCATGCTCGTCTTGCTACCACTCTGAGTCGGTCATTGTACTGGTCCACCTATCTTGCTAGTCTCGTTCCCTTGTCAAGTTCTCTGGTCCTTTCTTCTCCTTATTTAAATCATCTTCTTCATCATCCTAAATTCTTATCTCCTCGACCATCTGGATGTGCATAGCTGTGCATGTTCACTCAAAGGCAAGGGTGGGTCCCGCAGCCCACTTGTCTTGCAAATTAACCGTGTCAGTGCTTTGTAGAAAACAAGAAGATTGCAAGTCAAGGGAGGCGATTCCGAACTCGCTAAAGCAGCTGGAGGGCTTTCATCGTGATCTAAGAGGCGCCCCCGCTAGTTAGCTCAAGTAAGTCATGGACCCAGTTAAGGTTGCTCCCCACCTCACATTTAAAATTCCTCTCTCACCAGTTGAGCACCTGCTCTTGTTCTGTGAACAACATTCCCGAGAGAGCGATCTCAAGTCTCGGGTCTTTCGAACCTGAAACACGTGTCTCCCGATCACCTAGATCTGGGGAGGTGAGATCGAGGCATCTGACCACACACCAGGCAAGCACCCACACCCAAGCAGCATTACTTGGAACAGAAGTCGAGTCAGTGCCAGCCATGGTCCCCGACTAGAGTGCTATTTGGACGATGGCGAACGCCGCAAAGGAGGCCTGCACAGAAAGCACGAAGGGTGCTAGTTTTTACTTAGGGTAAAAGCCCTAGGTAAAAATGAAGAACAATCGCCCCTCCTTTTATAAAGCCTAGCAGCCAGAAGGGCCAGTCAATGGGCTACTCATCCTCCAATCACGAGGGAACCGGCAGCACGCGAAGCAAGGCGTTGAAGGCAAGATAGTGAAACACCATCGGCAGGGGAACCGAAGTGTCACATGAGCGAAATCCCATGCGCCCTGTAGTACCGATGTACCAACAGCACACAAAGCACATGCGAAAGATTACGCTCAATCCAGAGGAAGCACTAAGGACACATAATCGAACCGTCGTATGTTGTCAACACAGCTGGTTAGATGCCTCGATCTTACCCTCAGATCGAAGTGACGTACTGACATGGCTCCAAGTTCGCGATGGACCCAAGACCTGAGACCACTCTCTAGTGAACCGCGTAAGGAGGACGCGGGCAGGAATACCAACCGGTGAAAGAGAAATTAAGTCGTGAGGCAGGACTTACCTCCCATGGATCCGTAACACACTCGAGCTAATTCACATGGGTGCCCTCTTAGATCACGTAGAATGCCCCCTCTGTCCTGTGGCCTGGTTTGGAATCATCTCCCTTGTGTTATTTCTTCCTACTTGTAAACACACACACACACACATTAGAATACATACAAGTGGGTCTGAGGACCCACCTTGTCATAAGATGAGTGCACACGTGCGTGTGTACTCAAAGAAAAATGGGAAATGACATGATTGAGTCCATGTTGATTCGACAGCCTTACGGTGTCTCTCTGATAAGGGACTCTTTATACATATGTTACAGTAAAGGGGAAGAGAAAAAGGGGTTAGATGAAGAAGAGACATTAGAAAGAAAAAAAAAGAAAGAGAAGTAGATAGAGAGAGAAAAAGAGAGACGAAGGCTGGTTTGTCTTTCACCTAGCGCTTCAGAGAAAGAAGAAAAAGAGAGATGAATGCTGATCTATTTTCCACCCTAGTCCTTCAGAGATTGAAGAACAAGAGAGATGAAGACTGCTTTGTTTTTCACCTAGATCCTTCAGAGATAGAAGAAAACGAGAGACGAAGGCTGGTATATTTTTCACCCAGATCATTCAGAGATAAAATCCATTTTTATGAGGAAAGAAAAGAGGAACGAAGGGTTAGTATGTCTTTCAACAAGTCCTTCAGAATAGGCATGATCAAAGAGGAAATAAAGAGAGAGAACGCTGGTCTGTTTTTCACCCAGATCCTTTAAATAAAAGAAATAAGGTCATTAAGAGAAAATAGAGAAGGAGAAAATAGAGAGAAAAATGAAGGAAAAACATAGACGGTGGCATAATTCCCGTCTGTAGAGATAACACAGATGGTGGCTTGTTGTCATATGTGAAGAGAGAGAGAAGGTAAGTGAGAACAAATAGTAACTTACTATCATCTATGAAGAGAGAGAAAGAAAGAACACGGACAATGGCTTGCTGCCATCTGTGAAGAAAGAGAGAAAGAAAGAACATTGACGACGGTTTGTTGCCGTTTATGAAGAAAAAGAAAGAACACAGATGGCAGTTTGATGTCGTCTACGAAGAAGAAGGGGAGAGAGAGAACACAGATAGAGGCTTGACTGTTGTCTGTGAAAAGAGAGATGGAAGATAAGAGAACACAGACGACGGCTTAGCTGTCGTCTGCGAAAGGAGAGAGAGGGGAAAAAAGAAGAGAGTGAAAGGAGAAGAGGGCATACAGACGGCGGCCAAACTGTCGTCTATGAAGAAAGAGAGAAAGTAGAGAGAGAATATAGGGATAGCAATGAGGCCCACCAAAAATGGTAAGCCCACGTCACTACCCCTGTGAGAGGAGAGACAGAGAGAATACAAAGACCATGACGAAGCCCACCAAAAAGGGTAGGCGCACATCACTACCCTCAATGGAGAGGGAATTATAGAGAGAAAGAATAAAAAGGAATGGAAAGAAGAAGAGACATGAAGGAAAGGAGAAGAGAAAGAAGGGAAAGAAGAAGAGAAAGAAAAGGAAAGAGGAGGAGAGAGAGAGAGAGGAAAGATGAGGAGAGTGAAAAGAAAGAAGATGAGAAAGAAAAAGAAAGAAGAAGAGGGAGAAAGAAGAGAGAGAAAGAAGAGAGAGGAAGAAGAGCGAGAGAAGAGAGAGAAAGAAGAGTCCATAAACGGTGGCTTGCTGCCGCTTGTTAAGAAAGAAAGCGGGAGAAAGGAAAGAGAGAGAAGAAATCACAAACGATGGCTTGTTGCCATCTATGAAGAAAGAAGAGGGAGAAAGAAGAGAGAGAGAGAGAAGAGAGAAAGAAGAGACTACAAACGGCAGCTTGTTGTCATCTATGAAGAAAAGAAGTGGAAGAAAGGAATGAGAGAAAGAAGAGAGAGAAATAAGAGAGAGAAGGAAGAGAGAGAAAGAAGAAATCATAGACGGTAGCTTGCTACCGTTTGTGGAGAAAGAAGAGAGTGAAAAAAGAGGAAGAGAGAAAGAAGAGAGAAAGAAGAGAGAGAAAGAAGAGAAAGGAGAGAGAAAGTTACTTACAAGTACATATCCAAATTTTCTCTCTCCTCTCTCTCTCCAAACCGTGACCTAAAAGTCAAACAAAAGAGAATTTTTTATTGATCAAAAGAAGGGTCCTTTACACGTAGAGAGTACGTCCTTATATAGAAGTGGGGCCCAAACATGGGTGGATGATCAATTTCTAACCTAATTAATGGAAATTAACAATTAAATTAATTAAAAAAAATTATGAAAATAGGGGTAAAATGATGTTTTGTCCTGCACCAACAATCGGTGAAATTTCGAATCAGTCCCCATAATGGCCATGCAATCTTCACGATCTTCAGAGTTCCATTTGGGGTCCTTCTGGTCTTCATCCGGCCAAAAGATTATTCTTTTCTTGATCAGCTTGGGATGATGATCATTTTGATACCTTTTTCAAACCATAGATCGGACTCTCAGGTCATGATCATGACAAGACAAAAACATGGGAAAATGTACGATCTTAGATTTATGATTCATCCTGTTTCTCAGTGTTTTTCACCGGTTTCTTTGTTGTAGTGTGTCGAGCATGTTGCCATGATCGTTTTGTAAAAAGAACGACTTAATTTGGTGCCTGAATGACCGTTTTTCAAATTGAGAACTTTAGTCAGAGTTTAGATTCTGCTGGCCGAAATTGAAGCATGTTCGGACTCATCGTGCATCGAATCCAACCATCCATCACATGCGAGGTTCAACTCAAATAAAGACTCTGACCTCATGCTCGTAATGGGTCTGGTTTGAGGTTGATCCGACGCACGAGCATCGTGATATGGCCGTTTGATTGAGGAGACATGTTGCTGAAAATTTCCTGCTACTTTTGGAAGTTTTATGGCGAACTTCTCTCTTCGATTACTCTTGGCTCGGGCCTTGTTATCATACGTTTCATATATCAAATCTACCGGGTCGACGAGACGGACATGCTCCCAAAATTTGAGCTCGATCAAACCCGAGATGATGAAGATATGGCCATGTGAAGTTTGCCCCCAAAATTGAGAACCACAGTTTCCATTAATGGAAATTGGTTAACCGAGGGTGCATCGTAATAGTGTACGACCTACCCATGATGGATAATATGGCCATAATTTTCTCCAGAAGCATCCAAATGCATCAAAAATTGGTACCTAGTGGTTTTCAAATGTTTGAATCCAATGGCGATGGTATGTAAACCATTTGATGTTCCGATAATGGTGTTGTAGTTCATAATCCATTTTCAGCATAATAGAGGCAGAATTTCCAAAATGTTTTGTCCTTTGCATTACCTTGAACTCGTCAGATTGTGTCGAAACTTGGCAGATGTTCTTAAGGGAATCTTAGGCATGATCTTGAACCTTCTTGGGCTATTCTAAGAATGTCGAAAATTTCACTTCTGGATTAGGGCTTAATGACCTATGGTTTCCATAGTCTACAGACATTTTGGTACCTCCAGATCTAGGTTGCGAACTACTCTCTCTTAATTAGCACCAAGGATATAAGTGATGGAAATGACCTCAAACAGCTTGCCCCATTGAATGTTGTGCTTCGAGAGAAGCGAGGAGTGCAACATTCAGAAACAAAATTGTTCCTTCGACTTTAGTTTTCTTCCTGGTCACCGAATCACACGAGCATCAAAGGGATACTCATGCAAAGCTGCTTCTCGAAGGGATGACCAAGGCACTCAGATGGTTGGGGGCCATGGTTAAGGGCTTGTAGACCCAAACATGGAGACTTTAAGGGGGAGAAGAGACATTTGAGGGATGATTTTAGAGTCTACACCCTATTGGACGTATAAGACGCTTTTCGAATCTTCACCCTTGTCGGGAGTACAAGATACTTTTAAACTCTTCACCCTTGTCAAACATTTTGCGGCTTTGTTTGCTGCTACACCAAGTTTGCTTTGACAAGCAGGGTACCTCTATCGGTCCTATCCTGCCGAGCCCAGTCGGGTGCTTTTTGTTGGCTATTCTGAATGTCTGGTCCAATTAGGGAGGGATTTTGACAAGGTGACCTTAAAAGGGCGCTACTCTGGTTGTTGTGGGCAAGTATTTACCTGATTTGACAGTTTTTTATCTGTGATGGATCTTAAGGGATGATTTTAATGTCTACACCACGTTAGACGTATGGTGGGATAATTTTAAAGGCTACACCCTATTGGACGTACAAGATACATTTAAAGTATTCGCCCTTGTTAGACTTTTTGGTGGCTTTGTTTGCCGTTACATCAGGTTTGCTTCGACAAGCAAGTTACCTTTGTGGGCCCCATCCTGTTGAGCTCAGTCGGATGCTTTTTGTTGACTGTCTTGAATGTCTGGGTCTGGCTAGGGAGGGATTTTGGCTTGGCGGCCTTGAAAGGGAGGTGCTACCTTGGTTGTTATGGGCAGGTATTTACCTGATTTGACAGTTTCTTGCCTATGAATGATCCTATTTTTGGGTCCCAATAACACGGTATTCCGCTACTGAGGAATTTTCTTGAAATGATGGCTTAAACCGCTTATGGAGGAGACCGTTGCGTCAACCTACTTATTGGTCCGATTGCCCTAATGGGTTTTCACTTGAACAAGGGGAAGCGATGTTGTAGAGACGGTTTTCACTGACCTCCTTTTTATTTGGCTCTTTTTCACGTGGCCTAACAGCCATGTCTTCCCTTTTTCCATTTTTTCTCATGGTGCCCTTTGCGGGTTTTCACCATGCCTTACTTTTATTTTATGAAACACTCTTAGTCATAGTTTCGTGACCATGCCCGTCCGTCATTTTTACTCATGTCGTTCCCCTTTTCGAGTTTACACCATATCAGTTCTTTCTGTTTTTATAGGGGCATGTTTAAGGTCATGCCTATAGGACCTGGGCAAAGCAGTTTAACGTCATGTGGCTAGGACTGCACTATAGTTTAGGGTCATACAGCTGGATCATGATGGCAATGGATGACAGTCTGTGGAGGCCATGGGCTGAGTATGGTGGTGGTTTGACTCACTTTGAGGTGATGGCACGAGACCATCTATGAATGATGGATTTTGTTTGGATGAAAGGTAGATAACGGTGACTACTAGCTGATAGTAAGTGTGGATGATGGAATGGTTCACTATGGTTTCGTGAGCATGGATCCGACTCACTAAGGAATGTTGCGAGTTCTTGAAGGGTTATGGAGATGGACTTGCTAGAGAGGAAATGGAGATGGTGTGGACGTGTATGGAGGCGCATTTCAGGTCATGCCACCTGGACCTGGGCTAAGCAGTTTAACGTCATGCGGTCAGGACGCGCACTATAGTTTAGGGTCATATAGCTGAACCGTTGTGTGAAGCAGTTTATTGTCATACGGCCAAGACGTGCACTATAGTTTAGGGTCATACAGCTGGACCGTTGTGCGAAGCAGCTTAACGTCATGCGGCCAGGACGTGTGCTGCAGTTTAGGGTCATGCAAGTGGACCATTGTAAAGTAGTTTAACGTCATGCGGTCAGGACGTATGCTGCAGTTTAGGGTCATGCAACTAGACCATTGTGCAAAGAAGTTTATCATCATGCAGTCAGGACGTTTGCAACATTTTAGGGTAATGCAACTAGACCGTTATGTAAATTAGTTATCGTCATGCGGTTAGGACATGCACTATAGTTTAGGGTCATACAGTTGGACCTTTTATGAGTCGCTATGCATGTTGGTCGCTAACGAGGGGTGGACTCATTAAGAGATGTGAAATAGATGAGCCTCCATGGGGAATGGGCCTGTGGATGGTGGTCTGTCTCACTGGGGATGAAATGGTTGAGACCATTTATTGGCAGTGGGTTCAGATGGTGAATGATGGCCTAGTGAGGGATGGTAGGCAGCAGCAAACTCACAGGGGATTATGGCGTGAATGTGATTCCCTGGGGACAAAAATTACGTCATGAGCATGACTCCAATGAGGATGGAAGGTGATGAGGGTTGACCCTTGATGATGCACACATGAACGGGCTGGCTAGGGGAGGCATGCGTGGAGGCGCATGCAAAAGGAGTGCGTGTAGAGGCAACAGAGTTGGTGGCAACATGGGAACACGCTGTTGTACGTCATTTTTTACATACCTCCATTAGCCTATGTGAATAAGGAGAGAGCTGGTGACAGTCTGGTCTCGTAGGTTCATGAAACACCCACAAGCCAGGATTGTGCCGAAAAATAAAGCCTCCAGCTTAGTGACCTGGGAGCGGTGCCCTTGAACCAAAGAAGGACGCTTCACTGTACCCTATGATAGTGGCTGCAACAGGGCACCAAAGCATCGCCATTGTGTTCAGAATGTTGAAAAACCCCTGAGGACCAAATTTGGGTTCAATCTGACCCCTCTAGAAGGGTCTATGCTCATGCAACCTAGCAACTCATGGTTTTTACCATAGCACAATGCGGCTTCACCAAACCAGTCTCGGAAAAGGGGACTGCAAGAACGTTTTCCGACAACAACTTCTCCAACCCACAACACCTTCCTCTGAAATCAAATAGAGCTCAAACATTGACATGTTCTAGATCATGCCAGCCCCACCAAATAGAGCTCAAACATTGACATGTTCTAGATCATGCCAGCCTCACTCACTGTGGCGTGACCAGGAACCCCCATTGCTCTGAAGAGGAAAGCAGTCACAGAAACCAAGAAAAAAAAAAGGGGTTCAACAAGCTTCAGATTCGATGAAGCATGGCTCAAAATCCTGGCCATGGATTAACGTGAGGATGAGTTCAAAAGAACCACCTCGCACAGAGCTACATTCTGGTATAACTCTTGCATTCAATCCCTTGTTCAATGGATGAAAGTCCACAGGTCACCAAAGAAGCAAATCCAGTCGGTTGTCGAAATCCCTTTCTCTGGTAACCTTCCAAATTAGGCAAAGGCATAAATCTGCACCAAATCAGCAACAACTTGGTGTAAAACGACTGCAACGACCTCCTCTCTGACTTGCAAGCAGAGCCAAGAGCTAAAACAACGTAGCTCGACGATGCATTAGTAAACAAAGTTCGCAAAATTGGCTGGACTTTCACACTGGGGAAGAAAGCCACCACAGCGCGATTAAAGAGCATCAAAATGCTGGCAATCGAGAGAAGAACGAAGATATGTTTCTGAAAAAACTGACTTATTTCCGCAAGTTGCAAGACCAGCTTTCAAGTTCTTCCTATGGTGGAGAGACCTACTTGCAGGGACGGTCTCATCATTCGGGCAAAAGATCACAGCGACATTTTGGTCATTTGTGCCCAATTTTGGATTTGTTTTCAATTTTTTTAATTGTATTTAAGCTTGGCTTTTGAGCGTTCACCCCTATTTAGTGAATCCTCTATATAGCCAAGATTAACTCATTTGTAAAAAGCTCTAGAAAATTGCTCCAAAAATCCCCCTTTTGGAAGCTCCAATACCCTAAGGATTGGGAAGAATCAAGGCTAGTTTATTCTTGTTCTCTTATCCTACTTTGTGAGTCCTAGTCCATTTGGGGGAGAAGGGAGAGGGAGAGAGAAAAAACTTTGAGAAAGAGGGTACCCTGAGTGTGCGGTCTCGTGGACATCCCGGTCGCGCAAGTCATCCCACCTCTCTTAAGCTGAGTCATTCCTCCTCTCTCTCTCTCCCTATCTCTTCCTCCCACTTCCACGCATGTGACCCTGCTTGCATGGCAGTCTGTGCTCGTCCACAAGCTTGCAGACGTGTGCTAACCCATGAGCCTTCACCCTCAGCTTTTACCCATGCCTCCCCCCTTTTAGCAGCCAGCAAATCCCGTTAGAAAGGGCACCCATGGAGGAGGGACATCAGGATCCCATCCCAATAGCACAGAGAAGTGAACGAGAGAGATTGAGAACTTGAGGAGGGCTCTTGTCCAAACCGTGCTGATAAAATAGCCGTAAGAGCTTGTAATTGCTCTAAAAGGGCTATACGCTCGGGCAAGTCCCCGAACCCCCAAGCGGCGTAAGAGCGATTCATGCTCCAGTCGCAAAAATCTCTCCCAACGTTTGCCTCCTATCTGCAAGCAGGAGGGCCCGTGCATCAAATGTGCACCGGACCTCCGCGGTTGTTCGAGAGAGGGTTTCCTCATCCCCGAGTGGAGGGGAACCAGGACCCCACCGACAGGACTTGGCGACTCCATTGGGAACACGTCACCTTATCGTTGGGTTCGAATCGTCTCCAAGTACCAACCTCTCTTTCTACTCTTTTTGCTTTTGCTATAGGATCCGATTGTCCCTCTTTCCTCCAAGTTAGGGAGTTTTACATCCCCATACCTGTAGCTACTCATGGAGAGGCTCGACCGTTTGGTCCTCCCTCCCGTGTGTGCCCTCTATGCAGTCATGCTAGCCCAACTATCCTGGCCTTGACTGGGAAATTTTGTGGCACGGGCCCTCTGGCACCTTGCCTCACCTCTTCCGACGTTAAGGGGGAACCCCTAATGCTCACTGCACGGGCGACCCTACTACCACCCCCTCACTAAAACACTATGTTGATGGCGGACACTTGGTTGGTACCAATAGAACCGCCATCGCCGCGAGTAGCCAAAAGGATGTTGTACGTCATTTTTTACATACCTCCCTGAGCCCATGCGAATAAGGAGAGAGCCGGTGACAGTCTGGTCTCACGGGTTGATGAAACACCCACAGGCCAGGATTGTGTCGAAAAATAAAGCCTCTAACCTAGTGACTTGGGTGCGATGCCCTTGCACAAAAGAAGGACCCTCCACTGTAGCCCTATGATAGAGGCTACAATAGGGCGACCATCTCCATTGTGCTCAGAATGTCGAAAAACCCCCGAGGACCAAATGTGGGCTCAATTTAACCCCCCTAAAAGGGGTCTATGCTCATGTGGCCTCGCAACTCATGGGTTTTACCATAGCATGAAGCGGCTTCATCGAACCAATCCCAAAAATGGGGACTACGACAACATTTCCTACAGCAACTTCTCCAACCCATGGCTCCTTCCCTTGAAATCAGTTAGAGCTCAAATGTTGACATGTTCTAGATCATGCAACCCCCCCTAGAAGGGTCTATGACATGTTCTAGATCACTCACTTTGGCGTGACCAGGAACCCCTATTGTTCTGATGAGAAAAGCAACCAGAGAAACCAAGAAAAAAATAAAGGTTCATCAGGCTCCGAATTCGGTGAAGCATGGCTCAAAATCCAGGCCATGGATTGACGCAAGGAAGAGTTCAAAAGAACCACCTCGCACAGAGCTACACTCTGATATGACATGCATTCAATCCCTTGTTCAATGGATGCAAGTCCTCAGGTCACCAAAAAGGAAAATCCAGTCGGTTGTCGGAATCCCTTTCTCCGATAACCTTCCAAAATAGCCGAGGACGTAAATCTGCACCAAATCTGCCCCAACTTGGTGCAAAATGACTGCAACGACCTCCTCTCTGAATTGCAAGCAGATCCACGAGCTAAAACGACGTAGTTCGGAGATGCATTAGTAAACAAAGTTCACAAAACTGGCTAGACTTTTACCCCGGGGAAGAAGGCCACCACAACACGATTGAAGGGCATCAAAATGCTCGCGATCAAAAGAAAGACGAAGATATGTTGCTTAAAAAGCCAAAAAGTTGCCGCAAGTTGTAGGACGAGCTTCCAAGGTCTTCCCATGGCGAAGCAGCCTGCATCTAGAGACGGTCTCGACATTTGGGCAAAAGATCTTTGGACATTTTGGTAATTTGTGCCGAATTTTGGACTTGTTTTCAATTTCTTTAACTGTAATTAAGCTTGTCTATTGAGCGTTCACCTTTGTTTGGTTAATCCTCTATACAAGCAAACTTAGCTCATTCGTAAAAGGGTCTAGAAAATCACTCCGAAAGGTCCCCTTTTTAGAAGCTCCAATACCCCAAAGGCTGGGAGAATCGAGGTTAGTTTGTTCTTGTTTTGTCTTATTCTTTGAGCCCCTAGTCCATTTGGGAGAGGAGAGAGGAAGAGAGAGAAAGCATTGAGAAGGAGGGTACCCATGAGTGCGCGGTCTCGTGGACACCCCAGTCGCGCGGTTCATTCCATTTCTCCCAAATCGAGTCATTCCTTCTCTGTCCCTCTCTCTCTCCTCCTCCCACTTCCACGCATGTGACCCCTGTTGAAGTGTATTTTTTGACACTTGTTATCCCCAGTTCATATAAGGAGAGAGCAGTTTGTGACCTAGGACCACAGGAACCAAAATACCTGTGGACTACGGTAGCAGTAGGCCAATATGCCCTTATGCTGAGTGCAATTCTTGATGGTCTCATAATGGCCCCAAATCGTGGCTAAGGGTCCCTTAAGAAGGCCCGCTAAGTCTTGTCACAATCCGACGAAATTAAGGTGGATTATATGCCAAATCCATTTTCAGAATTCTACCTCTATCGTGTTATAAAGAGACCCTGCAACTGCTACCCTATTTTTTGAGCTTTAAATGATCACCAGATCGTGTCCATTGGATTCAGAAGGTTCGAAAACCTCCGGATAATAGATTTCAGGTTATTCGAACACTCTTAGACCAACCTGTGGCCGACTTACCAAAAATGGGTAGGCCGCACGCAATCCTAGTGCACCCTCGAAGAACCAGCTTCCACTTATGGAAATTGTACTTACTAATTTAGAGTTGAACTTTCCATGATTGTATCTCCCTCATTGCGGGACAGAATAAGCCCTAACTTTGAGAGGATGTGCATCTCGTCGGCCCGACTATTTTTACATATGGCTCGCCTGATGGCATAACTTAAGCCGAGAGAAATCAAAGAGAGAAGATCACCATGGAAAAGTAAAAGTTGTAGGAAATTTGAAGAAGAAAGTCTCTTCTATCAAATGACCAGATCATGACACCTGTGCACTCGATCGGCCTAAGAATGGATGCATCACGATCCCAAGGTCAAAGACTCTATCTAGGCTAAACCTCATGCATGATGAACGGTCGGATTTATCGTATTTCAAGGACAAAGAAGAGGCAATTTCCGACCACCAAAATCCCAATTTCGGCCAAAGTTTCCAAATTGAGAGAGAGATCATTCGGACACCAAACTAAGCCATTCTTGTTCCAAAATGTTCAAGATGACTTGCTCGTCAATCTACAACAAAGGAATCGAGGAAAACAATTAGTGAACAAGAGAAATCTTGGATCCAAAACTCTCAAGATCTTCACTATTCTACCTCTGAGAGTTAGCTGCCAAAGACCTCGATTCATGGCTTAAAACTTATATCAAAATGATCCTCTCACCGAGCACTCCAAGTTACTGATACTATTTTGGTTGAACAGTGGCCGAAAGAACCCCATGACAGCCACAAGAGGTTCACGTGGACTCATGGCCATGGCAAGAACTCATCTGAAATTACTTAGCTTGTTACGGGGAAGGGGCAAAATCATCATTTTGCCCCAACTTTTAGCATTTATTTAATTCAAAAAAATATATATTGTTCAGCAATTAGATTAGTTTTTGGGCATCCACCCATGTTTCCCATGGTTTCCTATAAATACCCAACATGTAATAACTCAAGGGTCTTCTTTTGATCTCTCTTAAAGGATATCTTTTCTTTTCATCTCGGGTTGATCTCTTGATCACCTGGCGTAACTTTTGAGAGCTTCTAGTAAAGAGTTCCCCTTTTGCGGTTAATTTCATTTTGTTCTCTAGAGAGAGTGAGAGAGAGAGAGGGGAGAGAATACTTTTGCCCATTGCCCCTGGTCTTAGCAGCCGAGCCAAGACCCACTAGGTAACCTTCTCCCTTCCTACGTGCAAGGTAAGGGGCCAGCAGTTAGACTGCCGGCCCTGCCATTTTCCTCTTTCTCCTCTCTTATTTCTCTCTTCCTTCTTCTCTTTTTCTCTCTCTTCTCCCTTTCTTCCCCTCCTCTCTTGCATCTCGCCTTCTCTCTCTTCTTCTCCTTCTTCTTCTTCTCTTCCCCAAACGGCGGTCTGAACCTCGTCCCATAGTGACAGGTCTCAACCGTCACTTCACTTCTTCTCTCTCTTCTTCTCCTTCTTCTTCCTCTCTTCTCCGAACGGCAGACTGCACGTTTTCCAGGAGTGGCAGGTCTCAGCCGTCGTTTTGCTTCTCAGTCCTCTTTCTCCCTCTCCACTAAACAGCAGTTTGAGCCTTTTCCCAGAGTGGTAGGTCTCGATCGTCGCTTCGCCTTCCCACTCCCTTCTCTTCTTTCTTTTCCTCTTTCCCTTTCTTCTCTCAACTCATTCTTTCTTCTCTTCCCTCTTTCCCTCTCTTCTTTCTCTTTCATATTCTCTCTCTCCTCTCTCCTTTTTCCGTCTTCTCTTCTTTCATCCCTTCCCCGAACGGCATTACAAGCCACTGTCCACGTCATTTCTTTCACCCCTTCTCTTTTCTTCCCTCTTATGCCTTCTTCCTTGCCTCTCTTCTCTCGCTCGAACAGCAGCATATACCACTGCCTATGTTTCTCTTTCATCTCTCCTTTCCTCCTCTTTCGTTCTTTCTCACTCTTTCCCCTTCCTTATCTTCACCTATGGCCTTCACAGACCGTAATCCATCTCCATCACGGTCCAATTGTATGACCTTAAATGCTAGTGCACATCCTGTCTGCATGACTTTAAACTTCTTTGCCCAGGTCCCGGAGGCATGAGCTTAAAAAAACCCCGACAAGAATAAAAAAAAAAAGGCATGGTTTAAACCCAAAAGGGGAATGCCATGAGTAAAAATGATAGACGGGCATGATCACGAAACCATGAACATGAAACCATGAGCAAGAATTTTCTGTAACTAAAAACCGAGCATGATGAAAATCAGCAAGGGCCACCGTGAGTAAAAATGGAAAGAAAGCAGGCATGGACGTCAGGTCATAGGCCAAAGAGCCTAGTAAAAAGGGAAGTAGGTGAAAACTGCCTTTGCGGCACCGCTTCCCCCAGTCCAAGTGAAAACCCGAAAGGGCGCTTAGACCAATAAGCAGGTCGATGCAATGTCCGCCACCATAAGCCACTTCAGCTAGTATTTCAAGAAAAATTCTCGATAGCAGAATATCCTATTATCGAGACCCAAAAACAAGAGACTGTCAAACCAAGCAAAACAAACTTGATGGGACTGCAAACAAAGCCATTCATAAGTCCAACGGGGTATAAACGTTAAAATCATCCCTCCAGATCGACACAAGCAAGAACCTATCAAATCAGGTCAATATCTGCCCACAGACAAAGGGTGAAGCCAATCGAGGCTGCCTCGCCTAAATCCCTCCCTAGCCGGACCTTACATTAGGGACAAGCCAACAGAAACCCCGACTGGGCTCGGCGGGATGAGGCCCACAGAGGTACCCTACTTGTCAAAGCAAACCTGGTGAAGCAGCAAACAATGCTACAAAAAAGTCCAACGAGGGTGAAGACTCTAAAAGCATCTTATACATCCAATAGGGTGCAGACTCTAAAATCATCCCTCAAGTCTCCACGTCTAGGTCCACAACTAGGTCTTCAGCCATCTGAGTGCCTTGGTCACCCCTCTGGGAAGCAGCTTCGCATGAGTATCCCTTTGACGTTCGTGTGATCCGATGGCCATGAAGAAAACTAAAGTGGAAGGACCAATTTTGATTCTGAATATTACCCTTCTCGCTTCTCTCGAAGTGCAACATTCGGCCAGGCAAGCTATTTGAGGTCATTTTCGATCACTTGTATCCCCAGTGCGAATAAGGAGAGAGCAGTCCATGACCTAGGCCCGCAGGTCCCAAAATGCCTGTGGACTACGGAAGTCGTAGATCAATAAGCTCTGGTCCGAAAGTGAAATTTCTTACAGTCTCATAATGGCTCAAGAAGGATCGAGATTGTGTATAAGAGTCTCCTAAGAACACCTGCCAAATTTTGTCGCAATCCAACGAGTTTTAGGCAGTGCGGTCATCAAAAGACTCAAACCAAAGCGTGGCCGCGTCTTTTCCCATTTAGTTTAACCAAATCGAGAAAACCCCTCGCTCGCCTTTTCAACCACCCGAAGAGACATTGCTAGGCGAAAACCAACCCAGGAGAGAAGAATTAAGACATCCATGGAAATTTTAACCTGAGAGAGGAGAAAATAGTCGATAACGTCTGAAGAGAGTCCCTGACCAAACCGTGCTGGTGACAGCCGGAGGGCTTTCGTAACTGATCTAAGAGAGCAAGCCGCTCGGACATGTCCCACAAACCCGCAGCAACAAGGTGAGTAAATTGACCTTCTCTCGTCGTAAAATCTCTCTCTTTGTTGGTAGCCTATCCGCACTCGAGAAATCATGCACGCTTGCGTCACCTGAATGTGTCACGCGCACGAGCCTTAAAGGTTGTTTGAGAGAGGATTTTCTCCCCACACGCCGATGCGAGGACCCCAATGAAAATCAGGCCCCAACCAGTGACCAAAGTAGGTAGTAGACCACAATGCATCATATAACTTTGAAATAACGTAAAAAATGCCATGTGGGCACCACCATTAAGTAAACTCTAACTAGTTGACCAGCACCCCTCTTAACCAACTCTCAAGTCCATGTATACCTTCTTCACTAAACCCAAACCTTCTTCATTATGGTAAAAACATGCATAAATACCTAACCTTCTTCATTATGAGGTCCCAGCCTAGATTAGCTCCCTAATCAGCCTTTAAAATCTAGCTTTAATTTTGGTGGAATATGGGAATAACAAAGGTCCAACAAATACCAATGTTAAAAGGTGTTTAAATACATCATAATTCCCGTTTGGATGATCTCATGAGGAGCAGACTATCTTAACTAAAATTAACATAATTTGCATAATGTTATCTTGTTAGTTGTTTGCATTATATATTAATATTATTTAATTGTTTAACGTTTTTATAATTTTCAACTATTTGTAGTTATTTCTTGCTAAAAATAAGAGATTTCAAAAAAATTAATTTGAATAAAGTAAAAATAGATTTTCAAAACCAGAACTTATATACAAACTCATCTACAAATTTATCTCAAATAATTTTGTTAAAATAAGCGTTAGTTCTGTTATGTGTCATGCTCTCTCCATCACCATTCAACTCACTTATTTGCGTGGTGATGATGACAACGACCCTTATGACCAAATATTCATGTGTGGATCATTATGGGTAGAACCCGTCCTAAAAAACTAAGGCATGGCCCACAAAATGTTGCCCAAGGGCCAAGCCAGGACCCGGCAATCATGGAACGAGGGTAGGGCCAAGCCGGCCCTCGTTTTTTTTTTAAATTTCCTTCTTCTCCTTTTTTTTGTGTTATTTGACATGGCCTAGCCGGCCATGATAGGATTGGGGCCACACTTGGCCTAGGCCTTCTTTGGCGCGATTAAGGACGGGTGGTTTGGGCCATTAGCTTGGCCTATGGGGGCTACGGCCAAGCCTGGCCCGGCCTGACAAGCACTGGCAGGGTCGTTGCCAGCCTGATACTATAAATTCCCTAATAACGAAAGGATAACGTGCTTACTAAAAAGTGGCCACCCGAATAGGGCCCACGGAAATTTACTAAAACGGAATAAAGAATCTCTTTTGGAAGCCTAAGATGCTTAAAACTCAAGCAAATGATAGGTGCTAAAAGCAAGGAAATAAAATTAATGATTCCAAAAAGATTAAATTACGAGGCTAAAAGTTAAGATTTGGACAACATGGGTATGGTGTAGAAGGACGACAAATAAGCACGTGTGGCGTAGTTGTAGAATATGTATCATCTACAAAGGGTGCAGTTTGCATAGAGCCTACGCTCTAATCAATCAAATTAGAGCCTACCATCGAATAGTGTCGAGAAATATGGTTTCAATACTGGAAATCTTTGTGATAGCCTTAAAATATATTTTCATCGCTATTTATAAAGTTTAAAGCTTCAAACATGGTGTAGATAGACATATCTATGAAAACTTGAAAATCTTGAAAAATGATAGTCCCAAAATGCGTTATGAAATATACTATTTTCAACACTTGAAATCCATTTTTTTCTCATGCCCATGCATCTTGATGTGGAGATGATCAATTTGATGGTATTTGAGCATCGAAAGAACCTCTTCTGCTTAAATTTTGAGTTAGGCTCTAATTTGATTGTTTAAAGCTTCACCTCTATATAAACTTTTCCCTTAAACCAATGGATAAGATTTCTATTAAGGTATAGGCTTTGTGAAAATGAAAAAGTCTCATCTCAAATTTTCGTCTAGAAAGTACTTTCGTTGACAGAAATCTCTATGATGGCTTTAAAATCAATTTTCAATACTGGAAATAAAATTTGAAACTCAACAAGTGGTATAGATTTTATAAATCTATGAACATTTATTTTAAAGGTAAAATAGTCGGTTTAGATATTTTCATGCAATATACATTTTTTTTAGAGCTTGAACTCCTAATTTTTTTTCACAACCATAATGTCCAAGTCGAGATGATCGATGTAAAGATTTCTAATGCTTAACTTGTCATTTTTGATGAGTTATGAGGTGAGGATTTACTTATTTTGATAGAGTTACAGCCCTATCAAAGCATTTTCTTAAACTAATTATTATATACTTGAAGTTGAAGACTGAAATAATAGCAGTAGAGTATTGGATGGATAGAAGGGATTAAACCAATTTTATATTTGAAGAGTAAAACAAAAGTAGAGCAAGGGATGGAATCATGAAATAAAAACCACGGGTACTGCTCTCAAAGGCTGCAATATACAAGAGGGAAGAAGGAAGGAAGATGCGCTCATCTCTCTCTCTCTTGCAAGGTGAGGAGAGGAATCTTTGTGGGATTGGTAAAGAAGAAAGCATCGATTCTTTGGAGGAATGGGGTGAAGCATACGCAACACAACACGCCCTTTTATCTTTTTTTCACCTCTCCTCACTTGACAAAGCTTTGAAAACTTTAATCCCATGGAGACTGAGGTGGGTTTAGAAATTGTTGTTTGTTGATGCTCATCCACCCTTTCGTTTTATATTTTTGGGCATGAGGTGGGTCCAGGGGTTCAACGTAGTGGGTTTTGACCTATGTATTGTATTATTGATCAGAACTGTGCATGGAAGAAAGAAACAATCTTCAATTCTACAAAAGGTGGAGGACAAACTTTAGTTGTGATGGCTCCACCTACGCCACCCCTTTATCGAAAATGCGGCTCCCTAGCAATAATCGAAAATTGACGCACCCCATATATTAGTCCCAATACTAAAGTAATACCAAAAAAATAAAGAAATAAGAAATAAAACGATGAACAACTTGAGATTTGTACTTAAATTACACAACGGATTTAAGGTTTCATACCAAATCCTATAGACCGAGCCATCCGGTTACATGCAACAATTGAGAGTTCCCTTTTGGTGAATTCCATTCACGTTGCATATCTTTTTCATCCTTCTCTATCTTCTTCTCTTGTATATTTCTTGAAGGGTTAACCTCTTTTTATAGAGAAAACATTTCTTTTGTAACTCTTACATTTATGGTCTATAGGAGTTGAGATCCAAGTGTAATTCTTATCTTAATTCCTATAATTGCAGTAATTATGATTAACAAGTTGTCCCCAAACTGGTAATCCTATGTAATGAGCTAAACATGTCATTAGTCCATTAATGACTCACATAATAGGATGTCATCCAAGAATTCCAACAAATTGATAAAAGAAATTTAGGAACTAAAAAAACTTTGTATATCTATAATATAGGAAAAACATTTTTCACAAGGAATCCAAACACACTACTGGGTTTTCCCTCCAATGACACTGCTTTTTCCTTTCCCGTACTACATCCTATTAAAGCTAAAAAATAGATTCAAGTATATGATATTGCCTATGTTAACCACATGAGATTTCACACATACTACAATGTGACTTATATACCATTATTGAAAAACAAATAAATTTTTGGAAAAAAAAGGCCTCATGGGCCACATTTCCCACAACATATCCCATTATGCTCTCTCTCTCTCATCAAAAAATGACTCTCTTTCTCACGCTCTCTTTGCTCCTTGCAATAGTGGAAAATTGAGATACGCACATCAAATACCCTATTATGACATAAAATGTACTCTCTCTCACTCACTCATTCTCTCTCTCCTCCACCATGTTAGGATATAAGAACCCACTTAAATACAAAAACAGGAATCCCAAAAGTTAGATCCCACTAAGATTGTGTACTTATTCAACTAAAAACAAAATGGAAGAGAGCACGAGCAATAATACGAGATATACACCACAATAGTGCAAAGATTTACATGGATCACCGCAAAAGGGTACAACAAACTAATATCAATTATACCAAAGAAAGTAACATTGTAGATTTTGGGACATAGAGTTACGCTCTAATCTTAGACAAAACCCAGTTGGGTAAACCCGCTCTCTTGATCGACAACACCCATCGATCTCTCATCTGTATTCCATAGCTAAACCACTGTCCAGGAATAGATCCATCTTTGTTCCATAGCTAAACTATTGTCCAGGAAGAGAACATTGAGAGAAACCTAGAATTTCTCTCACTAAAAGGGGAAACTACCCAAAATTTTTATCGAAATCACTTCTCTTCAAGAAATCAGCCTCTTAATCTACATGAGGCACATCCATAGTGTTTCTCTCCATAGAAATCTCTCTTCTAATCGATGGGGAGGCCTTGCATCTTATGTATACGAGGCCCCTACCTCACTCTCTCTAGAGGAATTCACCGTTCTCATATGGTGACCTAAATAGGGTACTTGTGATTTTCCATCTTCCATCTCATATATGAGGTTATGAGTCTACACTACATAGGAAACTTCTTATAGACGTTGCATATATCTCAAGAACCAAGAGATATATCCCGGAGTCCTAATATTTTTGGATTTCTTTTTCCTTTAGGATACTTATCAATATCAATCCCAATGCCACATAATATGGGATTTCCTTATGTGGGTGATTTCGGATATCACCATATCCAACAATTTCCACCTTGATATCAAAATCACAAGTCTACCATGACAACATCCTTTGGATAACATTACAAATTCTTCATCTCTTGCCAAATAAACTCTTTTATCATTCTTGTTAGAAAGATTGTACTTACTTGCCATCATATTTCTCCAACTAAAATAAAATGCTTGCAAACTTTTCCATGTGTTTTTCTTCAACTGAATGCACAAACACTAGCTTTATATTGAACTATGAGCTCTGATACCACTTGCTAGGATTTAAGAACCCTCTTAGATGCGGAAACAAGAATCCCAAAAGTTGGATCCCACCAAGATCGTGTACTTATTCAGCTAGAAACAAAATAGGAGAGAGCACGAGTCATAATACGACAAATAAAACATGAAATACAAATACGACAAGAACCCAAAGATTTAAGTAGTTCATCCAAGAGGGTTACATCTACAGGCATGCAAACTAAAATCCACTATATCAATTAAAGTTACATTATAGATTTTAGGACATAGAGTTACCTCTTTAACACTGGACTAAACCCAGTCGAGCAAACCCTTTTAGACCTGCTCTCTCGGTCGGCACCACCTGTTGATCTCTCATCTCTATTCTACAGCTAAACCATTGTCCAGGAATAGACTCATCTTTGTTCCACAATTAAACTAATGTCAAGGAATAGAACATTGAGAGCAACCTAGATTTTCTCTCACTAAAAGAGGAAACCACCCAAAATTTTCATGGGAATCGCTTCTTTACAAAAAACCAGCCTCTCAATCTACAAGAGGCACATCCATAGTGTTTCTCTCTATAGAAACTCTCCTCTCTCTGAAAGAGAGGCCTTGCCTCTCATGTACAGGAGGCCCCTGCCTCACTCTCTCTAGAGGAAGTCACATTTCCCATATCGTGACCCAAATATGACACGCGTAATCTTTCATCTTCCATCCCATATATATAAAGTTAGAGTCCACACTAAATAGGAAACTTTTTATAGGTGTTACATATATATCAAGAACCAAGAAATATATCTCAAAGTTCTAATCTTTTTGGATTTATATTTCTTTGAAAAAATTTACCAATATCGATCCCAATCCCACATAATATGAGATTTTCTTATGTGGATGATTTGAATATCACCGTATACAACACCCCAGCCCCTAGCAATAATCGAAAATTTACGCATCTAAAATCACTCTCTCTCTCCCCCTCCCCCAACCCCTCCCCCTCCCCGTCCCCGTCCCCGTCCCCGTCCCCCAACAATAATCGAAATTTGACATATCCGAAATTCCTCATAACATAAAATGTAAGTCTCTCTCTCACATAATGCCTTGATTGCAAAATGGAGGGACCTTCGCATCCCAACCCTGAACCCTTTCGCTCTCAATCAGAACCCCTTGAAGACCAAATCCAGAGACTGATTGCACCCCGTCACACACTCTCTCTCTCTTAATCATATTCCCATTCCCCACTATCATGAATGCCTTTTCGAACTAGAGACATAAAGCATTCATTCACAAGTTTTTGTCAAAACCAACTCCATTTCCGTCGTAGCCCACATGGTTCTTTGGGCCAAGCACCAAATGGACTTGCTACAAATAAAGCTAAATTCTTACGTCATTGTGCAATTTTGCCTGGAGGGGTGTTACATTTTGTTGTGTATGAGAGAGGGGCCTCTCTCTCTCCCTCTCTCTCTCTTCCGCAACGCCTTTTCTTTTGTATGGATAGAGTAGATGGGCATCTTCTCATTCTTAGTGAAGATTTTCAAATATTACCCTTTCTTTTCGCTTTAATGTCTAGCATACCCTTCCAAATGATTAAAATGAGCCCTATATTTCAATTGCAATCACATGAAAACGTACTTCAATAACTCATTCGCATGAAGATGGAGTAATGTAATAATATGTGAGACGCATGTCTCTCTCAAATATTGGAATTCCCACTACTTGCCAAGGTCAGCGACGCCTCACATAATCACAAACGTGCAAAAGGAAATTATATCCATATATTATTCACGGATGAGGTCTTGGTAAGGTCACGGCTGTACGAAATTTGGTGCCCGCATCTCATAATCAATGTTATGGCACAAAAAATTTAAAAGATAAGAAAATTGAAAAAAAATTAAAAAGTGTAAAAGTGTAAAAATAAATAAAAAACAACATAAAAGTCTACATAAGTTAAAAAAAATTACAAAACATAGATTAATAAAAAAATTCATTTACAGTTGGAGATAAAAATAAATAAAAAATTAAAGATAGGGAAAATATAAAAATAGGCATTTGATGAGAAGAACCATGGATTATTGTCAACAAATGTCTAAATTGTATTTAATTCATTGTTTCCATAAATTTATATAAATTTTTATAACTTTTTCTAATCTGCTTGAATTTAATCTAGTTATTCAACTCGACAAAAGGCCGAGTCTGAATAACTCAGCTGAATTCGAGTGGAATTAGTCGAGTCATTGAAGAGCTCATAATTATGCATGACAAACTAGATCTCATCGCATCTGATGTCCTGCAAATGGTTTCCACCCCTAATCTTGAAGTATGAAGCTCCAATTATAGTGCAAACATGATGGTTCTTCTTTAAACATATAAAATGGAGAGTCTAGAAAAGGCATTCCCAAATTTTAGAGCTTCAAATGCTATTTTTTTTAGATTAGTGATTGTCAAGAGGTGATCATCCATCTGCAGAATTTCTATGTTTGAAAGGAATTTGTCAACAAATGAACCCATTTTAGAGCTTCAATATTTTTATATTAATGGTTGACAGGTGATTATTCCTTTGCTGTTTTTCTGTGGTAGAATTGAATTTTTCAAAGGGAATGGAGCTGAGGCTATATATTCCACAGCTTTACATAATTCTTTTCTTTTCTTTTTAGGAAAATTACAAATAACCTCCAAGAGTAGACTTCCTATGCAACTTACCCCCAACCAAACTTTTCTTACTCATTTTTTTATCCCAAATTTAACTTCATTAGTAAATACCCCCTAAGTCATAAAAAAGATAAAATGAAGACCAAAATAGCCTTTAGAAAGCATGCGGTCCAACACAAATGTGCTTCTGGAAAGCATGCAGTCCGACACAAAATAGAGGGTTCCAGCACTTTGGGCATACGGTTTGGCACAAATTGGGGGCGGTTCAGCACTTTGGGCTTTTTTCCATGCGGTCCGACAAAAAATACGGGCGGTCAGGCACAAAATGAGGGTAGTTTGGCACTTTTCTTCTAGAAAGTATGCGATCCGGCACAAAATAGGGGCGGTCCGACACATTGGGCATGCAGTCTGGCATAAAATAGGGGTGGTCCGACACTTTGGGCTTCTAGAAAGCATACGGTCTGACACAAAATGGGCATTCCGGCACAAATGGGGGATGTCCGGCACAAAATAAGGGCTGTTTGACACAAAATGGGGGCGGTTCGGCATTTTGGGGTTTTGGAAAGCATGCAGTCCGACACAAAATAGGGGCGATCTGGCACTTTGGGCATACGGTCCGGCAGAAAATGAGAGCGGTCTGGCACTATGTACATTTTTGTCAAAAAAATGACTTTTATTGACTTGGGGGGTATTTGTTAGAAAAGTTCAACTTGGGGTAAAAGTTGTTAACAAAAGCTATGTTAGGTTTAGGTTGTCTAGAAAGTCTCATTTTGAGGTCTTTTTGTAATTTATCATTTTTTTTGTCTTTTTGTTTACAGTTCAATTGTAGGAATTGAATTCGAGATATATATCATTACTAAAAATCAACCACTAATCTCTCAAGCCCAAGCCCAAGCCCAAGTCCTAAAATTGGAATCCTTTAAACCCATAACCTCACACCACCCAGTCATCTCACCAACTTGTCACTTTAGTGTTATGTTTTTTTTGGGTAGATCAGCATGGAATGGCTACCTTAGTCATGTTAGGAATGAAACTCAGGACCACATGTTATAGAAACCTACCACCATGACCACTTATACCCACCTAGTCGTCTCACCAACTTGTCACTTTAGTGTTTTTTTTTTTTGGGTAGATCAGCATGGAATGACTACCTTACCTATGTTAGAAATGAAACTCATGATGACATGTTATAGAAACCCACAACCTTTACCACCTATACCTCGAGGCCATTCCTAAATATGATTCTTTGGGTTAGTTTAAAAATAAATATTTTAGGTGCTAATCACTCAAGTCCAATTTTGATACGCACATCATTTGACTTTGAGTAGTTAAAATACTATGAGCAGAAGTTAACATGTAACATTATTAATGTCTCTGGCTAACTACGCAAGCACGAACTCGATTGCAATCCCATAAACTTTTTCTTCACTGGCATAGGGTTTTTTTTTTTTTTTCTTCTTTTTTTGTTTTTTTGTAATTCAATGGGGAAGACAAACCTTACTTTTTTTTTTTCAAGATATTGAAGAGTTACATTTTGATGGTATTAATTGGGGGTATCAATGGTAAGAATGGATACCAAGATGCCGTAGCTGGGTGTGGGACTACTACCACAACACAGAGGTATATATCCACCGTTCATTTTGGAACGTCCGTACAAAAGTTCTTCTCCACCGTACATTTATATTCTTGAATATGGGCCACATATTCTACCTTTGTATATTCAATAAAAATGCATTGTGCGTAGACTGCACTTTTCCTTCTCTCCCTCTCTCTTTCCTCATGCACGCGCGCAAATACAAAGAAAATTTGGTTTTCATATAAACCCTAATACAAGAAAACTGTAGTGGTATCCCCGCTCTCTCTCTCTCTAGCTTTTATACGCGACAGAAAAGAGACGAAAGCAGGAAGATGCGCGTTTGAGTCGGTGGCTTTTTCACAGTCGGACCACGACCCCTTCCATTCCCAAGAACTCCGTCTTTGAATTCTTTGCCCTTCACAATGACCTAACTCCCCTCACAATCCCTCCTTCGAAGGTGGCAACGGGCTCGACCCGAACCCGCACTTTGTCCACATGGGGCTCAAATCAAGAAAAAATAAGAAAATTGAGAGCTGGCCCGGATCAAACCCGCCCATATTATCCTGAGCCGTACTTTTTAGGGCCGGACTGACCGGACCAGGCTGCGCCGCCCCGTTCATTGCCAGCCCTACCAGTCTCTCTCCCCATTCTTTTTGTGTTTGGTTAATTTTATTGAGCTTGGAAAGTGTAGGAGCAACGCTACCCCCTTCTCCCTCTCTTATTATCCCCCCCTATTATATGCCTTACTTTTAGAGCGAGGAGCACCTAATTCTCTTGGAGAACAACCCAGCCCCAAGAGAGAGAGGGAGAGAATGTTCCATCCAAAGAAGCCCCCAAATATGTGCTCTCAGGAGAGGCAGATGTGCGTGCAGGGGGATTCGGGTCTCGTCCTCACTACTGACCCTAAGCCCCGCCTTCGCTGGACAGTCGAGCTCCATGACCGCTTCGTCGATGCTGTTACTCAGCTTGGAGGACCAGACAGTCAGTACACCTCTCTCTCCATTCAATAACACACTCTCTCTCTCTTTCTCTCTCGAATTTAGCCTGTTCTTGCGTTGTGTGATATTTGCAGAGGCCACACCCAAAAGCATCATGAGAGTCATGGGCGTTAAGGGTCTCACTCTCTATCATCTCAAGAGCCATCTTCAGGTATTTGCACAATATCTCCTTTTCTTCCATTTCTTTTCTTGCAGCTTCTCACTTTCTCTATCCTCCATGGAAGCTTTTGTATTCACCCTTACTTAATACTCATGATTGCAACTGTGTAGAAATTCAGGCTTGGGAAACAACCTCATAAAGAGTTCAATGATCACTCCTCAAAGGAGAGTGAGAGAGGTGAGAGATTCCAACAGATTGAATTTCAATCCATTTCCTTCTTTACTGGTTAGGCTCTCCATTTTTTTGCGAATTCTTCATTCGTCCTCAGGTTATAATCCTGGTGCAGCTGCTGTATTGGAGCTGCAAAGGAGTGGAGCTTCATCCTCAGGAATTATGGGTCGAGATGGCAACGAGTAAGTAGCATATCTGAATTCCAAAACTCTCATTCCACTAAAGAAAGAAATGAGAAGAGAGAGATAGAGAGACAAGCAGTGCAGCATGGCAATTTGACTTAGAGATAATCAAATTTCCCTGTGATTAGGAAAATAAAAGAGGAAACAGAAGAGTTTTCTATCCTCTTCAACTAAGATTTGTTTATGGCAGTAACATGCAGGTTAGAGAAGCTGTTAGAATGCAGATGGAGGTACAAAGGAGATTCACTGAACAATTAGAGGTAAGCATACCAACCAAACAGGAAATGGAGCAACATTAGTGGGAATACCGAACCTAGTAGTGTCAATCATATGAAAGACCACAGCAACAAAAAGCATACACTCAAAAAACCATTCAAGCAGCAAAGAAATTCCTATATTACGAGAATTTTCAATCGAAAATTACAAGATAAGATCAAGAAGAAATAAAAAGATTCAATATTTTTGTTTTTACAGGTCCAAAAGCACCTCCAATTAAGAATCGAGGCGCAAGGAAAATACATGCAAAACATATTGGAGAAGGCCTTCCAAACCATAGCTGGAGAAACCATGACATCGGGCTCCTTGAAAGCCGGAGGAAGCAGCCATCAAGGACTTCTAGATCTTGGAGCCTCATGCATGAATTACCCTTGCCTTCAAGATCTCCACATTTACGGTGGAGATCAAAACCCGCATCATCATCAGTTGGAATTGCAGAGCGGCGGGCAAATTGATTCAGCTTTCATGAGCTCTCAAGAAGACACTCAAGAAGAATTTGATGGAGCATTCGAGACAAAACCCTTACAAGTAATGGAGGGAGATTGTTCCATTAACAAGAAATTCGAGATGAGGGCTCCTTCTAACCATATGAGTATGCCGCGCCCCATCACTCCCTCGGCCAGGAACCACTCTTATGGTTGAGGAATGGTGCATGAAAACACTCCTGATTCTAATTAGAAAAATGACACAAATAACTCACATTATATTTATGAGACTTGGACAGCATTTTCTGATTACTTTTGAGGTGAATTACAGTTGCTGCTCTCTTCTGTGTAATAGTTTTGGCCTTGGATATGCTGTACCTTCATAGGAATAATAGAAAGATAGATGTTCCTTGTGGGTTAGTGGGGGCAGCACCAACTTGGAGAGAGAAATCCATCACTTTTCTTTTTCTTCTCTGCTTTTCTTCCTTTTTTTTTCCTGTTTCTGGTTTAAGTTGGTTAAAGAAAAGCGTGTTGGTTTGAGTTGGTTAAGAGAAAGTTTGAGAAAGAAACCGCATTTTGGGTTCAACTGATTGCACCTTTTGTTGTGTTTTCCATGGAAGGTTTTTTTGCGCATTTTGATTACTGATGTAGCACAGTGGCAGCTCTGGAGCTATGTTGCAGAATTAACATGGAAATCTACACCACCTTTGCAAGCCAAGGGACGGTCAATCATAGCACATTTTCCATTGACAGAGAGACAGTCTATGTTATGCTTAAAAATTTTTTGTTGAAGAATCAAACAATTGTCCTCCTAATGCTCTGAATAATATGGCATTACAGCAACATGGCAATGCAGCAAATCAAATACATATGCCCTCGGCCAAAAACCCCCATCTAGGAGTGTTTTTAGGACCCGAAAGTTCTAGGATGTAATCTATCCAGGGACCAACCACAAAAAACAAAAAAAGAAAAAAAAAACATAATTTCATTGGCATTCTGTATGTGCCGAAAAATATAAGGACAAATGATGTCCACACCACATTAAAATATGGTAATCACAGACTTGTCTAAATTTATCAAAAATAATTTCATGAGTACAGTGGTCCGATATTAACAACATCGGATCAATGCTTATTTTAAAAATACACCATACCCGTTCTTTCCCCATTTTTCTCTAAAGTCTATTCCAAACTCCGGAGCTGTTATTTATTTATTTATTTTTTAATTTTTGAAGTGTAGGGATTGCCTGATGTTGAAAAAGTTGGACCACCCAAGCTCTCATAATTTTTTTAAAGTGTGTAGTCCAATGTTTGAATACATCGGACCAAAGTTTTATGAAAAAACAAGAAAATAGGCCGGTCCGGTATGTCCAATATTAGACCTTCCAACCACAAAGGCCCCAATTTAACAAAAAAAACTAGAACCTAAGTGCACAGTAAGGAAATAATTGGGTAGGTCTCATATTTGAGATACCAAACGACGTTATTTTCCTCTCTTTTTATAAACTTCAGAAAAGTATAATGCATAAGGCATTTTGAGAATGTAGACCTCAGTCCGGTCTCTAGACTCAAAAACTTTTAAAAATAAATTAAAAAAGCAATCTGATATTTTCAATGTCATGAAGAGGCAAAATTGGAAAAGAAAAAATGGACCTACACAAAAAAAATTCATTAGTTTCAACCAGTCTGTAATTACTATATTTATATATGATTTAGGTGTAATTTTTTTAAAAAAAATAACACCCCAAGATTATTCACCTCAAAAAGAAAACATCCCAAGATTTAAAGGAGAGTGTCTAATTTATGGATTGTCAAATCTAAGCATTTAAAAAATTAAAAATCAACTATCATTTCTTGAAAAGTTTGGTGATTCCAAAGTTGATCTCCGATTGACAAAATACTCTCAAGTAGCTCTTAGACTCGATGAAGCAAGTATATAATAAGGAGACGAATCATCTTAAAAACGTGAAGAACCTTCATACAAAACTATAATTTATTTCATTCGTGCATCTTTAGAACACTGCAATTATTTACCAATGATAAGCAAAAACAAACAGACAGTGAATGGTTTGTCTGCGACTTGCATGCCCTACACACCATGTATTTGTTATACTTTCCCTTTGTCCTTTCGTCTTACACGTTTCTTTTGCCTTGACGAATATAAATTCTATTCACTTGTCTTATCCATCACTTAGTCTTACATTGTTTGTTTCTTTTCTTATAATCGTTTGAGAAGCAAAGAAGTACAATGGAACAACGAGATAGAGAAAACGAGAGGCAATTGAGAGAGAGAGAGAGTCATGAGCGTTTTAAGAGTAGAGAACAGTGTTAAAAGAGAGACAATGATGGGAGGAGTGGAGAGAGAGTTTGTGTGCATGTGAATGCCGGAGATCACGTGAGATTAAGACGAGCGAGTTTGACTGGATGGGATGGAACTCATCACCCATGTGGGTCTTGGCTTATGTTGCTGATCCTGTGCTACTGTTTGGCATTGTCGACCACCATATTTTAGTTCTTCTTTGTTACTTTAAGATCTGGTGCAACTGCTGATACAAGGTTGTAAGATAAATATGTTACTTTTTTATTTAATTAATAAAAGATAGGGTAGGGGACCTTCTCTTCCACTGACTTACCAAAAAGAAAAAATGGGTCTGGCTTGGGCAGGCTGCTTATTGCTCTAATGCGCCTCTAATTTCAACCTGGCCGCCCCGACGTGACGGAGCAAAAGAGGCCCTAGCCTAGGTCTAGCTTTAACCCTATCAAGGCCAGGCCTAAAACAATACAATAAAACTAAAAAATAAAAAATAAAAAATAAAAAATAAATAAAAAAAAAGCGGGGCTGGGCTAAGCAAACCAGGCTAACCCTACTGCAGACCTAGCCCCAGCCCAGGCCGGTCCTTTCTTCCGACGCCAAAGACGCTTATTTTTTAGGGTGAGGTCGTTTCGGAATGAGACGAGCCAACCTGCGAGCACCAGTCATGCATAGGGGCACCGAGGGGGAAGGCGAAGGAGAAAAAAAGCAGCAAGGCAGAGTCTGGCTACGAGCCCTTAAACCTAAAAAAAAGGAAGAAGAAAGGATGAAAAGAGAGAAAAAGAAAAAGCAAAATGCTCGCGCACTCCCACGCGTACGGTTCTCGAGGAAGCTTCTATCTTTCTTTCTTTCCAAAGAAAGGAAAAGAAAATAGAGTCATCATCAACATGGTACTACAAATAGTAAGACTAACCTATGCGATGCCTCGGTCTCCCATGTACATATTATTTTGTTTATTTACTTAAAAAACACCAAATCATTTGCACCCAGCGCATGCCCCTTTGGATTCCGTTTCGAGAATAAAGCAATGGATGAGTGAGCCTCTCACCTATTCATGCATGTGACAATACAGCCATATGATAAAAGAATCCACACTTAATAAAGAATGATACTTCTCTAAGGCTAGGCTTTATGAATACAAACTAAACCCTCACCTCAAATCCTCGTCCGGCAATGAAAATCAACATGATGGCTCTAAAATTAAGTTCTATCATCAATAATGAAATTCGAAAGTAAAAAAAATGAAAATCAACATGATAGCTCAAAAATCAAATTCTATCATCAATAATGAAATTCGAAAGTAAAAAAACGAGTGCATATCTTATGGATCTATTAATATTTATTTTTAGAGCGAAATAGATCATTTAGATAATTTGTTACGATACATACTATTTTTAGAGCTTGAAATCCTTTTTTTTTTTTTCACAACCATAATTTCCAAGTCGAGGTGATCTATATAAAGGTTTTCCAATGCTTGAATTGTAATTTTGGATTAGTCATAAGGTGAGGCTTTACTTTGATAGGGATGCAGTCCTACCAAACTATTTTCCCTTAACTAATCCTCTCTGATTTTTGGAGAAGCTACTAAGCCATTTTACGCCACCCACTTCAATTTTAAGGTGACTACGAGCTTTCCATGAATTTAGGACATACAAAACGTCGAAGATCGCTTTAGATCCATCAGTTTGCAGGCCATAAATAGTGTTGATCTGATGATATGTGAAGAAGTAAAATAAATATTACAAGAAATAAAGAAAAAATCAAAGTGGTCTACTGTAAAAGTTCTTCCTCTTTAGTTGTTCATTTGTTCTTTTCATATTAATAACTATAGTGCTCAAGATTATCAATATATGACATTTCAGTTCCAGACTTCATTTTGATTATTGGAAAAGCAAGCTATATATGAACAAGTGTGTCTGTATAGCCCCAAATCTTGTCTACAATTAAAATAGCATCAGGTCTTTGTGAGCGACCATGATATCGTTCCAATATGTTGTCCCTCTGTGTAGGGCAGTTTTTTCCCAATGAAACTTACATGTGGACCAAAACAAGATGCGGTATCGTAAGTTGATCCATAATTTGCATCATTTCCTAAATTTTTCAGTTCTTTTTTTTCCCATTTTACCTCCTATTTGAAAAACCAAACTTTTGAACTGCTCAATCATTAAAAAAATTAGGTGTTTAGGCTGTTAAAAAGTCCAATTTTCGAACCATTAGAACATAAAAAAAAGACTATATTTGCGCTGTTCGAAAGTACAGATTTCAAACTGCCTAAAGCGCAAAAAAAAAATGGCATTTAGACAAGTTGAAATTCAAACTTTCACTAACCCAAATACTTTTTAGTATTTTTTTTATTTATTTTTAATGTTTGGTGGTTTCAAAGTTAGAATTTCTAATTGCCTAAATAATTAGTTACTTTTATCTTTCCGAAGGTCCGAAAGAACATCATGACTCACCAGATCTTTGCACGTTGGGATGAGGAATTGGTGTCCTTAGAGTCACAAAATCCCATATCATGAGGATAATGTATGAGGGCAATTAACAGAGAGGTTTGAGAGTTATCCCAAGTCAGGGTCCATGCGAGAATACATCATGATCATAAAATCCATGGAATTAGTAATAAGTTTGTGATCAGAGAATTATCGAAGCTCGAGTATTACTACCATGTTTTCTAAAAGAGCCTTGCAGTAGGTGATCAGCTTTTGAAAGGACATAAGCCATAGTTAGCTTTTGAAAGGACAAAAGCCATATCCAACATTGAACCATCTCATGGCATGTGGATATACACTCGCAAATGGGAAGCCTCTCTTTTCAGTCTCGAACCACTAAAAAGAGCTATGCATATGTGCAAGACAGTGAATCCCTACATATATAAGACTACATGTCCTTGAAGTTCCACCTACTATCCATTCCAATTCTGGGACCCAGTCATTTATTAAATTGACTTTGATAAGCCAATCATGAGCCTCTATGAAATTCAGTAGGCCATAGATTTTGTTGAGTTCATTTGAGAAAATGAGTTGGAGTTATGGGACTCGTCCAATAGAATACTTGACTATCCAATTCTTTTTCTTGAAGGATCCTTACTTTCCTCAAAAAAAATTTATTTGTTTCATAATTAATTTTAAATGATAAAATATTCCTAAAAATGATTTTTGAGAGCTTTTTTGAAGAAAAATTGACATTTCAAAAGAAAAATTTAGACATTTCGTTTGAGGACACTTCCTGCACATGTGGGGACCAAAAGGCTAATGGGCCTTACACCGACCTTGTCCTTGTGGCAGCCACATAAATCACACGCTGATGGTGTATGGGTGATGTTGGCACCAAGAGAGGAATGTGGAAGAATGGTGTTTGGTTGGTGCCCTTGTCTGTGATATGTTTAATTGTGTATTATGTGACTTATCCATTATCTTAATGTGAGGTGTATTTTAGTCGCATGAAAGACTAGATATATTTTAACGAGCACTTGACAGAATTTGAGGTGATTATAAAATAAAGGCGCTAATGCACGTCAGATGAAAGCCTTTATAATGGTTGTTTTAGGATATCGTTTAGGTTAATTATGTTTCTAGTCATCATCGGGGGGCTAAGTGTATTATAACCAACAATTGATAAAGATAACAATATGGGAACTGCAAGCCTCCAACCAACGCTTGATAAAGGTATTAATGGAACCATGAGTTTTATAATGAACGCTGCATAACTATGAGGTTCATAATGAATGCTGGATAGAAGATATGCAAGCAAACCTTTGAAGATATATATTGGATGTTAAGGATGTTTCTTAGCTGCCATATAAGATTAAGCGTGTTCTAATGAACACTTGATAGATTGAAGATACCAATATAAAGTGAACTTTCTAACGCATGCTTGATAATTGTCCTAATAAATAGTCGATAAGAAATGAGAACGATTCTTGATAACTCCTGCTCTGATATGTGATATGAAGATATGAAAAATATGATATGCTCAAGATTCGTCACACGAAGGTCCCAATATACCTTCAGAGTTTTGACTCGTTAGTTAGGCCCTATATGTCCTGACTTAGGTCGATAAAGATATGATACCAATTGTTCAAGTTTAACTTACAGTCGATGATAGAGGATATGAAAGCTATCTCATTGTGAGACAAGTTCTAGGATACATATACTCCTAATGCCTCGATATGCCTATCCATGTGACATGTGGAGGAACCTGATGTGGTTTAATATACATATTTTCCTGAGTTTAGCATCAGTTATGCATGTTCATCGTAATTAGTGGTCTATGATAAAAGATCATAAAGAAGTTTCAATTTGAGAAGAAACTTTGAGACATATATACTTCCATGGCATATGTATGCCTCTTCACTAGATATTGAAGGAGTTTTGAGTCAGATGCAATATGACTCTTTAATCCATTGTTAGTTAAGAATATGGGGTTTTAATAGATGGAGCATAAAGGAAACCTCACCATATATTGATATATCTAGGTAAATCCTTGAAGATATACACGTTGAAGCTTTATATACCTTAAATTCCTAGAATGATATAACTTTAGCAATATTTGGGCTTGGCTTAACCCATGTTCACATCCACCATCAGTTAAGATATGCCTTGACTTACACCCCAAAACCTTATATTTTGGAATTGATCTGAGGCTCTTAGAGAATCATATTTTAGGCATTCAACCCCTCACCCTGAAGTTTCACATCATCCAGAGGTGAATTAACTGATCATCTGCATACCCCGGCAATTAGAGCAATAAAAGATTTATACTCCATACATTACAGCTAGGATGACACTGTTATATGATATTTTTGACGTACCTGTATCCCCGGGATGAATAGGGAGAGATCCAGTTGCAACCTGGTCTCGTCGGTACCAAAAACGTCAACGGACCACGGGAGCACTGAAAATATAAGCCTATTATTAGGTGACCTTGAAAACGAGTTAGATCGGCCCCAAAATGAATGAGATGGCATCTTTGGATGTCTTAAATACACTCATAAAGTTTCTTCATGGTCCAACAAGTTTTAATCCCTTTAGGACGAAACTCAATTCTCGATTTTAATTCCTATCATGCTGAAAACGGACCTTATAACTATAGCCCTATTATCAGGGTTTCAAATCAGCACTAGACCACTTCCATTAGATCTCTAACGTTGAAAAACCTCAATATACTAATTTTCGGCTCAATCGGACCCTCTAAGACCATTCTGGACCTAACTTACATAAATAGCTGGATTTTTAATATTATGATGGAGCCTCGCTGAACCAGTTTCCATTTATGGAAACTTTGTTTTCCAATTTCGAGATGAATTTATAATGCTCATAACTTGCTCATTTGAAGTCTAATTACTCTCAAATTCGGATGGGATCAAGGTCTCGCCGATACGCTCGTTTTGACATATGGCACGCCTCATGAAGTCACCGAAATGGTTGAATTTTTAGAGAGAAGTTGGATTCGACACACTTGAATTTTCAGATTTTGAAAGTGAAACATCTCATTCAAGAGGTTATATCTCGAGATCCCGATATTGGATCGTCGTAAATATGGGTCTATTGCGACTGTGCTTCTGAGAGCTTCGATTTGAAATAAATTTTGTGCGTGATCAAAGGAAAAATACACTTAATTTTGAAGTTAGAGATGGCAAGTTTTCCGGTCTCTGGAATCTCATTTTTCGGTGACCTCCCCAATTTGAATTGCGCTCAAACGAAGATCAAGTCAGACATTTTTTATGACAAAACAATCGTGATAGAGTCTTCTCCAATTTATGATTAAAAAAAAAAAAAGGCTCGAAACGTGAAGAATCATTTTAAATCAGTGATTGAAGATTCAAAAGTTTACGAACTTGGCCGGATTTTGGGATCTTCTTCAAAACTCCGAATCAAGTCAATTAAGGGATATTAAAATGTTTGTGATGATGCAAGCAACAATTCTACGGTGTTTGATCATCCAAATTTCCATCGAAAATATTCGAAAAAGCTCTCGAGGCATAGCAATGGCAAAATGCCCCTCAAGGATGGATGGTTTTGTCATTTCGTTAAAAGTGTCAAGAGGCAAATTGGTTATTTTGGACAAAAAAATGATTTTATTTTTATTCACTTAATTGTGTATTTTCAAACAAGTTTGATAGTTATTAAGCATCCACTCGTATTTCATGGATGCTCTATATAAGCAAATCAAGTCATTTTGTAATGGAGTGTGGAAAGCTTGAGAAATTAATGAGAATTTGAGCTCTTGCTCTTACTTCTAACTCAATTCCAAACTTAAATAGAAAGAGAGAGAAAACTTTGCCTAGAGAGACTAACTTTGGAACTTCCTACTCCTTAGCACTTTTAACTTCCTACTCCCTAGAACCCCAAACTTCCAACTCCCTACTCTTTACGCCACACTTCCATCTAACCTACTCATAATTTCATACACCCCTATACCCTAGATGACCTTACACTCTAGACCACCCTATACCTTAGACTACCATATACCCTAGACCACCTTATACCCAAGACCACCATACACCTTAGATTACTATATACGTTAGACCATCACACACCCTATTTATCTCTTTCTTAGTCTCTCTCTCTCTCTGATGCACAGACTCGCAGTGGGTCCGTGTACGTCTTTCTCTTTCTATTGTATGAACCCACAGTGTGTCCATGCACACCTCTCTTTCTCTGTCTCTCTCTCATGCACAGGGCCCTCAGCAGGCCTGTCACTCTCTTCCTCTCTCTCTGCCATTCTCTCTCTCATGTACGGACCTGTAAAGGGCCCGTCACTCCTCTCTCAGTCTCTTTATCTCTCTCCCTCTCTCTCTCTCGTGTGCATGGACCCACGGTGGGTCCGTGACACTTCCCCCTCGCTCTCTCTTGCTCTTTGTTTCTCTTTCTCTCCACTCTTTCACTCACTCACATGGGCCCGTGGTGGGCCTGTGTTCTCACCCTTCTCTCCTACTCTTGTCTTCTCTTCTCTCTCACTCCTCACTCCCTCTTCTTCATACGGGCCCATGGTGGGCCCATACCCCTCTCTTCCCCATTCTCTTATTCTCTCTATTTGAAGATATTTTTCAGCACCATGGGTTCCCGATGTGGAATAAAATAGAGAAGCCGATCAATAAAGCTTGACAAATAATGGAAATTTCAACAGTATCATAATAGCCCCAAAACTGGCCAAGATCATAATAAAGATTCTAAAACGTCTCCTGCCAAGTTTTTTCACATTCCAACATGTCTAAGGCAGTGCAGACTGAAAAATGGTTTCGGCAGAATCAGCCTCTAGGCCGCTGAAACGAACGCCTATAACTGGAACGCTACTTTCGGTACATCAAACAACTATGGGACCACCGTCATTTGATCCGACACGGTTGAAAACCCCAAAGGTCAAATTTCAGCTTAAACGGACACTCCAAGAAAACGTTATGGGTAAAAGACCGAAATAGGAGGAGTCGCACACTATTCTCGTGCAGCCACCCTACAACCAACTTCATTAAAGGGGCAGTCACGAATAGTGACTTGTGAAACTCATATCTCACTTGTTTGAGGCCAGATCATGCTCAAATTTTGGGTGCATGTTCGTCTCGTCAAGACGAGCGTTTCGATATGTGGCATGCCCCATGAAGACACCCGAGCACGAAGAAACGCTAAAGAGAAGTTGTTCATCCATGAAGAAAGTTACAGGAAAATCAGCAGCGACACACCTCACTTGAGCGGCCAAATCACAGCGCTCGCGAGCTCATCGAGGTGAAACTAGTTGCATCACGTGGGTAAGCCCATGGCTGTCATTGGTCTGAACCCCACGCATGATGAACAGTCGGATTTGGCACATGAAGCCGATGAAATGACTGCAAATTTCGACGTCGAAATTCCAGATTCTGATCAAAACTCTAAAGTTGCAAAATCCTCCTCCGGACATGAAATCGAGCAGCGTTTGTTGCCATGCGATTATGACGGCATGCTCAGTGTGATCCAATGAAGAAATCATGGAAAAAACATCAAGGAATGAGCACACTATCGATCCGAAGTTTGTAAGAATCATCAAAATTTCAAGTCACATGATCGTGGCTTAAAAACACAATCCATGGCTGATATCAAATCGATCACCATGCAGAGCCCTACAAGAAAACAATCATCTTTAGGATGAATAGGCAATAGAGCAACCCCGGATCATCCATGAAAGATCATGCATGTTCTAGGGCAGTAGTAGGGACAGTTCTGGAATTTCCCCAATTGTTAGGAAGGGGCAAATCAGTCATTTTGCACCATATTTTTTTATTTTATTTAATTCAATTAAATCTTAATTTTCAGCAATTAAGTTTAATTTTAAACAATCCACCCATGTTTGGGCAAAACTCTATATATATCACATACTATCATTGTACATGGAACGAACTTTGCTTAACAAAATTTCCATCTTTTCTGATTGTTGAGTCACATCTTGAGAGAGAGAAGAAGGAGAGAGAAAATTTTAGGTTGGTACCCCTAGGCTTAAGGTAATTCTTTTTCTCTCTCTTCTCTTCTTCTCTCTCCTCTTCTCTTTCTTCTTCTTCGTTTGAGCTTTTCTCAGAGGCTATGCACAGCAGTGGTAGTGTCATGCATGCCTCTTTCTTTCTTTCCCCCTCATGTGGTTTCACAGGTCGTGCATGATAATGGCTGCGCCATGCGCGAGCTTCTTTCTCCCTCTCGCCATTCGTCTTTATCTCTCTACGAGGTTCACAGATGGGGCTGCTTATTGTTATCCACAGCTGTATCCTTGGCATCCTACGTAAGCACAGACGGTGACGCCTATTGCCTCCTGTAGGGTTCTCATCCTGTTGCGTGCCTATCGCAGATAACGATGCCTATTGCGACCTGCGAAGGATCACGACAATGTCTATCGCCCTTCGCTGGCTTCTCATGCGTCCCACGCCTATCGTCGTGTGCTTCACGAAAAGCTATCGTTGTGCACCTCACTAGAAGCTATCACCGCCCGCAAGGGATGTGTTGCCTTCTAGTATTGCCAACGGTGATGCCTATCGTTGTCCGCGGGCTTCTCTTACTTCCCGTGCCTAGCGTCGTGCGCTTCACAAAAAGCTATCTCTGTGCGCCTAATAAGAAGCTATCGCCGCCTGCAAGTGATGTGCTGCCTTCTTGTGTTGCCAAAGACGATGCCTATCGCCGTCCGCAGGCTTCTCTTACATCCCACACCTAGCATCGTGCGCTTCACGAGAAGTTGTCATCGTGCGCCTCACCAGAAGTTATCGCCGCCCGCAAGGGATGTGTTGCCTTCTCATGTTGCCAATGGCAATGCCTATTGCCACCCGCGGAGGGATGTGTTGTCTTCTCGTGTTGCCAACGACGATGCCTAACGTCCTCTAAAGTTCGCTGCCTGCCACTTTCGCCATAAGCAGTAGTGTCCATCGCCTTCCAAGGGTCGCGACATTGTTACTCCACGACTATGGGTGGCAATGCTTAACACCGTCGGGACCGTCCCTCTTCGCCATCTCACCCCTTCTCTTCTTCACTTTTCTAGTCATTCTCGCTTGACTGAAGGGTAGAGTCATTCTAGCACTGTCATAGCAGTCTGGTTGTCGAGTAGTATTGTCGTCGTGCTGGTCCTGAGTACCATGCCCATCTTGTTGCGACACCAGATTAGGATAGTCATGTCGGCCTTGATTTCGAGTAGTATTGTCATCATGCCGGTCTGAGTTACCGTGCCCGCCTTGCTACCACTCCGAGTCGGTCATTGTACTAGTCCAGCTATCATGCTAGTCTCGTCCCCTAGTCAAACCCTCTTCTCTTTCCTCTCTTTATTCAAACTCTCTTCTTCATCATCCTAACTTCTCATGAATGTGCATTGCCCTAAGATAAGGGTGGATCCTTCGCCCCACTTGTCTTGCAAGTTAACCATGATAGTGTTGTGCAGAAAACAAGGAGGTTTCAAGTCAAGGGAGGCGATTCTGAACCAGCTAAGCAGCTCAAGGGCTTTCCATCGTGATCTAAGAGGGCGTCCACGTGAGTCAATCCGAGTAAGTCACGGACCCAAGGAGGTTGGTTCCCACCTCAAGTTCAAAATTCCTCTCTCACCAGTTGGGCACCTACCAGAGAGCGGTCTCAGGTCTCGAGTCTTCCAAACCCGAGACATGTGTGACCCGATCACCTAGATCCAAGGAGGCGAGATCGAGGCACCTAACCAGCTTGACGACTCCACTGAGGACTTATTACCCCTTCGTCGGTTCCCTCTTGTATGATTAGCATCACTTTTTACTTTCTGTACTGCATTCATGGCATCTAGGTTATTCAACTCATTCATCTGAGTAAGGGATTTTCTCGTCTCCACACTCGTTACCATCCCTGGAAAGCGGGCTTCTCAAGCCTCGTTCCCTACACTCCTCTTGAGTCAGGACTCACAGCCCGCCTCCCAGGTTCTCTCCTGGATTGGTGTGAGAAGGGACTTGAAGATCCCTAACTCCCCACTTTCTAGCCCTGGTGGACCCTCCACCAAGGCACTTCGTATTGGTGGCACACATGCTAACACACACAGCACGCACCCTGCTACTGACAAGTCCCTTACCGGTCTTATTGCTAAGGTACGCCAAAAGGCTGCCCTGTACAGTTTAGTGAAAGGCAAGAAGGTTTCCATCTCTTCTGAGGGTCACCGCAAGGCCACTCGCCACACTTCTTCACGACCGAAAGCTCTATGCCTAGAGGCTCAACACATCGAGGGGGAGATCCTAGGGCCTTCACCTCTCGCAAACACCTGATGACTCATGGTCCAACCACTCGAGCCACACCTCGAGGCAACTTTCATGTTGCCTTGAGTTCACGTCCAAGGCTAGGCCTTCTTAGGCCAAACCCTGCACGGGTCATGCATCTACATCCCACAGCTTTGGGCAGTGCCAATTCTGCACCAACTCGAGCACATCAGGGTCGACCACAATTTCCTCCCTCTCAGCACACACAGCTCCACCCTGTGAGAGATGAGCTCCCACTCGGTTCCTCACAGACACGAGCCCGTAGGTCTCGGCCTTCTAAGGTCAAACCAGTAGACTGAGCCCAGGCTGACCCCCAAGCCACCCGGATGGCTAACTCTAAAGGTGCTACTAGCTTTACAGGTTCCTCCTCGATCCCGACTCAGGCGGAGTCATGAACCAGTTCCTTCTTCTGTCGCTCTTCATTCTCCAGGCAAGCACCTTGAGACCAGGTACTCAAAGGTTTTCCCTAAGAGTACCATCTTGAGTCAGCCACCTCAGGTCAGCCATGCACCCGGACCTCACAAAGGAATTCGGGGCAAAGACCTGATGGTAGATAGAAGCCTACAACCTCCAAGGAAGCAGCCCAAATTGCCCTCTATACTTGGACCTCACTCTCTTCCTCAGCTAATAGACATAGCCCTCACATGCTCAAGAAAGACAGGGTAGTTCGAATCCTAGGCTCAATTCTGGACTGAAGTCTGTTGCAGCCTCAAAATCAAGCAAAAGAGAGGCCTGTGGCTCCCGACTAGAAAGGCCCCCAAGGCAGTTTAGGCTATCACTCTTTATGACCTCCTGCCTCACAATCCCTTCTTCCCTCTTCGGATTCCAGAACCTGAGTGAGAAGTCCAATATTACTCGGTTGTCACCGTCGCAGTAAGATACCAAGCTGTCAAGAAACCACGGTCCAAAGACTGTCAAGAATCGGTCCTCACACGGTCAGCGTACAAGGCTCGAGTCGAGTCGGGGCATGCTGAGCCCCTACAGACCGACTTGCCACGTACGACTCTCCAACCCTAGCAGTCCACTACTCCACTTGTCTCTGACCCTCCAGAAGAAACGGTCAATGTCATCATGATTGATGAGCCAACTGATGCCCAAGAAGAGCGAATGAACATGTGCAAGGTGATGATGCAGTCCATTCTCGAAAGGATGGATCGCCTAGAGGCCTCTAGGTCCCCTCCTCCTCATCATGAGGCCAATTCCCCGTCTGGTGAAGACACAGCTCTCAAGCAAACTCCTGCACTGGCCTCCTAAGATAGCTCTGCTCCCCGTGCGGTTTTACAAGCCGATATAGGTGTCATGGTGACCCACAATCTTAAGAATAAAGTCTCAGGCATGCAAGAGGCACTGCTATTCCAAAATTCATACCCCTCGTACATCGACCAGATGTCGTTTCCACCAAACTATCAAAAAGGGAAGCTCCCTCTGTTCAATGGTACTATATCCCCGCACCAGCATACCGCTCACTTCCAAGATTCTTGTCGAGATGCCAACTAACGGGGGACTCCTCCTCCGTCAGTTCGTCGAGACTCTCGAAGGGCCAGCCTTCCACTGGTAAGCTCGGTTTCCACCAAACTCGGTACACACATGGCAGCAAATGGAGTAATTGTTTTACCAGTGTTTCTATGAAGTCTAGAGAAACGTTGAAACTATCAAGCTCCTCACCCTGACTCAAGACCTTGGTAAGCCAGTTGATAAGTTCAAAGCTCAATGGAGAGAGTTGGCAACCTATCATGCCACTCCCAAGTTTGAAAGAGAAGCCGTCCAGACCCGCATACAAAATATGCTACCCGAGATTGCCCTGCATGTTGAAGCTTCCAATCCACCCTCCATGTCGGAGCTCATCTCTAAAGCAGTTCGTATAGAAGGTCTGTCCAAACACTCTGGTGGATCTCGTCAGCAGCCCTCTAGCTCGGGAAACGATCGGGGCAACTAGCAAAAAGATGTGATTAGTGCGGCTGTCACCGTGACTGACACTAAGAAAGTCGTCCCTCAAACCTTGGACCACTCTAAGGCATAGACACCTCAGGCTGGAGGCAACCAGCGGCAGTCCTATAACAAGGTCCTACTCCTTAAAAATATAAATCAAAGTGATTACTAGATCCAGCACCAGAACAAGGTATACCCCTTTAAGAAGGAGTGGGTTCCTGCGCTTCTTTGATTACTCTGAGAGCAAAACATAATCCAGCTACCGGAGGTCCCAAAATAATACTCACAAATACATTGTCGAAGCCCTTATTAATCAGGGCCAAATAAAGCTCGAAGAGCTAAAGAAAGCAATCGGGGCACCTGAGGATTCCCACATAATGACAATCCAAGAAAATGACGAGGCAGCCGCTGTCCTCCGTGCACTATTCTCTGTAATGCTTGAAGAAGGTCTTATCACACTGAAGCCGACAAGGGAGCCCAAGTTCCTTCCTCTAGGAACTGATAACCTCTCATGTCCGTATCATCTGATATGAGGCCATGACCTGAGTAAATGCACTGGCTTCCACGAGCTACTGGCAAAGAAGATGCAGCAGCACAAAGACGTTAATGGTAACCTAGAAGGATGCCCTCAAGTCCCTGCTTCACCAGTGCAAGAAGACCTCCTGACACAAGCTCAGCAAAGTGAGCTAGACCCTCTTCGAGGCGATGCTCCAGCAGGGTCTCGTCACTCCCAAGCCTGCTAGACAACCTAAGCATTTTACCTAAGGTACAGAAAATCTCTGATGCCCATATCACCATGTATGGGGCCATGAGTTGGGGGAATGCTCTAGGTTCGAAGCTATAGTCTCGAAGAAGGTACAAAAAGGCCACATAGTTTGTGTCGCTCTCCTAGAACGCTTCCAATCCATCACTCCCATGTAAGAGGAAATCCCACTACAGGTCCCCTATGAGCATACACTGGACCCTTCAGAACCCTCGACTTCTCAGCCTTGGGAAGTCTACCATGGACGAAGTAGGCTCAAGTCCCTGAAGCGCGAGGCAGTCCACCAAACCAAGGCTACTCATTAGCTCGATAGGATGAACTAAACACCGCCCAAGGGATCCAAAAAAGCCCGAACAGCGAGGTCAGCTCGTCGAAGGAACCACAGTCCTCAGCCACCAAGCGAGGAAGAATTTCTTAGGCCCCTTACTCCATTGCTGACCTTATAAGACTGCATCTCATATGCAACTCGCCTTATCCCTTTGTCCAATCACATGGACGTCCCTGAGTCATCAACTACTCAGGACTCGTCCAATATGGGTGACGATGCTAAAAGCAACCCCCAACGGTCAGATTCGTGGCAAGACCTAAAATACCCCCTGCACACGTCCAATTCTGGCGACGACGTAAAAAGCTACCCAAAACATTCTAACTGTTTTCTCCTACTTCCTCTTCTATTTCTTTCACAAGTGCAGCTCGACAGTGCCTGGACTTCGACGATCTGAACAGAGAGCTCAAAGGCACTAACATCAACAGATCGCAGCAAAAACGCCTAAGAAAGATGCTGGCTCAGATGGCTGGATTCTTAATAGTTGTTGATGCCCTGGCAGCCCAAGCCAAGACCGAGCCATCTCCAAGCTCCTATTCCCACGAGGCCTGTCACATGATTCAAGTTCATGAAGCGTCACCCAGCTCGGGGCAAGTACTGAGTGACCTCAGTCACGACGCCATAGCATCCCCGTTCGAAGTTGACCCCTTCATTGCCTGGTCCGGCCAGGGACCGAAAATCGTCTGCCACGCTGGGACCCTCTTAGAAGCTGAAATGTCAGGATCATGGGTCTCTGCACTCGAGATTGATAAGAAGCATCCTAAATTCCCTGACGAAGAGTTGCAAGAAGGTCCAAAAAAGTGGGAAGAAGGTGGTCAGGCCACAGCTAACGAACTCGAGGAGATAAACTTAAGGGATGAGACCGACTCAAGGCCAACTTTTATCTCGACAAAAATGTCCTCAGAGGCGAGAGAAAGTTATATTTCCCTCCTCCAAGTAAACAGGGACGTCTTCGCCTGGCATTATCATGAGATGCCCGGTCTAAACCCTCAAATCACTATCCATGGTCTCAAAATTGATCCGTGCATTAAGCCCATAAAGCAGAAATCAAGAAGATTTAGACCCGACCTTGAGAAGCAGATCGATGATGAGGTGAACAAGCTCATGGAAGCTGGATTCATACATGAAGTCAAATACCCAAAATGGCTGGCAAATGTTGTCTTAGTCAAGACGAAAAATGGTCAAATTAGGGTATGTATTGACTTTCATGACTTGAACACCGCCTGTCCTAAGGATGACTTCCCCCTACCATTCATCGAGATGCTTGTTGATTCCCTGGCTCATTGCCAAATCTTCTCCTTCATGGATGGGTATTCTGGTTATAATCAAATCAGGATGGCACCAGAAGATGAAGAGGCCAAAGCATTCTTGACCCCAAAAGGTGTCTTTTGCTACACTGTGATGCCTTTCGGGTTAAAGAATGCCAATGCCACATATCAGCGAACCATGACAACCATCTTCAAGGACATGATGCACAAGGAGGTCAAGTTTTATGGGGATAACTTGGTGGTGAAGTCTAAAACGAATGATGCGCACATGAAGGACCTTGAAAAGGTGTTTGAGCGGCTACAGCATCACCAACTCAAGATGAACCCCTTAAAATGGTCTTTTGGCGTATGCTTACAAAAGTTCTTAGGGTTCATCATGAGGTATCATGCGCTGGAGATTGAGCCTGTCAAAATCAAGGTGATCCAGGATATGCCACCGCCTACAACCCTACGTGAGCTGTGGCCTCTCTAAGGGCAGCTAGCCTACATTTGAAGGTTCATCTCGAACCTCTCAGGACAATGCAGATCCTTTTCACACCTACTAAAGAAAGACACTCCCTTCATATGGGATGAGGCGTGCCATGCTGCACTCGATGATATCAAGCAGTACTTGTTGAATCCTTTGATTCTATCCATGTCAGTGTTAGGAAGGACTCTCATCCTATACGTGACCGCTCTTGATGAGTCACTCGGGGCACTCCTAGAACAAAACAATGATAAGGGAAAAGAAGCAACACTATATTATCTCAGCAGCAGGATGCAAGGTGCCAAGAAAAATTACCCTCCCACCGAAAAGTTGTGCCTAGCCTTGATCTTTGCGGTACAGAAGCTCCGTCATTACTTGCTCGGTCATGAAGTCAAGCTAATTTCAAGCGAACCTGGTCAAGTTCCTTATGACCTGGCCATAGCTGTCAGGACGCTTGGCTAAGTGGGAAGTATTGCTGATGGAGTTCAACATCACATATATACCATAGAAGGACGTCAAAGGTCAAGCCTTAGCAGACTTTCTTGTGGTTTACCCAGTTCCTTCGGCTCCCCTATCAAGTGATCTCTCGAATGAAGAAGTTTTTTATATAATACTAGCTCGGCATTGGGAGATGCATTTCGACGGAGCATTCGAGTCTGATAGAGGGGGTGCCAGAGTCATGTTCCTGACTCCTGATGGTGGAATGATTCCTCTATCCTTCTCGCTCACAAAGGCATTTTCTCATAATGAAGCTAAATATCAAGCCCTCATAATTGAATTGTAGATCTCCTAAGAGATAGAGCTAGACCTAGAGCAGCAGAACGTCTTCGGTGACTCTGAGCTTATCATCTGGCAGCTTAAGGGAATTTATGATGTAAGGAAGGATACTCTGAAGACTTATCATGATACGGCCAAATCTTATATGGCCCAGTTTGACGATTTTTCCCCAAGTCATATCCCTAGAAGGCTAAACTCGTAGGTCAATGCGCTCTCAAAGCTTGGGGACACCATTCAACTGTCTTCATCAAAGCCCACGCCTGTTTGAGTGACAGAATGGAGACATGTTGACTTGTGAACCGAAGTTGATGAAGATGATGAAAGAGATGTCTTCCCTGAATGCCCACCTTATCCATTCGGAGCACTCCTTGCAGTCAAGGATGTCATTAAGGTAAAGCAAGAAATGTCCTAAGGTAAAGAATCCAAGGTTGAGAAGCAGGAGCCTGAATTCTTTGACCCAATCTGTGTAAAAGTTGAATGAGTGGAAGACTGGAGGGAGCCTATCATGAACTTCATAAAGCATGGAAGGTTGTCCGAGATTTGGGTGGAACGCAACGATATACGACAGATGTTCACCAAGTACACCCTTCTCGATGGGGATATTCTCTTTCGTCGATCATTTGACGGTATTCTCCTCAGATGTGTCGATACACAAGAAGCAAATAAAGTACGAGAAGAAGTGCATTCAGGTATCTGCAGGATGGATCAGACCGGCCCTAAGCTCTATGAGAGCATATGCAGACTCGAGTATTATTGGCCTTCAATGGTGGTTGATGTCCAAAACTATGCTAGAAGATGTCAGGTGTGCCAAATGCACTCAAGCCTCATTCATCAACGCCTATAGCCTCTCCAGCCTACAGTGACATCATGGCCCTTTTCCCAGTGGCATACCATCGACCCTCCTTCTTCCTTGGGTCATGCCTTCATCCTAACAGCGACAGATTACATTTCCAAGTGGGCTGAAGCGGTCCCTCTCAAGCAGGTTCTACGGGCCACTGCGGTCAACATCGTGCGTCACTACATCATATACTGGTTCGGGGTTTCGGACCGAATAATCTCTGATAATGGCCCTCAATTCAGTAGCCATCACATTGATTTCCTAGTTAATTAATTCAGTTTTGAGTGGAAATACTCGATCAAGTAACACCATCAAGCCAATGGTTTAACTTAGGCGTTCAATAAAACCCTATGCGGGGTGCTCTGGAAGTCAGTTTCGAAGTCAAAGAAGAATTGCCATGAGAGGCTTCCTGAAGCTTTGTGGGCCTATCGCACCACCACTCGAAATGCCACAAACTCTACTCCTTATTCCCTGGTCAATGGAGGTGAGGCAGTTTTACCCCTCAAGGTTCAAATACCCTCACTCTGTGTCGCTATACATCAGGGACTGACTGATGATGAGAGGCTCAAGCTCCGTTATCAAGAGTAGGATGCTCTTGATGAAAAAAGGCTAGAGGCCCAGGAAAACCTTGAGCTCAATCAAGGGAGAATGAAGAAAGCCTTCGAAAAATTTGTTAAGATTCGCTCATTCGCTCATGGGGATCTAGTCTTAGCAGTCAAGAGACCAATTGTCATGCATGGATGCCACAAAGGACAGTTCGAACCTAAGTGAGAAGGTCCCTTCATAATCAAAAAGGACACACTAAACTAGGCCTATGTACTAGCAAACTTTGATGGAGAAGAGACAATGCCCCCTATCAATGGGTGATACACAAAGAAGTATTATCCCTGATGTGCTCTAAAAATGCAGTGCATGCAGTAAAAAGAAAGAAATAAAAAAGAAAATAGAAACTCAACTCAAAAGAAATTCATTTCTTTTATTGCAAAAACCCATTATCAGGGAGGTTACAGATAGATATAGCATCAACAGTTGCTCTTGCTTCAGAGAAAAAGAGAACGTTCATGTTGAAGCATTACTCTTGCTTTCAAGGAGGGCCAACCATTTCCGAGTCAGCTTCAATTCATCTAATGAAGTACAACTACTTTCCAGGAGAGGGAAGAAGTACTCCGATAGAGTCTATCAGACATACAAGTAGACTTTCCGGGCAAGGAGTTGGCCTATGATGGATTCCCTTCCTCCAAAACAACATGGACTCCACTGTTGTGTTGGACGACTTGGCGTCCAACTGACCACGGTGACCGAACCTTCTTATTTGCCATCACTCTTGGCCCCCATGAGACATCACCGTCAATGGTCATCGTCGTGCGCAACCCAACACCGCGCACAACCATCGTTGTGCGCAACTCAATGGCACGTTCTACCATCATCTCGGGCAGGCCAACACCACGCGCCGCCATTACCCCAAGTGGCATGCTACCGAGCATGACTGTCGCTGTGAGAAGCTTAACGTCATGTGAAGGCAGCACTACATGCAACTTAATGTCATGCATGTCCGTACCGTACTCTGGCTCCCACCGTCCCCAATTCCCAAGGGGCATTAACCCTCGTGCCTTTTTGGTTTCCCCAACTATCGCCTCTGGGTGACGATCAACCTTCTCACAACCTTTCGCGTCCCCCGCAATCCTTTGGGTTTCGCTGGAAACTCGCCTCCATCTGTAAGGAACCCCAGTCTGACCCTGTTCTTTATCCTATCGGAGTTTCATCTCCTCGCTGGAAACACTTCTCTATCCACCGGGAATCATCATTTGATCTTGTTCTTTCCCCTTATCGACGGTCAGGAATATCAGGAAACCACCAGAATTCCGGTAGAAGCTCCCCTATGAGCCTGGGGGTTTCCCTTCTCCCTTCTTTGCACTCGTCAAAACAAAAAAAAACAAAAAAATCACAGAGTTTCCAGCAGAGACAATGTACGTTCTCCTTCCCTGCCGCTGAACGCAAGACCGTCAAAGTACCCTGACCTCTCTGCAACCTGCCAGAAACCACAGAACTATCAAAAAATCACTGGAACTCCGGCAGAGTACCACTCCGACCCTCGCAATTTGACTAGCATCTCGATAAAAGCTCTAGAAAGCTCCATGTTCTCAACTCAAGAGGCCTTGACACTCTTTGAAAACTTTCGCAAAGCATGTTGCGAAGGTTCGCGACCTGCTCAAGTTCATTGAAAATTTCCTGAAGGCCTGTATACTACGAGTTTTGACCAGAAGCTATTGTCGAAAGTCTATGGAAGCTCTCGCTCTCTAAAACTCACGTCACTATTTTACCTTTCGATAAAACAATAACACGGGGTTTTACCCCCTTTGATACTCAGCAGTGCCGTGAAGTGCCCCTCACACGTTCGAAATGATGCCTCAATCTGCATCCTCAAACAGTGATAGGTCCAGGTCGGGGCATGTCAAGCCCGAGGCCCGAATACGAGTCGTTACCTCCTGTGCCTCATGAACCTACTGTTATTTGTTACTATCATTTTTCTTTAACGCCATGTGTCCCTGAGAGGCGCTTTTCGCGTGCTTCACCAGAGGTTATCGTCGTGCTCTCCACCAGAGGCTATCACCACACACTTCACTAGAGGCTATCGCCACGCACTTCACCAGAGGCTATCGTCGTACGCTTCATAAGAAGCTATCACCGCATACTTCACAAAGAGTTATCGTCGCACGCTTCACAAAGTGTTATCGTTGTGCACCTCACCAAGGCCTAATGTCATGCGCACGTCATATAGGCCTAATGTCACGTGCGTCATCCAAAACTTAGCGCCATGCGCATGTTATGGCACTCCCATTTGGACCACCATTCTGCATCCCCAGGGAGTTCATTCCCTGCACCACAGTCCTCACTCCTCAGGGAGTCGATTCTTCAATTACGACTCTATTCCCCATGGAGTCACATTCCCTTGTTCTCGCAACAGTCTAGGTGCACGACCCTAAACTGCATGGTCCAAACTATATGACGTTAAATTGTAGTGGAGGTCTAGTTTCACGACCTTAAACTTCACAGTCCTCATTGCATTACTCTAAACTGCATAACCATGGTCCAGTTGTATGACCTTAAACTGTAGCGCACGTCTTGGCCGCATGACGTTAAAGGGCTTAGCACCATGGTCCAAACTACATGACCTTAAACCGCAGCAGAGGTCTAGTTTCACAACCTTAAACTGCGTGGTCCTAGTTACAGGACTTTAAGCTGCATAGCCATGGTCCAAGCTACAAGACCTTAAAATTGTTACGCACATCCCTGTAGCAAGACTACGCGACGAATAGTTCATGCGCAGGACTTTAAACTATGAAATGGACACACCTCTTCACCTTGTGTTTCTTACCACCATCCCCAATGGGGTTACACCTGTATTCCAGACTGTTATTCCTGTGGAGCTACATACAAGCCACTGTCTCTCATCCCCAGTAGGACTCACATCCATATTGCAGCCCATTATCCCCAGGGAGTTAGGGTCATTCTTACCATTTCAGTCCCTATGAGGTTGCATCTGTGCTCCAGCCTATCAATCTCAGCAGAGTTACATACCATTGCTCATTTTCTCTGTGGAGTCATGCTTACCCCTTTAATCCCCTATGGGTCAGTCGCCCACAAAGTTATCTTATCCTCAGCAGTCAGGTTACTTTCCATGAGCCATGGAATCCATCTGTCACCTTGTGGAGCCATACTTGTCCCCTAATCCCTAGTGAATTCTGTTTCTCCATCTAAACCTCTTGTTGGTTTTAATCATTTTTATCCCCAGGGAGTCAGATCACTATCCACAGACCTATCCGCCATGGAGCTTCACCTACATGGTAACCCACACAATGGTCTGTGTTGCATGATCTTAAATTGCACAGCCATGGTCTAGGTGCATGACCTTAAACTGCATGGTCCAAATTGTAAGACCTTAAACTGTATGGTCCTAGTTGCATGACTTTAAAGTGCATAACCTGAATCCAAGCTATAAGAACCTAAACCATAGTGCACATCTTGGCCACATGACGATAAACTGTGTTACACAGGTCCTGGAAGCATGACCTTAAACTCTCCCCCACATACGCGCACATGCCCTTTACGTGCATTGTCACGCATAACTTCCCTAACCGACCAATTCATGTGCGCGCACCACTTTCATTGCTTCCCCAGTGAGTCCATTCACTTCATTATTACCATTCATTATTCCTCAGTGAGCTTCACACATGCTCACAAAATGGTGAACCATTCCATCATCCATACTCGCCATCAGTTAGTGGGTCACCACTTTTCACCCACCATTCATACACCATCCATCCTTCATAGGTAGCCTCGTGCCATCTCCCAAAAGTGAGTCAAATCACCACCATACTCACTCCATGGCCTCCACAGACTGACATTCCTCACCACCACAGTCCAGCTATATGACCTTAAATTGTAGTGCATGTCTTGGTCGCATGACGTTAAAAGGCTTCACACAGGTCCCGAAGGCATGACCCTAAACACGTCTTCACAAAAAAATAACAGGCTCGGTGTATACCTCGACAAGGGAACACCATGAGTAAAATGACGAACGGGCATGGTCACGAAATCATGAGTAAAAGAGTTTCGTGAAAATAAAACCCAGGCACAGTGAAAACCTCAAAAGGGCACCATGAGCAAAAACGGATGAAAAGCGTAGACATGGTCGCAAGGTCAAGGGTAAAAGAACCCAAACATAAAGGAGGTTGGTGAAAACTGTCTTTATAGTGCCACTTCCCCAGTCTAGGTGAAAACCTGTAAAGGGCGCTTGGACCAACAAAAAGCAAGTTGACGCAGCATCACAGTCTAGCCAGCACCCAATTGCCAAACAAGCGTATTTCTGGCTAATGAGGTCCACACAAAATCTTCAACTGCCAACATCCAATCAAAACACAAAATGGCTAACCCGGGAGTGAGAGCCTCATAAGATCTCCCACACTTAAACACTAAAAAAAAAACGAGTCCCTGAGGGTGCAAGCGATGAACAATAAATCCCTCAAAAACAAAAACGAGTCCCTGAGGGTTCGAGCAATGAACAATAAATCCCTCAAAATGCTAAAGACGCTCAACAAAGGCAAGAAACTGACAAAGCTAGGCCGCAACCTGCCAGAGATTTCAGGGTGATGCCTCGTCATGAGGCCACCTCACCAAAATCCCTCCCTAGCCGACAGGCCCAGACTTTCGGGACAGGTCAATAAAAAGCCCCTGACTGGACCCGACAAGATGGGACTCACAGAAGTACCCTGATTATCAAAAGCAAACTTGGTGTAGCAGCAAATAACGCAGACCAAAGGCTCATAGCACTTGGCTGCCAGATGGGCTTCATTCTGACCAATAAGGTTCGTACAAAATCCTCAGCTGTTAGAATCACAAATGGTCCCGTGAGGGTCAGGACCGCCACAATATCCCTCAAAGTCTCTTCTCCCCCTATAGTCTCCATGGATGGACCTGTACATTGCATCCAAATGTTTGAGCATCCTAGTTACAGCATTGCGTGGATCTCCTCGGTGTTCACATGGTCCTGTGGCTAGGAAGAAAAAAGAAATAAAGCTAGAGGAAATTTTTTCCCTTTCACTTCTCTTGAAGCACAACATTCAGTGGGGCATGCTATTTGAAGAAATTTTTCAGCACCGTGAGTCCCCGATGCGGAATAAAATAAAGAAGCTTGTCAATAAAGCCCGACAAATAGTGGAAATTTCAAAAATCTCACAATGACCTAAGAAATGGGCAAGATCATCATAAGGACACCAAAAGATCTCCTGTCAAGTTTCTTCATATTCTGACATGTCTAAGGTAGTGCAGACTGAGAAATGGTTTCGGCAGAATCAGCCTCTAGCACCCTGAAACGGACCCCTATAACTAAAACCCTACTTTTAGTGAGTCAGATAGTTGTGGGACCACCTCCATTATATTCGGTATGGTTGAAAACCCCCAAGGGTCAAATTTCAACTTACACAGACACTCTAGAAAAATATTATGGTAAAATACTGAAACAAGAGGAGCCGCACACTATTCTCGAGCGGCCACCCTGCAACCAAACTCTATTAAAGGGGCAGTCACGAATAGTGAATTACGATACTCATATCTCACTCGTTTGAGGTCGGATCATGCTCAAATTTTGTGAGCATGTTTGTCTTGTCAAGACGAGCTTTACGACATGTGGCACGCCCCGTGACGATGCCCGTGAGGGAAGAAAAGCTAGAGAGAAATGCTGATCCATGAAGAAAGTTGCAGGAAAATTAGCAGCGACATGCCTCGCTCGAGCGGCCAAAGCACAATGCACACAAGTCTGATCAACTTGAAACCAATTACATTGCGTGCGTAAGGCTCAGGGCTATCACTGGTCTGAACCCCGTGAATGATGAACGGTTGGATTTTATACATGAAGCCAATGAAGTGATTGCAAATTTTGGAGCCAGAATTCCCGATTCCGGCCAAACTCCAAAGTTGTAAAATCCTCGTCTGGACACAAAATCGAGTTGCATTTATTGCCACATGATCGTGATAGCATGCTCAGTGTGATCTAGTGAAGAAATCACTAAAAACATCAAGGAACGGGCATGTTATAGATCTGAAGTTTACAAGATTCATCTATATTTCAAGTCACATAATCGTGACTTAAAAACACGATCCACGGCTCGAAGTTGGTATCAAATCGATCGTCATACGGAGCCCTACAAGAAAACAATCATCTTTCGAACAAACGGGCCCGGATCATCTATGAATGATCATTCACGTTCTAGGGCAACAACGGGGATTGTTTTGAAATTTTTGCAATTGTTATGAAGGGGTAAATTAGTCATTTTGCACCCTATTTTCTTATTTTATTTAATTCAATTAAATCTTAATTTTCAGCAATTAGGTTTAATTGTGATCAATCCACCCATGTTTGGGCAAAATGCTATATATATCACGTACTATCATTGTACATGGATCGAACTTTGCTTAACAAAATTTCCATCTTTTCTCATTGTTGAGTCACGTCTTGAGAGAAAAGGAGAGAGAAACTTTTGGGTCGGTATCCTTAGGCTTAAGGTAAATCTTTTTCTCTCTCTTCTCTTTTTCTCTCTCTTCTTCCCTCTCTTCTTCTCTCTCCTCTTCTCTTTCTTCTTCAACTAAGCTTTTTTCAGAGGCTATGAGTGGCAGTGGTAGTGTCATGCATGCATCTTCCTTTCTTTCCCCCTCCCGTGGTTTTACCGAGCGTCCATGACGATAGCTGTGCCATGCACGAGCTTCTTTCTCCCCCTCGCCATTCGTCTTTGTCTCTCAGCGAGGTTCACAGATGACACTGCTTATCACCATCCGCAAGCATATCCTAGGCATCCCGCATAAGCACAAACGGTGATGCCTATTGACATCCATAGGGGTCTCACCATGTTGCATGCCTATCATAGAAGGTGATGCTTATCGCCACCCACAAAGGATCGCAGCAATGCCTATCACCGTCCACAGGCTTCTCTTGCGTCCCACGCCTATCGTTGTGCGCTTCACGAAAAGCTATCATTGTGCACCTCACCAGAAGCTATCGCTGCCCGCAAGGGTTATGCTGCCTTCTACTGTTACCAACGGTGATGCCTATTGTCGTTCGTAGGCTTCTCTTGCGTCCCATGCCTATCGACATGCGCTTCACGAAAAGCTATCGTCGTGCTCCTCACCAGAAGATATTGTCACCCATAAGGGATTTACTGCCTTCTCGTGTTGCCAACGGTGATGCCTATTGCCATCCACAGGCTTCTCTTATGTCCCACGTCTAGCGTCGTGCGCTTCACGAGAAGTTATCACTGTGCGCCTCACCAGAAGTTATCCTTGCCCTCAAGGGATGTGTTTACTTCTGCTGTTGCCAATGGTGATGTATATCGCCACCCGCGGAGGGATATGTTGCCTTCTCATGTTGCCAACGGTGATGCCTAACACTGTCTGAAGTTCGCTGCCTACCCCTTTCACCGTGAGCAGCAGTGTCTAGTGCCATCCAAGCGCTACACTGTTACTCGACGGCTGTGGATGGCGATACTTAATTCCGTCGGGACCCTCCCTCTTTGCCGTCTCACCCCTTCTCTTCTTCTCTTTTCTCATCATTTTCGCTTGACTGAAGGGTAGACTCAATCTAGCACTGTCATAGCAGTCTGATTGTCGAGTAGTATTGTCATCGTGCTGGTCCTGAGTACCATGCCCATCTTGTGGTGACACCAGATTAGGGTAGTCTTGTCGGCCTTAGTTTCGAGTACTATTGCCATCATGTCGATCTGAGTTACTGTGCCCATCTTGCTACCACTCCTAGTCGGTCATTGTACTGGTCCAGCTATCATGCTATTATCATCCCCTGGTCAAACCATCTTCTCCTTTCTCTCTTTATTCAAACTCTCTTCTTCATCACCCTAACTTCTCATGAATGTCCATTGCCCTAAGACAAGGGTGGGTCCTTCGTCCCACTCGTCTTGCAAGTTAACCATAATAGTGTTGTACAGAAAACAAGGAGGTTGCAGGTCAAGGGAGGCGATTCCATGCCAGCTAAGCAGTTGGGGGGCATGCCGTTGTGATCTAAGAGGGCGCTAGAGCAAGTCAGCCCGAGTAAGTCACGGACCTCACATTCAAAAATCCTCTCTCACTAGTTGGGCACCTGCCCTTGTTCTGTGAACAAGGTTCCCAAGAGAGCAGTCTCAAGTCCCAAGTCTTCCAAACCCGAGACACATGTCACTCGATCACCTAGATCCGGAGAGGTGAGATCGAGGCACCTAAACACTCTCCTTTCTGTTATCCTCTCTCTCTTGCCCTCCCCCCATTTTCCTTGCAATACACGAACCCACTACAGATCTGTGAAATCTCTTGCTCACCCTCTGCTTTCTTATCTTCTCTCTCTCTTTGTTATTCTATTCTTTATCTCTTTCTTATTCTTTCTCTCCCTCTTCACTCTCTTCTCTCATACTTGAATACTCAAACTACAGTCGTTTTGAGGAAACTTCCTCAGAGAGCTCATGTCACAACCCCACCCCCTGACCCCAGCTGTACTAGCTGGAGGGCAGCTGGGTGCGAATGCCACTCAAGTGGGAGTGCTCTCAACACGTTTTTATAAAATGGTAATCACAGCAAACCACGAAAGAAAGATAAAATCTCCAACATAACCACAAAAAAACTTGATAAACTAAAACTGAAACTTATATATATACAATCTCAGAGTATTACAAAATGTCCAAGGCACCAAAGGCCGAAAAACAGAAATACATATCTTCACAACAAAATGACTATATGGCCAACTGCCATCTAACACCTACAATCACAAGGAAGCTTTCTCGTCAAGCGCAAGCCTTCAATCCGCCAGTAATGACCATCACCCGTCCGTCCTCGACTGGCTGCTGTCAATCTATAGGGATAGGAGAAAACAGAATGAGCTATAAAGCACAGTAAGTATTTCAAAGCATCAAGCATTCCTACCCATACACTATTATTCCTAACCGTCCTCAAGTTTCATGCAGGTTTTATAATATAAAGTCACGTGTCACAATTGTATTAGTAATGCGTCGTGAGTAATTTCTTTTTAGGGATGAGAAATTATAATGCAACTATCACATGAATTAGCAATTTATCAAATCCCTTTCGTCTAGAGCATCATAACGAATTATCATAACTATAACTCAGTAAGTTAAATAAGTGTAAGCAACGTTAGCAAGAATTAACTAACTCACTCCCTAAATCGCATATTCTCGAAGTAGAAGTTCTATCGATCAGGCCAAGTCAATCCTATTATTTAGGACTTCTACCATCACTCAGGAGGGAAGACAATTACAAGTGAATGACCCACTTTGTAATTCCTTCACTCACACACACACACAGTCTCCAGCGCGCTTTGGGGCTTTCGATAGGCGATGACCTTACAAGAGCTACCCTTACGCTACCATGGCTAGGAGTGTTAGACCTTCTAAGTACCAAATCACTATGAATGGGGGAGAAACCACCCAAACATCATCTACCCCGACTCCCATCCTATCATTGGGCACGTCGAAAAGGTCACAAGTCAGGCAATGCAATACGCTCAAAGCGTACCGATAAATCTCATATCACCTCATGGTCATGCAATACGGTCAAAGCATGCCAAGAGATATCATTCACAGTATGGTCATGCAACAAGCTAAAAACATGTCAAGCAATCACATTCACAGTATGGTCCTACAATACGCTCAAAGCATGCCAATTATCACTTTTCACATGTCACATAGCTGACCACACAAGTCTTATCACATATCACATTCTTATCATATTACATTACTATCATATTATAATACACTACCAACGGATTTCTCATTGCGTAGTGCTTCATATCACATTCTCATCATATCACATTACTTTCATATTATAATACACTATCTGTTATGTAGTGCTTCATATCACATTTTTATCATATCACATTACTATTATATTATAATACACTACCAATGGGTGACCCATTGCATAGTTCTTTATATCACATCTATGGCATGTCTGATTACAACCATACACACTCAATATCTCACAAGCATTCACCATTTTATAAGCATTCACTATTTCATAAGCATGAACCATGCTCATTCAATAGTACATGAGCATTCATCATTTCATAAGAATTCAATAGTTCATAAGTATGTCTTATTACAACCATGCTCATTCATATCTCATAGGCATGTCTTATTACAATCATGCATATTCAATAATTTGTAAGCATTCACTATATCATAAGCATGTCTCATTGCAACCATGCATATTTCATAATTCGTAACATAAAAGAATTTTCAGTACGATAGCCTCTTATAGAATTTGGCCTAACTTCCAATCCATAGGGAATTTAATCATGGTTCCAAAGCCAATTTGAAAATAGATTTACTCATTCTTCATTTAAAAGAGGTTTGTCATCAATCAAAGACATATTGGTCAGTGAACAACTTTTCATAAAACATATGACAGTTCTGGAAACTTCACTGCAACCACAATAGATACATCTTTATACTAAAAAGAAGAGTAACTCCTAAATCATAGAGAATTTCATCATAGTTCCAAAACAATGTTTGAATCAAACAAACCAATATTCCATTTAAAAGTGATTCAAGATCATTTAGATACCATTTGTTTAGTAAACAGTCCATTGCAAAAACATGTACAGTTTTTGGAAATTTACTGCAACCACCACAATAACACCTTCATACAAAAAGGGGCATATTTTCCAAACCATAGGGAATTTCAACATGGTACCAACACTAAATTTGAATTATACATATCTATATTTCATTTAAAGGTAGTTTGAACTCATTTAGACACCATTTGGTCAGTAAACAGCTCAGTACAAAGCATGCAACAGTTCTGAAAATTCAGTGCAACTCATAAGTGATATCTTCATACATACAGAGGCATAATCCCCAAACCTTAAAGAATTTCAACATGGTTCCAAAGCTATATTTGAAGTAGACACATCCATATTCTATTTAAAAGTTGTTTGAAGCTATTTGGACACCATTTGGTCAGTAAACAGTTAAAACATATTAAGCAATAGTTCTAGAAATTCACTGCAATTTATAACAGTGACATATGTAAGCAACAGGGGCATATTTCTCAAACCATAAGGAATTTATCCATGGTTCCAAACTAAAATTTAAATTATATACACGTATATTTTATCTAAAAGTAGTTTAAAGTCATTTGGACACCATTTGGTTAGTGAACACTTCATTACAAAAACGTATAGGGTTCCTGGAATTTCACAGCAAGGTTTTGGCATACATTATAGAATGATTAAGAACGTCCAAATCAGAATGGGTATTAACACAAAATATGTTTCATCTTAAATTAGATACATAGGGGTACTTTTCCACAATTTTTCATAGCCAACAGGAGTATTTTCAGTACTCAATTATCATGCTAATGAGAACCATATTCCTAAAAAAACAGGGCACAAACAAGCATAAATTTACTTGCAAGCAGCCACATCCCCATCAAAACATACTTATGTTATTCTTATACTTCATGCAAAACAATCAAACTCATTCATAGAAGCTTGAATGCTAGATCCACCTGCCTTGAACCAAAAGAATTCCAAGTTTCCTCCACATAGGTTTCTCTTCAAAAATACCAAGTTTCAAGGGATGGTTTCAAACTTAGGGTCTTAAGACAACGTGGGTGAGAGGGAAGGGAGGAGAGAGGGTAAAAAATACCATGGAGGTTGTGAAGGGGTGAATAAATAAGAAAAGAAAGGGGCAATATGCAAACAACAAATGGCATCAAGAGGCATCCACATGGAACACAAGTGCCAAGTGGCACCCTCATGGACACAAGTGGCAAGTGGCATCCTCATGGCACACAAGTGGCACCAAGCAATCATGGGAGACTCTCTATGCTCGGCGACATGAACTCTCTTGTGCGCCCAGCGGCATAAACACGCTCGGCGGTATCTGTTGCGCATGGTGTGTAAGGGCCAACTCTCCCAACCCAGTATCATCGCATGAGAAGAGAGATATAATGTCGAGCAAGAAGGCGTGAGAATTATCTCCACGCATGAAAGGCATATGGAGTATTGTCGCGAGCATATCACCTGCGGGTGTATTATCGCCTAAGGGGTTGCCGCACATAGGAGCTTAACGCCATCAGTAACGAAGGGGCAGAAAAGGGAGGAAAGCACAGCGCCGGCTGGGTGACTGAAAGTACAGTGTTGGCTGGGTGTTTGAAAGCACAGTGTTGGCTGGGTGTTTGAAAGCACAGCGTCAGCTAGGTGTTTGAAAGGGCAGCACTGGCTGGGTGTTTGAATTTGCAGCACCGGCTGGGTGTTTGAAAGCGCAGCGCCGGCTGGGTCTTTAAAAGTGCAGCGCTGGCTGAGTAAGAAGAAGACGCAGCGCCGACTGGGTGTTTCAAAGTGCACCGCCAGCTGGGTGTTTGACAGTGCAGCACCGGCTGAGTAAGAGGAAGACGCAGCGCTAGCTGTGTGAGAAAAGCCATCGCCGTCTGTGAATGCAAGGCCTAGCACTGGCTATGACCCAGCGCCATCTAAAAAAGAGGAGCAAGAAAGAGCAACGTCGGGAGAGTCTTGCTCAAATGTATAGCCTCCGTACGTGTTAGCGTCACTTCCTATGTATCAGATCCATGAGTGATGGCATCAGCCATAGTGCTTTCCAACAACCCCCTCCTTTTTAATCATTTTTCCTCCCCTGTGTAACACCGTCTTCCCCATTTTCTCAACTTTGGAGTTCACTGTCTCCCCTTGAAGACAACCAACGGGTGAAGGTGTGGGAAAGCCAAAGAAAGTTGTTGAAGGAGATTGAAGACACCGTGAGAGTCAATGTAAGTGGGTTTAGTTTTTAGGCATCCATGACTGTTGTAAAAATATTGAAATGGATTAGATGATATAAAGGAAAACGTGAAGTATGAATGGGTTAACATGAGGTTGAAAACTTTAGAGTTATGCTTCTAAATGCCATGACTACTTTAATCATGCATAGATGGTTTCATTATTCATGAAGACTTATGAAATTGCTCATTGTGAGGCTTACTAACATGAACAAGGTTCTACGCCCAAAGTGTATCATGGCCATGAAATATTAAGTGCTCTTTAAAAGCATATTAACTTGAGAATATCAATTTCCAGAACTGTGAATTTTTTTGCAACTATATGTTCGATAATCAAATGGCATCCAAATGGGACCCAATCAGTCTCAAATGAAAAGTATGTATGTCTCCTTGAATATTTCTTTTTATGGTGTGATGAGATCTCGTACGTATTAGGAGATATAGCTTAAGATACAGAGACATGTTCGCACAGTCGCATTAAATTCCAGCGACTGTGACCCTCGTTAGGCCACGCTTTTGGCCTAGCTAACGGTGTCTAAAAACCTTGAAATTATTTCCATTGGAAAGGTCTGTAAATGTACTCAAATTTGTATGTTTTGAAGTTTTTGAAATACCCCATGGATTTTGAATTATGACCCAAAATGTGCGAGTATGTCGCTATGCACTACTGCAGAGGAGATTTCTAGCAACTAATACTCACCTTGTACTAAACTATTGCCCATCAAATGGCACCCAAATTCCTCCAAATCACTGCTTTTGTAAAGAACTATGCATTAGCTCAAAGTTTCATGTTTGAGGTGTCCTGAAACTCCCCCTAAGTTGGGAGCTATGCCCTCGTTAAAAGAGGCGTGTCTCTGTTACTTGTCATTGCATCATTGTATGACCATGTGACGCTAAGTTATCTTGATATATGATAAATGTGAATGCCATTTGATAAATTCCATGAGAATACCATAAAGATATGTGAATGATGCAGTGTAAACTACACTTTGTGAGAAAGAGGGGCCACGAGTGCGATAGTGATGAAATGAATTCATGATGAATGCCAAATGCTACTAAGAGGGCTTATGTGTAAATGCCATGTGAAAGCTTATGAAACGCATGTATTTTGCTTAATGCTATGATGTTATGATGAAATATGATTCATCTGTATGAGGCATTGATTTATGAAAATGTGATAAATCCATTATGAGGCAGTGAATTAGCTACTACGTGGTGGGACACCCACTGGTAGTGGATATTATTATGACACTATAATGAATTGGTCACTACAGGGTGGGACACTCACCGGTAGTTGATATTGTTGTGATATTGTGATTAATGGCCAATGCTTATGTTGATATTGACCACTACGTTGTGGGACACGCACCGGTAGTAGATACTGTTATGATATTACCTGCTACATGATGGGATACTCATCGATAGTAAGGAAAGAGATGTCAGCATATCCCCTAACCTGCATAATGATAGGAACGGCTTAAAGGAGAGGATAGCCCTAGATTTATGAAATGAAATGATTGATGCCTTGCAAGATAAGGTCCTATTAAACCCTAATGCACGCTAGGGACTGTGTATGTGTTGAGGGTATTATGAAGTGGATTAACCCACTTGTATCCTCCCTCCTATACGATGGTAGAGGTCTTAATCAATGGGATTGGCTTAGCCTGATGGATAGGGCCTCTACTGCAGGAGTAGATGATTTAGGGAGTAAGTGGATAAGAATTGATTTTCTGTATAAGGAATGTTTAGTATTATAATGATTGGATGATTAATGATTTCACTGGTCAAATGCTTATGATGACACCAATTCAAAGGTAATTGTTGTTTGAATGAAATGTTCATATTTGCTGCCTTGACCTCATATGCATTTATGTTAAACTATGACTTTATATTGATGATCTGTACTGTTTTCATACATGAATAGAACCACCATAGATGCATGACACTAGACCTGCTTACTGGGCTATATAGCTCATCCCATTATTTCTCCTCTCCTTGTAGATTGATAGCGACAGGTGCAAGGCTGGAAGTTCGTGTTTGGCGGCTGGAAGACAAAGCTAGTGTTCTTGAAGAAGGTGCTTAGACCTTGTTTATGTCTAGGCTGTTTGGCCATGGTTTTGTATTTTTATTGGTGAATATGTGTAATATTGGCCTAGATGCCGCAAACTTAATATAATATTTTGGAAGATTTTATATTATAAATTTTGGTGTGTGGAGTTTTTCTTTACTCTTCTGCTAGTTAAGCTTGTCGCTTTTATTCTCTTCCATGGTTTGCTCAATTTTCGAATATAAAGGTGCTGAGTCCATTCCTACCTGAGTGACAAATGCTACATTGAATCACAAACTCGCGCTCGATTGCCCGTCGCCGCGTAACGTACAGTGGTCGGGGGAGGGTTCGCGACACGGCGGCATGAACATGCTCGGCAGCATGAACGTGCTCGGCGATGTCTGCTGCTTCCTATTGCATACGACGGTGTGATAGCTCTCGACGGTGTATGTTGCTTCCTGTTGCGCACGGCGGCATGAACGTGCTCAGCGGCATTCTTCTCTATTGTCTCTCACTACTGCGCACCACTCTCACTCTCACTACAGCGCGCCACTCTCACTCTCACTGCCACGCACGGTGGCACACACTCTGTCGCGCATGGCGGCACTCACACTTTCGCGCATGGTGGCACACACCGCCACGCACAACGGCACCTAAACTGCTGCGTACGACGGTTTAACTCTCCCTGCCGATGACCCGCCGATGCACTACAGCATGCCTGAAAATCTTGGTCCTTACAGTTCAACTCTCGGATCACCCTATTACCATGCTTCGAAGGGTTTAGGTTGTGAGAGATTCCCCTCTCTTCTTCATCTCTTTCTTCTCTTCATTTTATCTTCTCTTCTCCCTGTTGGTTCCTTGTTAGGAGGCTCTTTGGGTTAGTGACTTTTCGATGAGCTAAAGCTATGACTTCACTTCCTTTAAAATCCTCCAGATACTTAAGGTTTTGAGCCTAAGTATATTCCTTTTCCTTTGGAAATACCTGTTAAGAGAGGTTATCCCAGAAGGTTACCCAATTCTTGAGTCATTCTCTCTTCTCTTCGATCTCTTCTTCTTCTTCACTCTAGTCTTTGAACTAAACCCCCCACCAATTCACATATGAAGAAATTCAAAGTCACGAGAGTGAAACTGAATCATAAAGAAGATGGACCATAACAATGCAGATATACTCTCTTTTTGTTATTTAGGGATAATACTCTTTTTTTTCTTTTTTTTTTGCATTTTCTTTTTTTTACCAAATACAACATTGTCAACAATAGAGAGTATTAGATTTTGTCTATTTGCAAGCATAACCATTCATCACTCGCTATTTTGTGTTTGGTTTTCCATGTCTTTGTGTCTTGACTTTATTGTATAGAAGCTTTTCTTAACATTGGTATCATTTATTTTTTTAAAATACGAGCATTACCTATGTACAACATAATTGCTTGATAGTTATAATGGCAATGTTCTTTCAAAGACGATGATATTAATTAGATAAACATGTTATATACATTACATTGATTTATGTTATATGTTGTGTTTCTTTGCATTTATTCACTTATATTTAGGAAGAATTAGTTTTTCCAGACGCTAAATCATGAACTATGAGGATGCATAGGTGGAAATATGAACTAAATGAATTAAATTTTGGAATGGAGGACCATCTCCTTCATTGCTCAAAATATCTATTAATCTATCTTATGAATAATCTTTTACAATCATTGTATTCAAAGGAGAACTTCCCTTTCAGTTGCACAATAAAACACATGCAACGCAAGTGCCTGCGCTAGTAATAATAATAATTGAGAGCAACGACCCACTGCACCATGCAAAGACATGTTGAATATGTGAATCCAAGTTTCCTAGTTTTTTAAAAAAGTACGTAATAATTTTTTTGATATATTGGTGTTTCCTATTTTCATGGGAACAACATATTAACTCATTATCTTTGGGAACTCTACGTGATGTGCTTTAAGGTAAATAAGATTTCTTATTTGAGGGAACTTGATATCTTAACTCATTATCTTTGGGAACTCTACGTGATGTGCTTTAAGGTAAATAAGATTTCTTATTTGAGGGAACTTGATATCTTGCAACTATATAGGATGAGGAAGATTTCCTTTGTTAAAGGAGTGGTGCGTACTTCTTGAAGGAAGTCCCTATTACATAGGAAACTATATCCCTCTTGTGTAAGAAACCCAATCCAATTAGGAATGGGAAATCTAATTAAACTAGAGATTGGTTAGATTAGGACTCATGTAGGTCTCTAGGTATTCCTCTTTATAAAAGAGATTTTTGTAGAGAGAGATTAATATACATGAAAAAAGTATGCAAGAGAGAATGGTTAGTTCTTTAGTCTTTGGGTGGGTATTCTAGTGGGAGAAAGACCATGTTTTAGGGCTTAAGAGAGAGTTCTTGTAATCCCTTGCATTCTTTATGCTTGCATGATGTTTTTTTTATTAGTGGAAGAGACCTTTACTGCCCTGTGAACATAGGCAACTTGTCGAACCACTTAAATTTTTGTGTTTCTGTTCTTTTATTTTTCTGCACAATTTTTTTTCCCTTGGTTATTTAAGATCCTTGTTGGGCATAAGGTTTGTGGCAGATCGCATATCTTTGAAGATGGTTGGAGAAAGTTCAACCAGATATGAAATTCCAAAATTTAACTATTCAGATTTGGTAAATTAAAGATGCATGCAGTGCCGGTGAAAGGTAGTTATATAGTGGCTTTAAAAGGTAGAGAAAATAAACTGGAAAAGATGGATGATGACGAATTTGATGAGAATAATGAATTGGCCAAGGGAGGATAGTTTTTTTGGCGCTTGATGAGTCTGTTTTATTCAATGTCTCCTTAGAAACTTTAGCAAAAGATTATGGGACAGGATGAAAAATACTTATGAAGGCAAGTCTTTTCCTAATAAAAAATTTCTTAGTTGAAAACTTTACGATCCCAAGATGAGTAATGGTGCATCTTTGCAAGGGCACTTAAATGAGTTTAATACCTTGATTAGCAAGTTGATGTCACTGGATGTAAAAATTGATGAAGAAGACAAAGCAATTATTTTACTTTGTTCTATGCCGGAATCATGGGATTGATTAATCATGAATCTCAGTCGTGCAAAATCTCTTGAATTTGATTTCGTTGTTTCAACACTTCTGACATAGGAGTATAGACAAAAGTCTGGTCTGGATTCCTCTAGGAATGTGTTTGTAGCATGGGGAAGATCAATGAGGAGAACTACGGGTAGAGATTAGTCAAGATCCAAATCAAGATGACATAAGAAAGTAAAGCGTTGGAGCTGTGAAAAATTAGACCATGTGAGGAAAGATTGTAAGGCATAAAAGGGCAACTAGAAGCCCCTAAATCTTGTTCTAATGAGAAGCCTAGTTCAAGTGGTTCTCAAGGAAATCAAGCATAATAAATTGAGTGTTTCTAACAATGGAGAAGTTTTTTCTGTGGATAGGGAGGCAGTTTTACAGTATTGGCTACTTGATTCAGATGCATCCTTTCACATGACTCAACATAGTGATTGGTTCTATAGGTACTAACTATGTGATGGAGGTATTGTTTACATGGGAAATAATGACTCATGTAAAATAGTGAGAGTTGGAGATGTAAAAATCAAGATGTACAATGGAGGAATATGCACCATCTCGAGTGTCAGACATGTTTCGGATCTCAAAAGAAGTCTCTTGTCTTTGGAAAAATTTGATAGGCAAAGTTTCAAGTTCATAGGTGAAAAGGGATGTCTGAAAATTTTAAAAAGGATCTCTAATGGTTGCGAAAGGAGAGTTAGCAGAAAATTTCTATAAACTTGTTGATGAAACAATTTTGAGAGATGTAGATATTGCAAAGGTGGACTCTGTCATGACATGGCATACACGTTTGGGTCATATGAGTGCGTGTGGACTCAAGGTACTTCTCGATAAAACTCTCCCTAGTTTAAAATATCTTAATTTAGATTTTTGTGAGTCATGCTTATTTGGAAAGCATAACAAATTGTGCTTTGCTTTATCCACCGCTAGAATTAATGATTTTTTGGAATTGATTCATTCGGACGCATAGGAATAACCTTTTGTTTCTATGGGGGGTGCTGCATATTTTGTTACTTTTGTCGATGATTTTTCAAGAAAAGTATGGTTTATATACTGAAAAAGAAATCAGATGCCTTCAGTTGTTTCCAAAAATTAAGGACTTAGTAGAAAATCAGAAAGGTAAGAGCATCAAATTTCTAAGAACTAATAATGCGGGCAAATTTTGTTCTGGTGAATTTAATAATTTTTGTAGTGAGCATGGTTTTGTTAGGTAGTTGACAGTTTCTGGAACACCTTAGTAAAATAGTATTACTGAGAGGATGAATCGTACCATTATGGAACGTGTCAGGTGTATATTGAGTACTATCAGGTTAGAGCAAAGTTTTTGGGCATAAGCAGTTCGTATAATTTGTTCCCTAATCAATAGACCTCTTAGTTTTGCTATTAACTACAAGACACCAGTTAAACCTATTGATTATTCTTTCTTTCATGTTTTTAGTTGTGAAGCATATTCTTTGATTCCAAAGAGAAAATAACTAAGTTGTATGAAAAATCCAAGAAATATATTTTTCTTAGCTATACTGATGGTACAAAAGGGTACAGATTGTCGGATCCTACTGACTACAAGGTTATAGTTAGTCAAGGAAAAAGAAAGATGAGCTAGATACAAAACTTATTGAGGTGGAATACACTCAAAAGAACCAGCGAGATGGTAGTCATAACCAAAAACCTAAAATTGTCCAAGAGCTTGAAGAATATTTAAGTGATCTTGAATTAAGAAGATTTGATATACCTAAAAAGACTCATGTGAGGCTTAACAACTATGTCTTGTCCTATGCTTTCCTAACATAAGAGGGTGAGTCAATTTCTTTTCGTGAGGTTGTTAGATCGATGAAGCAGGTCAATGGAGATCATTTATGGAAGAAGAGATTGAGGCCCTACAAAAAAATAAAACATAGGACCTCGTCAAACTACCAGAGAAGCGAAATGCAATTAGTTGCAGGTAGGTCTTCAAGAAGAAGAAATGTCCTAATGATACTGTTGAAAGGTATGTTTGAAGACATTTTTCAGCACCATGAGTCCCCGATGCGGAATAAAGGAGAGAAGCCGGTCAATAAAGCTTGACAAATAATGGAAATTTCGACAGTCTTAGAATGGCCTCATAACATGTCAAAATCTTCATAAGGAATTCTAAAAGCCTCCTGTCATGTTTCGTCGCATTCCGACATCTCTAAGGCAGTTCAAACTGAGAAACGGTTTCGATAAAATTAGCCTCTGACACCCTGAAACGGACCCCTATAACTGAAACCCTACTCTCGGGGCATCAAACGACGATGGGACCACAACCATTGGATCTGACGCAGTTGAAGGGGTCAAATTACAGCTTAAACGGACACTCCAACAAGAAGTTATAGGTAAAAGACTGACACAGGAGGAGCCACACACTATTCTCGTGTGGCCAACCTGCAATTAAACTCCATTAAAGCACAGTCACGAATAATGAACTTGCGACATCCATATCTCCCTAGTCCGAGAATGGATTGTGCTCAAACTTGTTGGAGCATGTTCGTATCGTCGAATCGAGCGTTTTGATAAATGGTACGTCCCATGACGATGTCAGAGCAAGGAGAAAAGCTAGAGAGAAGTTCATGATTTGAAGAAACAAGTTGCAGAAAATTAGCAAGACCTCCACTCACTTGAGCGGCTATATCACAGTGCTCGCATGCCCGATCGACGCCAGAACAGTTGCATCGCATGCGTAAGGTCTGTGGCTATCGCTGGTCCAAACCCTACACGTGATGAATGAACAGATTTCGTATAAGACTCAACTGAAGCCACTGCAAATTTCGACAATCGAAATTCTAAATTTCGGTCAAAAGTTCAAGATTTTCAAATCTTCATTCGAGCACCAAATCTCCGTTCATTAGAATGTGATTGTGGTGACATGCTCACTGCAATTCATCGAAGAAATCAAAGAAAATATCAAGATGAAGATGTACTATCAATCAAAAGTTTTTAAGATCTATTCAAATTTCAAGTTACGTGATCATGCTTTTAAAGTGTGATTCGTGGCCTAAAATTATTATCAAAATGATTGTAGCATCGACCCCTGGGGGATGGGAATTATCTTTTGCTCATTCAGATGCCGGATTGTCAATGGATCATCCGAGAAGAATCAAGAACGTCCTTAGTTCTCAACAGGGACTGTTTTGGAATTTTTTCAATTGTTAGATAAGGTAGATCAGTCATTTTGTACCATATTTTCTTATTTTTCTTAATTTTAATAAATTTTAATTATCCCCAATTAGGGTTAGTTTTGGATGATCCTCCCACATTTTAACCCTAGTCTATAAATAGATGCTACCTCTCGTTATAAATAGATCTCTCTTTTAGACTCACAGGGACTCTTTTTATTAATAAAAATTCCTTTTTCAAGAGCACGAGTTGGGTCACGTTTCTTCTTTGGAGAGAGAGAGAGAGAGAAAGAGAGAGGAGAGAGAAATTTTAGAGCAGTACCCCTTCTACCTTCAAGGTATTTTCTCTCTCTTCCCTTCTTCTCTCACTGGTTTTCTTTTCTCTCTTCTTTTCTCTCTTCTTCTCTTTCTTCTTTGTCTTCTCTATTGAGTCTTTGTCATAGGCCATGCACAACAGTGGCAGTGTTGTGCGTGCCTCTTTCTCTCTTCCTCCTATTGTGACTTCGCAAGTCGTGCATGGAGATGGCAGCACCGTGCGCAGCTTCTTTCTGCCTCTCCTAGTTCATCTCTTTACCTCAACATGATTCGCGCATGGCATTAGTCATCATTGTGCGTAACTCCATCTGAAGGAGCACACGATGAGCCAAGTTGTGTTCAAGTAGAGGGTCGGGCTCCTGTTTCGGTTCTAGGATTGGTGTCACGCACAGCGATGTGCATCGCCGACCACGAGCCATCTTTCTTTCTTCTCATGGGTCGCAGACGTCGCTGCTCATCGTCGTCTGAAGACGTGTCTTCAACATCCTGCACAAGCGTAGACGGTGATAGTCATCGTTATCTATGAACATGTTTTTAGTGTCCCACACCTTTCACAGACAAAGATGCCTACCGCCGCCCGCGAAGGGTCACGGCGATGTCTATCGCCGCCCGCAGGATTCTCTTACACCCTATGCCTATCGCAGACAGCGATGCCTATCACTGCCCGTGAAGGGCCGCGGTGATGCCTATTACCGTCCGCAGGCTTCTTTCGTGCGCTCTGTACCTATCGCTGTCCGCAGACTTCTTTCGTGCACTCTGTACCTATCACCACCAGCAAAGGGTCTTGCTACCTTCTTGTGTTGCCAACGGCGATGGCTAACGCCGTCTACGGTTCACTGCTCGCCCTTTCACCATGAGTAGCAGTGTCTAGCACCGTCTAGGGCCACGACACTATCATTCCACGGCTGTGGACAGTGACGCCTAACGCCACCGGGACTTGCCTTCTCCTCCATTCGCGTCTCCTCTCTGCTCTCTTTACTTCTCTTCTTGCTTGATTGAAGGATAAACTCGGTCTAGCACTACCATAGTGGTCTAGATATCAAGTGTTATTGTCGTCGTGCTGGTCCAGAGTACCATGCCCGTCTTGCTGTCACACCAGATTAGGGCAGTCATATCAACCCTGGTTTTGAGTAGTATTGTCGTTACGTCGGTCCGAGTTACCAGGCCCGTCTTACTACCACTCCGAGTCGGTCACTATACTGGTCCAACTATCAGGCTAGGCTCGTTTCCTTGCCAAGTCCTCTTCTCTTTTCTCCCCTTATTCAAATCCTCTTCTTCATCACCCTAACTTCTCACCTTCTCTGCCATCTGAATGTGCACATCTGTGCATGTTTGCCCCATGACAAGGGTGGGTTCCTCGACCCACTTGTCTTGCAAATTAGCCATGTTAATGCTTTGCAGAAAATAAGGAGATTGCAGATCAAGGGAGGCGATTCAGAATCAGCTGAAGCAACTGCGGGTTTTCCGTCGTTATCTAAGAGGGCGCCCACGAGAGTCAGCCCGAGTAAGTCATGGACCCAGGTGAGGTTGGTTCCCACCTCACGTTTAAAATTTCCCTCTCACCAGTTGGGCACCTGCCCTTGTTTTGTGAATAAGGTTCCCGAGAGAGCGGTCTTAGCTCCCAGGTCTTTCAAATCTGAGACACGTGTTACCCGATCACCTAGATACGGGGGGTGAGATCGAGGCATCCGACCAGTTTGGGACTCCCCTGAGGAATTGCTACCCCTTTATCGGTTCGCTCGTGCTTGATCAGCATCACCTTTTATTTTCTGCACTGCATTCCATGGCATCTGGTTTATTCAACCCGTTCATTTGAGTTGGGGATTTTCTCATCCCCGCACTCATGACCATCCCGAGGAAGCGACCTTCTCAAGCCTTGTTCCCTACACTCCTTTTGAGTCAAGACTCACAGTTCGACTTTCAGGTTCTTTCTTGGATTGGTGTGAGAAGGGACTTGAAGGTTCCTAACTCCTCACTTTCTAGTCCTGGTGAACCCTCCGCCAAGGCCCTTCTCATGGGTAGCACATTTGCTACCACCCACAACACGCACCTTGCTACTGACAAGTCCCTTGCCAGTCACATTGCTAACGTACGCCAAAATGCTTTCCTGTCTGCTTTCACGAAAGGCAAGCAAGTTTTCATCGCTCCTGAGGGTCGCCGCAAGGCCACCCCCCATACGCCTTTACCATCCCGAACCTCTATGCTTAGAGGCTCGACACATCGAGGAGGAGATCTCAGGGCCTCCACCTCTCGCACACACCAAAAGGCTCATGGTCCGTCGACTTGAGCCACACCTCGGGGCAACTTTCATGCTGCCTGGAGCGTGTGTCCAAGGTTAAGCCTTCTCAGGCCAAACCTTTCACACGCCATGCATTTGCATCGCACAGCTCGGGGCAGCACCAGTTCTCCACCAACTCGAGCACACAGGGGTCGACCACTTCATCCTACCTCTCAGCACACACGGGTTCACCTTGTGAGAGATAAGCTCCTACCTAGTCCCTCACAGACATGAGCTCATAAGTCTCGGCCTCCTAAGGTCGAACTAGTTGACCGAGCTTGGGTTGACCCCCAAGTCATCTGGAAGGCTACTTTCAAAGGTGCACACACGCCAGCTTCACAGGTTCCTCCCCGATCCCGACTTAAGAGGATTCATGAGCTAGTTCCTTCTTTTGTCTCCCTTCCTTTGCCAGGCAAACACCTCGAGAGTTGGTACTCAAAGGTTTTCCCTAAGAGTACCATCTTTAGTGGCTCAGGTCAGCCATGCACTCAGACCTCACAAGGGAATTCGGGGCAAAGGCGTGATGGCAGATAGAAGCCTACAGCCTCCAAGGCAGCAACCCAGATTGCCCTCTATCCTTGAACCTCACTCTCTGTTCCAGCTGATGGACACAGCCCTCGCATGCTCAAGAAAGATGGGGTAGTTCAGATCCCAGACTCAATTCTGGAGTGAAGTCTATTGCAATCTCTGGATCAAGCAGAAGAAAGGCCTGCAGCTCCTGACTAAAAATACCCCTAAGGTAGTTTAGGTTACCACTCTTGATGACCTCATATCTCACAATCCCTTCTGCTCTCTTTGGACTCCAGAACCTGAGCAAGAAGTCCAAGAATATTGCTCGGTGGTTACCATCGCAGGAAAGATCGAGCTGCCAAGAAATCACGGTCCCAAGACCGTCAAGAACCGGTCCTCGCACAATCGGCGTACAAGACTCGAGTGCAGTTGGGGCATGATGAGCCACTACAGACTGACTTGTCGTGTATGATTTGTCAACCCTGGCGATCCACTACTCCACATGGATCTGACCCTCCAGAAGAAGCAGTCAGCCTCATGGGGGTCAACGAGCCTGGTGATGCCCAAGTTGATTGGATGAATAGGTTCAAGGTGATGATGCAGTCCATTATCAAAAAGATGGATCGCCTGGAGGCCTCACCATGAGGCCAACACCCCGCCTGGTGAGGACACAGTTCCCAAGAAAACTCCCCCACCGGCCTTCCAAGACATCTCTGGCCCCCGCAAGGTTTCTCAAGCCGATATAGATGCCATGGTGACCCACAGTCTCAAGAGTAAGATCCCAGGCATGCAAGGGGCGCCGCTTTACCAAAGGCCATACCCCTCGTATATCGATCAGGTGTCGTTTCCCCCAGACTATCAAAAAGGGAAGCTCCTCATGTTTAATGGTATTAGTTGAACGTATTTTTCAACAGCTTGGTCCCTGATGCAGAATAAATAGGAAACATGTCAATAAAGCCTACAAAATAAGTGGAAATTCCAATAGTCTGAAAATTACCCTAGAACTGGTCAAGATCTTCATCAGCACTTCGAGAGACCACCTGTTAAGTTTCATCACGATCAGACATGTCTAAGGCAGTGAACGCAAAGAAACAATTTCAGCAACATCGGCCTCTAGTACCCTGAAATGGACCTTGTAACTAGAGCTATATTTTTGGTGCGTCAAACAGTGGTGAGACCACCGCTATAGTATCCGACATGGTCAAAAACCCCCAATGGGTCCAGTTTCGACTTAATCGACCACTCCAACATAAAGTTATGGGTAAAATACGGAAAAGGAGTAGACCGCAAATTATTCCCGTGTGGCCACCTTATACTAAAACACCATTAAAAGTGATTGTTTTTACAGTCACTTTTGGGGCCTATATCTCACTCGTTCCAAGTCGAATTGCACTCAAATTTGGTGAACATGTTCGTCTCATCAAGACGAGCGATTCGATATGTGGTACACCCCGTGACGATGCTCGACCAAGGAGAAAAGCTAGAAGGAAGCTTTTGATCCATGAAGAAACTTACAAAAAATTCAGCAACTGCACGCCTCATTCTGACGGCCAAATCACGACGCTCGCATACCCGATCTGCACAAAACCAATTATATTACGTGCGTAAGGTCCGTGGCCATTTTTTCCTCGAACCTCATGTACGATGAATGGTTGGATTTCACACACGGAGGCATCGAAGCTGTTTTAAATTTCGACAGCTCGATTTCAATATTCCGATCAAAAACTGAAGACGAAGAAAAATTCGTCTAGACACGAAATCAAGCTGTGTCTGTTGCAACGTGATCATGGCGGCAGACTCAGTGTGATTTAGCGAAGAAACCACGAAGAAACATCAAGGAACAAGCACACAATCGATTCGAAGTTTTCAAGATTCATCAAAAATTCAAGTCTGATGATTGTGGTTTAAAAACATGATTCATGGCTCGAAGTTGGTATCAAATCGATCACCATGCCAAGCCCTACAAGAAAACAATCATCTTCCGATCAAACGGGTATCAGAACGACCCCGAATCAGTCATGGAAGATCACGTAAGTTCTCGGGAAGCAGTAGGGACTGTTCTAGAATTCTACACATTGTTAGGCAGGGGCAAAACAGTCCTTTTGCACCTAATTTTAGAATTTTTTTTAATTCAATTAAATTATAATTATCTTCAATTCTTGGTAGTTTTTGGTCATACTTAGCCCAATTTTATATAAACAGGCAATGCCTCATTATAAAAAGGCCAATTCATTTTTCTTGGATCAATCAATAAAGTTTTGAATTTTGCTTGACCTAGTGAGTACATATTGGAGAGAGAGAGAGAGAGAGGAGAGAGAAGAAAGGGCCGATACCCTTTGGTAAGGTAATTTTCTCTCTTGTCCCCTCTTTTTCTCTCCTCCCCTCTTTCTCTCTCCTCCTCTCTTTCTCTGTCCTCCCTTCTTCTTCTCATCTCTATCTCTATTTTTCTCTCTTCTTCTCATCTCTATCTCTCTTTCTCTCTCTTCTTCTCATCCCTATCTTTTTTTCTCTCTCTTCTCTTCTTTTGACACAGTTGGCAAAGCCAAGCACCGACTGCATCTTCTCTCTCCTCTTCTTTTGACACAGTTGGTGAAGCCTAGCATCGACTGTGTATTTTCTCTCCTCTTCTTCTAACAAAGTTGGTGAAGCCTAGCATCGACTGCATCTTCTCTCTCATCTTCTTCTGACATAGTTGGTGAAGCCTAGCATTGACTGTATCTTCTCTCTCCTCTTCTTCTGGCACAGTTAGTGAAGCCTAACATTGACTGTGTCTTCTTTCTCCTCTTCTTCTGACACAGTCAGTAAAGCCTAGCACCGATTGTATTTTCTCTCTCCTCTTTGTCTAACATAGTTGGTAAAGCCTAGCGCCGACTTTGTCTTCTCTCTCTTCTGTTTAACACAATCGGTGAAGCCTAACACCAATTGTATCTTCTCTCTCTTCTGTCTAACACAGTCGGTGAAGCCTAACACCGATTGTGTCTTCTCTCTCTTCTGTCTATTCTAGTCGATGAAACCTAGTGTCGACTGCATCTTCTCTCTCTTCTCTATCTCATATAGTTGACGAAGCCTAGCACCGACTATAGCTTCTCTCTCTTCTCTGTCCAATACAGTCGACGAAGCCTAGCACCGATTGTATCCTCTCTCTCTTTTCTGTCAAATACAGTCGGTGAAGCCTAACGCCGACTGCATCTTTTCTCTCTCTTCTCCTTCCAACCCAGCTGATGACATCCAGTACCGACTGCATCTTCTCTCTCCTCACTTCCTAGACACAGCTGACGAAGCCTAGCACCGATTGTATCTGTTTCTCTCTACTCTTTCCAACCCAGCCGTCGATTCTTAGCACCGACTGTGTCTTTCACCCTCTTTTTTCCTTCCTTCTCTCTTCTCTCACACTCTTCTCCTTCTATCTGTCTTCCTCTCTTTCTTTCTCTTCTCTTTCTTATTCTCTTACTTCTTACTCTCTCTTTATGACTTTCATTTCTTTCTGGTATCCTTTCGTTTGATTAAGAAGGGTTGAGACTAGCCTCTTATGGTAGTCCTGTCGTCTAGCCGTAATGTTGTTGTGTCAGAATTATTGTGCCCAATTTATTGCCACTACAGACTAACCATCATGCCTAGCTAGTGAATATATGTATCGACGTCTAGTAGTAATCTTGTGAGACTGTTTGAGTTACCGAGCCTGTTTTATTACCACGTCAGGCCAATTATTCACCAGCTTAGTCACTGCGTTGATCTCCCCGCTTAGTCGAATTCTTCTCTCCCCCATCTTTCTTCTCTTATTCTTCTCTTCTTCTTTTGAATGTGCATGAATGTGTACATTAACTAAAGAGGAAAAGGTGAGGTCTAACCCACCTGTTTTATAACCTTTACCATATGTGTGTGATTGCAAAAAACAGGAGAATACAAGCCAAGGAAGACAATTCCGAACCAGTTTTAGTATTGGGGGGCTTCTTCGTGATCTAAAAGGGCGCCCATGCGAGCCCACTCGAGTAAGTCCTAAACCAACCTTAAATTCCTCTCTCACAGGTTCGTAACACCTGCCCTCGTTCTCGAATGAGGTTCCTGAAAGAGCGATCTCACAAAGTCCCGGGTCTCCCCGAAACCCGAGACACATTCCACCCAATCCTCAAAATATCCGGAGGGGGAGATCCAAGCACCTAACTAAGTACTACATCCTCATACCAGCATATCTCTCACTTCCTAGCAGCTTGTCGAGAGATGGCAGCTGACGGGCAGCTCCTCCGCTAGTTCGTTGAGACTCTCGAAGGGCCAGCCTTCCAGTGGTATGCTCAGCTACCTCCAAGATCAATACACACATGGCAAGAAATGGAGCAACTATTTTGTCTGCTTCTATGAAGTCTAGAGAAATGTGGAAACCATCGAACTCGACACTCTCACTCAAGAGTCTAGTGAGTCAGTCGATAAGTTCATTGCCTGATGGAGAGAGTTGGCAACCTATCATGCCACTCCCATGACTAAAAGAGAAGCAGTTCAGACTTGCATACGAAATATGCTGCTTGAGATCGTCCTGCATGTTGAGACTTCCAATCCACCCTCCATGTTATAGCTCATCTCTAAAGGGCTTCGTATAGAAGGTCTATCCAAGCGCCATGATGGATCTCGCCAGCAGACCTTTAGCTAGGGAAACGACTGGGGCAATGGTAATTCTCACTCCAACAATTGGGGCAACCAGCAAAAAGGGGTGATTAGTGCAGCTGTCATAATGACTGACACTAAGAAAGCCGCCCCTCAAAGGTTGGACCTCTCCAAAGGGTTAGTCACAACCAATGTACAGACACCTCATGCTGGAGGCAAGCAGCAGTAGTCCTATAACAAGGTCTAGCCCCCTAAAAATATAAATCAAAATGACTACTAGATCCAGCACCAGAACAAGGTGTACCCCTTTGAGAAGGAATGGGTTCCTGCGTTGCTTCTATTACTACTAAAGCAAAACATGATCCAGCTGTCAGAGGTCAAATCCCCAGAATAGGCTGAATAGGAGACACATGAAAGATACTACGTATATCACAGAAGAGTAGGCCACCCCACTCAAGAATGATATACGCTCAAAGACATTATCGAAGCCATTATTAACAAGGGCCAGATAAAGCTTGAAGAGCTAAAGAAAGTATTCGGGGCACCTGAGGCTTCCCACGCAGTGACAATCCAAGAGGATGACGAAGCACCTACCGTCCTCCATACAGTATTCTCTGTAATGCTCGAAGAATGCCTCATCATGCTAAAGCTGACAAGGCAGCCTAAGCTCCTGCCTCTAGGAACTGAGAACCTCTGGTGTCCGTATCACTAATACGAGTCCATGATCTGAGCGAATGCACTGGCTTCCACAACCTCTTAGTAAAGAAGATGCAGCAGCACCAAGAAATTCATGGTAACCCAGAAGGACACCCTCAAGCCCCTGTTCCACCAATGCAAGAAGACCTCTCGCCACAAGCGTAAGGTAGTGTGCTAGACCCTCTGCATACCCTCTTCGAGCGATGCTTCAACAGGGTCTTGTCACTCCCAAACCTGCTAGGCAACCTAGACATCTTGCCTAGGGTACGAAAAATCTCTGGTGCCCATATCACCAGGTATGGGGCCATGAGCTGAGGGAATGCTCTGGGTTCGAAGCTATAGTTGCGGTGAAAGTATATAAAGGCCACATTGTTTGCATCGTTCTCTCATAACACTTTCAAGCCATCACTCCCGTACAAGAGGAAATCCCACTACATGTTCCCTATGAGCCTATATTAGACCCTTCAGAGCCCTTGACTTCTCAGCCTTAGGAAGTCTACCATGGACAAAGTAGGCTGAAGTCCCTAAAGCATGAGGCAGTCGCTGAAGCCAGGGCCACTCATCAGCCCGATAGGACGAACCAAACACGTCCCAAGGGATCCAAAAGAAGAAGAGCACCTAAATCGGCTCGCCTAAGGAACCACATTCCTCAGCCACCAGTTGAGGAAGAATTTCTCAAACCCCTTCCTCCACTGCTGACCTTACAGGACTTCATCCCATGTGCAACTCACCTTATCCCTGCGTCCAATATGGGTGACGACATTAAAAGCATCCCCAACGGTCAAAGCCGAGGCAAGACCTAAAATACCCCTTGCACATGTCCAATTCTAGTGATGATGTAAAAAGCTGCCCAGAATACTCTAACTCCACTTCTTCTTCTTCTCATCCCTCTTCTTCTATCTCTTTCACAAGTGCAGTTCAGCAGTGCCCAGAATTCGACACTCTAAATAGAGAGCTCGAAGGCATCAACATCAGCAGGTCGCACCGGAGGCGTCTAACAAAGATGCTGGCCCAAGCGGCTGGATTCTTGACAGTCGCTGACGCCCTGGCAGCCCAAGCCAAGACCGAGCCATCTTCAAGCTCCTTTTCCAAGGAGGCCTCCCATATGGTGCAAATCTCGAAAGTATCATCTAGCACGGGGCAAATGAGCCTAAGATCAAGGAAGAAGCTACAACCCACTCCTCAGAAGCTCAAGGTCCTCAAGTTTCCTGATCCTTCACTTTTCCCCAAACCTCAACCTCAAACCTCCACATCCCTAATACAATTCCATATTACTTCCCCACCAGCCATGACCGCACCATCCGAACAACAAAGTGAGCCAGTGTCACAAACCAAAACTTAACCAAAACCTACCCTACCACCTAAACCAGTGACAGGATCAGGAGCGCAGAAGGTTGATGATGATAAGGTGAAATATGATATAATTGGGCATTTGAAAAATCTTCTAGCTCTTCTAAGTATCTATGATGCCCTTATGTTGTCCAGAGACTATCGTATAGCCTTAGTTCAAGCTCTTTCTATCCCGGAGGTGTACGAGACTAAAGTGGAGCCTATTGAGGTGGAGCCAGCCATCCTGAGTGGGTGCTTGGCGATCACCTTTTCTGAAGATGACCTTCAGTTGGGAGGTAAATTTCACCATCACCCCCTCTTCGTGAATGGTGAATTACATGCCTGCCCTGTCAACCGGATTATGCTGGATGTAGGGTCAGCAGTCAACCTGATCCCGAGAAGGATCCTCACCCGATTGGGATTAGGATCTGGAAACCTCACTCCTACCCACATCACCGTGCAAGGTTCAACCAATCAGGAGAAAAGCCGACTGGGACAGTTCATCTTCGCCTCAAGATCGGTGACCTGAATGATTACGCTCAGTTTTATGTAATTGACACTAATACATCTTACAATGTCCTGCTCGGCCGCTCTTGGCTTCACGATCAAGGGGTTGTTCCTTCCATGTTCCACCAATGCTTCAAGTACAGTCGAGATGGGAGACAGCACACGATCTATGCTGATAAGAGATAGTTCCATGTAGTCGAGACTCACTATATTGACGCTAAGTACTATTTCACGAATCTTCCAGCACTAGAAAGACCAAAGGATGATGATTGGAAACTTGTGAGAGAGACCTTTGTCTCATGATGATGTCAAAGACCTTGGGCGAATGATTACGGACATATTCAAAGAGGAGGAAAGACAAGGCAGGATCCTCCTTTTGACTCTAATTTACTCAAGTATACCTTACCACATCTCTGAAGTCAAGGTGTCATCCCCCAAAGATGAAGCTTCCCCCTCTACCTCCACTTCTAACTCGCCAGAACAAAATAACGAGCTAGAAGCAACTCTTGAGGCTGAGAAAGCCTTAGAGGTTGACCTTCCAGCATCGAGGGTCACCTACACACCGGATCAGCAAAAAGTCCTACATGTCTCCATTGCTCTCCTAGAAGTAGAGCTAACATACCAATCACCAAGGAAGGTACTCCAAATCCCATCCTCCTTGAACAAGGAGATTACCAACAGTCAAAAGAAGGTCGTACACTTCTCAGATGCTCTCGAAGAAGGACAAGTAGACAAGAGTAAGCCCTCTGGCTCTCAGAAACAAGACCCCATGGCAGAGTTGAGAAGTGAGGTTCACAGCCTTCAGAATCAGTTGGAGGTTATGCCCGTCACTTCAAAGCACTTATAGAACTTCATCCCTATGACCAAAACATATGATGAGCTCAAGAGCAATGCACTCCGAAGTGAAGCCAAAGCTCCCCCAGATTGGAGTATTAACAGCAAACAAGCTCACCAAATCATGAGAACCATGAATTATGAGCCCCTATCTAATCAAACATTAAGGGGTGAGGAAGCAACTGCTCCCCCATTCGAGGTCATTGAAGCCACAGCAAGTTGTCATAAGACAAAGCAAGGAGTGGGCTATTCTTTTTCGTCTCACACTCTGAAAGGGTAGAAGTAATGAAAAAGAAGGGAAAGAGTAAAGACACATCGCACAGAGAAGAAAATGGCATTTCATTCCTGAAACAGGTGAATTACAAGTTTCCATATACAATAAAGAAAAGAGAAAGAAAAAGAGACAAAAAAGGCACCATAAAAACGGTCAATGATCTCATTGGCTTTTCCCCTGCACTCTTCAGTCGATGCCTTTGCCCGTTGGATGTCTCCCCTCAGTTCGGCCACCAGCTCGGCCACCAGCTCGGCCTCATGCTCCACCAAGGACAACTTTTCACCTAAGGAGTATTCGAGGTTGAACAGTTTCTGGTCTAGCTCCCTATCCTCAACCTCCCACGTTGTCGTCTCCTTCTCTAGCTTTTCAAGTTCCTGTGCCCACATGGCTATTTTTTCCTTCAAGGTCATTACCCTGATGTGGCGTGTTATGGCCTCCTCGACAAGGGCGGACCAATGAGAGACAGTGGCCGCCCTCTCTTGTAGCTGGGCCTTCGCCAGCTCACGGCTGTGTGTCAGTGAGTCTTTCATGGACTATAACAGGGAGCCTCCTAACTGTGTTGTAGTCTCTTCCTCCTACAGAGCTTTTACCCTCAAACTCATTCACAATATTATCAAAGTAGGGGATGGCCTCGGGTGTGCCTCCTAGGGCAAGCTGCTTCAGTTGCGTGAGCGTGTCACCAAGCTCGGCCATGGGTAGCTCTTTCAGCTTTTGAAAGCTAACCCGAAGCATCTCCATGATAATTCAAGGCATTCCACTGAGGATGAGTCTAGGCAGTGCAGCAGGTGTAACTACAACAAGAGAATCCCCAACTGTAGCTAAGGCCTTAGGCTACCCAAATTCAGGAGAAAGCTCAGGTTGCCTTGTTATCTCAGCAACAGCCCTTTTGCTCAAATCTCCCCCCATGGCCTCTTCCGGCTCGACCCTCTCATGTTCAAGTGCTACAGCTTCACCCTCTATAGGCATCGCAGCCTCAGCCAGGGCAAGGGTGACCTCCCCGCCTGAAGCTACCGTCTCATGGTGTACCACGGTAGTCTTCTCTCCTGGGGCAATGTCTTCTTCCTGCTCCCTCTCTCCTTGAACCCCACCTCTGCCTCGACAGGTGCGATCCTCTCCCCTCTCCTTCTTCGCCTTTGTCCTCTAAGGCAGCCATTTCATCTACTGTTTCTTCTGTCAGACCCGCTGCTTCAGTGGCTATAAGGCCCTCCACCCCTTCATCACGCACTAGTGCTACCATTTTCAGGCCCTCAAGATTAGCCCTCTTAGGATGTCCTACCTCTACATCCCCTACAGCTACATCACCTAAAGCAGCAACTTCTTGCTAATGGGGTAACCCTTCTTCTAGGGCCCCAGCCTCCTCTATGACCACGAGCCCTTCTTCCCGAACAGAGCTCGGGCCTTCCCCTTCCATGACTGCACCCTCTGCCTGGGTAGGTGCAGCAACCTTCTGGGCCACAGAGGCTTTCTCCACCTCAACTGCCTTATCAAGGCCGGCCTCATTAGCCCCGTTGATCTCCATCGGGATTGGTCCCTCCCTCTTAGCCATGGACGTCACTTCCTGATCCAAGGTTATGTCGATCGATGCAATGGGATCTGAAGCACCGGCCTAAGTCTCTGAAGAGCTAGAGGGGGGGCTCAAGTGAAAAGGAAGACAAATCCTCAAGAGCAGAGGGCGATGCAGAAATAACATGAGACACGTAGGACTCCGAGGAAGCAGTCGGTGAAGAACCATCTTCCGATTCCTAAACCACTAGACATTTGAGCCCCTTACGCTTCGGAGCCTAACGAGCTAGTGCATGAGAAACAGTCGGGGAGGCCCGCTTCCTCTTCTTCCCCTTCGCTTGAGAAGGCGCAGCAGTCTCAGAAGCACCCCTTCGAGAAGAGCCAATGGCAAGTTTGCTATGAGGGCTGCTTCCTATCAACTTGTTCAAATCATGCAACGGGCGTTCATACCTCGGAACCTTGCGGCCCTCCTTCCATTTGAAATAGCAAAGAGGTTGTCAAAAATTCTCTCTATTTTCCTCTCCATATCGAGAAACCGTGGCAGAGACTTGTCCACGGCAATTTGGCTAGGCCACCCAACGTTGCGCCAGTTCTAGGGGAACCTCAGGGTGAATATCTCCCCCAACGGAGGAGTCCTCGCCATCTTTCTCTGCCACGTGTCCTGACTCTAGTGGGAGTGCTCTCCTTTTCAGGGGTGGCTGGCTTCCCAATACCCCTTACTGGTGATCTGCCACCAGTGTTCGTGGGCCTCTGTCGCTCTCACTGTTCTGCTAAAATATGGCATAATGTACTTGTTGATCTCAGTGAACTCCAAGCACGTGGCCCAAGCTGTGCAAATGTTCCTCGGGAGCCAGGTCTCATGATGATCCCCAACTGGTCTTTCTTCCTGTGGCTGATTTTGCTATACTGCTTCTCAAAGAATATCAAGAATGGACACCCTTGGTCCATCCCGTGCTGTCGGGCAAATCGATGAGGGAAATACCCCTCAAGCTTGGCACTATGGATGGAACGGTAGGGTAGATCCCCGCCTCTAACACTCAACATGACCATCAGCTCCTTAGGAGTGGTAGGAGCATCATCCAAGCTCTTACCCAGCTCATCAGCAAAAGCGCGATCCGTGAGGTTTCTGACCAGGAAGGTGGGTCTACTCATATGAAGGTGGTCAATGTAGAACAAGCTACGTACATGACCAAGAGTATGGAAGATGGCTTTCTGTCCAGCAATCTTCAGGAGAAACGAGCATATTGTTTCCTCCAGCACCCTATTTTTGAGGTAAGTGTTGGGGAAATAAGCCCCAAGCCAGCCATACATATAGTGGAGGGAGAAAGGCGTCTTGAAATCCCTTGGGAAGGCTTCACCATCCACTATGTCGTTCCCTCCTTCATCTTCTTGATAGGCTTTTCCCCTATACATGGCTCACAAGCCGTAGTAGATGTTGTATAAGACCGTCTGTGCAAGCGCGTACTCTCGCCCTCTCACCATGTCACAAGCTACATAAAATGTGCCTAGACGTATAATATCTGCTCTCCCGGGGAGAGCGAACTTGCACAAGAAGAGTACAAGTAAGCCACCAGAAAGAGGTGGTCATTCCCGCTATGCAGCTCAAATACTGGAGGGGCTCCCTTCATGGATGCCTTCCCCTTTCTTCTCGGGCTTGGACCAGCCTCATCATTACAGTCTCCATAGAAGAATGCCACCCACTGGGTGAAGTAGATGCATCCATTCTTAGACTCGGAGCAGAACAGCTGGTAAATCCCGAATAACACTTCAGGCCTAGGGTCGGCAAGTCCTCGCTTGGGGCTATGTTCCTATGCAAACAATGGAAGAGGCCTACCCCTTCTTCTATTATTATATTCCCGTCGTTGTCTTCTCTAACCTCAAAGCGAATGGGGTCACTAGAAAAGGTGACGCTCAAAGGCCACCTTGGTCCACACAAAGCCTCGATGAGCTAGATTGGCTCACCCCTCACCAAGCCTTCGCCGATGAATTCATTGGTGCCAAGCTCCCCTACTCATGGGAGGTTCTTCATGTCAGGAATGGCGCCTGAAGGCTGAGCCATGAAGCTAGAGCAAAGGCTTCACTGTCGCGCGCTCTGGTTTTCTTTTCTCTCTTCTTCTCTTTCTTCTTCATTTTCTGTGCTGAGTCTTTCTCAGAGGCCATGCACGGCAGTGGCAGTGCCGTGCATGCCTCTTTCTCTCTTCCTCCTCCTGTGACATCGCAGGTCGTGCATGGCGATGGCAGCGCCATGCGCGAGATTCTTTGTCCCTTTCCTTGTTCGTCTCTTTCCCTCAAGATGGTTCGCGCATGACGTTATTCATCATTGTGCATAACGTCGTCTAAATAAGCACACCATGAGCCGGGCTGTGTTCAAGCAGCGGGTCAGGCTCTTGTTTCAGTTCTAAGATTGGTGTCACGTGCAGCGATGTGCATTGCTGACCGCAAGCCATCTTTCTTTCGTCTCATGGGTCGCAGACAGCACTGCTCATCGCCTTCTGTAGGCATGTCTTCGGCATCCTGCGCAAGTGCAGACGGTGATAGTCATTGCTATCCATGAACATGTTTTTAGTGTTCCGCACCTATTGCAGACGGTGATACCTATCGCCACACGTCAAGTGTCATAGCAATGTCTATCGCCGCCCACAAGCTTCTCTTTCGCCATGTGCCTATCGCAGATGGCGATGCCTATCACTGTCGACGAAGGGGTCGTTGCGATGCTTATCACCGTCCACATGCTTCTTTCGTGTGCTTTATACCTATCGCCATCCACAGGCTTCTTTCTTGCGCTATGTACCTATCGTCATCCGCGAAGGGTCGTGCTGCCTTCTTGTGTCGCTGACGGTGATGGCTAATGCCATCTGCAGTTCACTGCTCGCCCTTTCGCCATGAGCAGCAGGGTCCAGCGCCATCCAGGGGCCACGACGCTGTCATTCCATGGCTGTGGATAGCGATGCCTAACGCCACCGGGACTTGCCTTCTCCTTCTTTCGTGTCTTCTCTCTACTCTCTTCTCTTTTCTTTTCTTCGCTTCTTGCTGACTGAATGATAGACTCGGTCAAACACTGCCATAACGGTTTGGCTGTCGAGTAGTATTGTCGCCGTTCTGGTTCAGAGTACCATGCCCATCTCGTTACCACACTAGATTAATACAGTCATATCGGTCCTGGTTTCGAGTAGTATTGCCGTCGTGCCGGTCTGAGTTACCGTGTCCATCTTAGTACCACTCCGAGTTGGTCACTGTACTAGTCCAGCTATCAAGCTAGGCTCGTCTCCTTGTCAAGTCCTCTTCTTCATCACCCTAACTTCTCATCTTCTCTACCATTTGAATGTGCACATCTGTGCATGTTCGCCCTAAGACAAGGGCGGGTTCCTCGACCCACTTATCTTACAAATTAACCATGTTAATGCTTTACAGAAAACAAGGAGATTGCAGGTCAAAGGCGGCAATTCTGAACCAGTTGAAGTAGCTAGGGGCTTTTCGTCGTGATCTAAGAGGGCGCCCGAGCGAGTCAGCCCGAGTAAGTCACGAACCCAAGTGAGGTTGGTCCCCACCTCACATTTAAAATTCCTCTCTCACCAATTGGGCACCTGCCCTTGTTCTGTGAACAAGGTTCCCGAGAGAGCGGTCTCAAGTCCCGAGTCTTCCAAATCCAAGACACGTGTTACTCAATCACCTAGATACGAGGGGCAAGATCGAGGTATCCGACCATAATGCAGAGCTCGATTAATTGTGAAAGGATATGCTAAAAAATAGGGTATTCATTTTGATGCGATTTTTTTCTCTTGTTGTGCACATGTCTGCTATTAGAGTTGTTTTGGCTATGGCTGCTATTCTTAATTTAGAGTTGGAACAATTAGATGTGAAAACTGCATTTGTTACTTAAAAAAAGAAATATATATGACTCAATCTGAGGGTTTTATTGAGGAAGGTAAAGAGAATTTGGTTTGTAAGCTCAAGAAATCGTTGTACGGGTTGAAACAGACGTCGAAATGTTGGTACAAATGATTTGACTCTTTCGTATTGAGCTTGAATTTTCATAGATGTGAAGCTAAGCATTGTCCTTATTTCTGCTGATACGGTAATGGAAGCTTTATTATCTTGTTACAATATGTCGATGACATGATTGTTGTAGGACCAAACAAGGATAATATTACAACACTTAAAGCTCAGTTGGCTAGGGAATTTGAGATGAAAGAATTGGGAGTCGTTAACCAAATTCTTGATATGAGTGTACTTAGAGACAAGAAGAACAGAAAAATCTAGTTAACTTAGAAGAGTTATATGGAGAGGGTTCTGCGGTACTTCAATATGCAAAATGCCAAACCACTTAGTACATTTCCTGTGCGTATGAAGTTGTGTTCGAAACAATGGCCTAGCATTGAAGCAAGAAGACACAGATGTCTCGAGTACCGTATTCATCAGTAGTATGGAGCCTCGTGTTTATTATGGTTAGCACCAGACCTGATATAGCACAAGCAATGGGAGTTGTGAGCAGATATATGGCAAATCCTAACCATGATCACTGGACCGCTGTGAAGTGGATCCTTCGGTATTTGAAGGGAACTTGTGCTGCTAGTATTTGTTACAGTGGAATGGATTTGAAAAACACTAGTTATGTTGATGATGACTTTGCATATGACTTGGATAAAAGGTCTACTACCGGATATGTTTTTTCTTGAGGAGGTGGTGCAGTTAGTTGGTTATCAAGGTTGCAGTCTATGGTGGTGTCGTCTTTTATAGAGGTTGAGTATATGTCACTTATTCATGAATCTAAAGAAGCAATTTGGCTAAACAGGTTATTTCGTGAATTCCAGGTTTCATTGTGACAATCAGAGTGTCTTGTTTCTAGCAAGGAATCCAGCCTTCTATGACAAGACTAAATATATTGATGTTCAGTATCACATTATTCGTGATGTGGTAGAAGATGGAAAAATTTATTGTAGAAAATTCATATTGATGACAATTCAGTGGAATGTTGACTAAGCCCATTGGGAAATAGTTCACTGGATGTAGAACTTCCTTGGGGCTTGAGGTTATTTGATGATTAGTAGCTGGTGAGCAGCAATTTTTGGAATAGACGAGTCAGAATGAACACATGTCTTCAAGTGGGAGAATGTTGGATATGTGAATCCAAGTTTCCTAGTTTTCAAGAGAAGTACATGAAAATCTTTTTGATATATGGGTGTTTCCTATTTTCATGGGAACAACATATTAAGCTATTATATTTGGGAGCTCTACGTGATGTGCTTTGAGGTAAATAAGGTTTCCTATTTTGAGGGAACTTGATATCTTCCAAATATATAGGATAAAGATGATTTCCTTTGTTAAAGGAGTGGTGAGTACTTCTTAAAGGAAGGCCCTATTAGATAGGAAACTATATCTCTCTTGTGTAGGAAACCCAATACAATTAGGAATGGGAAATCTAATTAAACTAGAGATTGGTCTCTATTAAATAGGAAACTATACCCTTCTTTTGTAGGAAACCCAATCCAATTAGGAATGGAATATCTAATTAAACTAGATATTAGTGAGTTAGATCGGAAACTATATCCCTCTTGTGTAGGAAACCCAATCCAATGAGGAATGATAAATCTAATTAAACTAGAGATTGGTCTCTATTAGATAGGAAACTATACCCCTCTTGTGTAGGAAACTCAATCCAATTAGGAATGGGAAATCTAATTAAAGAGTAGGACTCGCTTGGATTTCTAGAAAAAGTATGTGTTGGAGACCCAATCCAATTAGGAATGGGAAATCTAATTAAACTAGAGATTGGTCTCTATTAGATAGGAAACTATACCTCCTGTGTAGGAAAACTCAATCCAATCAAGATGGAAAATCTAATTAAAGAGTAAGACTCACGTGTGTTTCTAGAAAAAGCATGCAAGAGAGAAGGGTTAGTTCCTATTTACTGCCCTATCTTTTAAACAGTTACATCTGATACCTCAAAATACCCTCGACGCCTGACTTATAGCCCCACCCAACCTCATTACTCTTGAACTTACCCGATGTGGGACTAAGCAAGAGTTCCCCACATTTCGACTTCGAGTTCTAAAAAGAACTTATCTCAATCGTATTTATGAAAAAAGATAGTAAATAAAGAAATTTTTTGAAAAATGAAAAGACTTAATAATATGCTTCTTTTCGAAAATCAAAACTCCAAACTTAATACAAAAATAAAATAAATAAATTAAGAGAGATCTATTTTATTGTCAAGTTACATTTCAAATTTCATTTTGACTAATGTTAATAGACAACAAACACTCAAACATGAATTATGTTCTCAATTTTTTTCATATTTTTTACGCAATAATAAAAAATCAAAATAAAATTACCACTATTTTAAAAAAAAAAATCTAGAAAACTAAACAATTACCATTACTTTTTGAAAAGATGAATTGCCATTTAGTCCAATATGATGTTTTACAAGGGAGAAGAAGGAGAAAAGATGAGTCGTCATTTAGACCAATATGATGTTTAATGCTTAACCTCACCCCTACACCTTAGTCACAACATTATGGTTTTCATTCCCACCACTTAATACCACCCCACATACACTTTCAAAAAATTTCTCTCGTACTCTATGATAAAAAATGGGTAAGAGCCTCTATTATAAAAAATGGGTAAGAGCCTCTCTTTCCTATTGAATTACCCAAAACGGAAAAAAAAAAAGGTAAGAGCCTCTCTTCCCCATTGAATTACCCAAAACAGAAAAACAAACAAAAAGCTCCAATATTAAATACCATGGCTCCATGAGTTACAATGCCTCCGTGGCTCATATTAAATACCAGTGGCTCAAAAGCAAAGCAAAAAAAATTGTGCTGAGAGAAGAAAACAAGCTTTTCCATAACTCTCTTTTACAGTGGTTCTTCCATAACTCTCTTTTATAAATGTTTGGCTTCATTTATTGTTTTCTAATGTTTTGAATGGCCCAAAAACTCGAAGAGTATGGTAATTATCAACTAATCATTTAAGAAATTCTACCTAAAAAGCTTTTTATAAAACTGAATAATAAATATAAATATTATATACAACGAGACTATTTACATGTAGTACATAAAAAGCACACTTATTTATAAAAAAAATATCTTCATATCTTTTTTAAAACAAATTTATCTTTTGATAAACCCAAAATTTCAAAAAAACATTTTTTAAACTCCTGTCCACTTTAAACCTATTTTTTAACATAAACAAATATAAAAAAAATGTTCTTTCTAAACCTAATCACTTCTTTTTTTTTTTAGTTTCTTACTCTTCTGCCATATTTCTCCACTCTCCCGTATTTTTCCAAACACCTCTCTCCCAATAACCTCTCACCTCTCTCCCAATAACCTCTCACCTCCATGATACCCTCATTTCTTTCTCTAAAAGTCTAAAAAAATAACTTTTAAAAAAAAACACAACTTAGATTTAACCTAAGAAAACAAGCTTAAAATAGCTAAAAGCCTAAAATAACAAAAATTGAAAGAAATAAAATCTACAATTTTTATACATCAAGACTTTTCAAAACCATGATTCTATTGTGAAATAAAATCTACAATTTTTATTCAAGACCTTTCAAAACCTTGATTATATTATGAAATAAATCTTAAAAAACCTTATTTCTTTCGAAACTTGATTCTATTGTAAAATAAATCTTAAATATTTTTCCTTATTTACAACCATAGCTTAACTGTATCTCAAAATTCGAAAAAAAAAAAATTTGAACTTTGAACTTTGATCAATAAAATAAATACAACCATCCAATTTCACATCCAATGATCATGATTAATTATGACCACCATGTATCAAAACTAAATGGTCTCATTATATACTTTGGAATAAATATATCATATTTTTAAATAAATAACATAGGACAAATATATCATATTTTTAAATAAATAACATAGGACGCATGTAAGGGACACTAGTCCAACAAGACCGCATGGACTCACCCGAGTGACTCGGCTCAGGCAGGCTAATTAAAGTGCCTAGCACCAGCCACATTTATTAACCTTGATTGAAATCCACGTGTGAATTCACACATCTTCATCCATTTGTTTCATTTTTTTTTACTTTTGGCCCCCAAAAAGTTTAGACCACTTGTCGCTTATCAAGCCCAATTCCTGAAGTAGCATGGATCGAGCAAAACATCCACTTTCATCAAAATCACCAATCCTCATCATCATTTCATTTAAAAACATCATATTAATATATAAGATCTTAAAGAGTATTATTCTTTGCATGTGGTGTACCTAATAACGTGTTCCGCATATGACACTACAAATTAATTCCAAGCGTTTTCAAAGATGAAGTTTCTTAACATACAAACTGTGACCATTTATAAACTGTGATCAAAAGCCGTGAATCTTAATGTGTTCCTTCTTCACTATGCCCGCCTGCCAAAAAAAAACAGAAATATTCCAACACCAAGTTCCCCACCATCACGAAAGAGCATGAAAAAAGATGAGATAAAACAACTAGAAATAGAGAAGGCCGAAGTTCACCAATTACCTGGACAAGAAAAGTGGACACATTCTTGCGCTGATCACCTTGAAGTTGTATCACCTGCATATATCATGGCACATAAAGGATCAACACAAAACAAGTGAACAGAATAGAATTTACATAGGAACATGCTCAATGCAGGTCTTTAATGAATAGCCATCACCAGCATACAATATAGAACACAAAGGATCATCACAATGTCAACATGCTTTAATTCAGGTATCAGCATCTGGAAATATACCTGACCCAACTCTGGATCCTGGACTACTGTACCATTGCAGCAAAATTCCTTCTTGAGGTCTTTCAAGATCTTGCTGTAACTGAACTCTTTCTTTAAACCCTGCACTGTTGTCAAGCTCTTTCTACCATTTCTCTGTTGTATGCGCACATGCACATACTCCTTTGATCCTGCCCCAGAGTCTTCAGCATTTGCCTCGGCAAATGGATCTGACCTCACATTCAAATCTCTAAGTAAATAACCATTCTCTCTCTCTCTCT